>SJXQ01005878.1:235607-260362 GCA_006408695.1 Aepyceros melampus | reverse complement strand
CCAACTCTCACATCCATACATGACCCCAGGAAAAACCATAGCCTTGACTAGATGGACTTTTGTTGGCAAAGTAATGTCTCTGCTTTTGAATATACTATCTAGGTTGGTCATAACTTTTCTTCCAAGGAGTAAGCGTCTTTTAATTTCATGGCTGCAGTCACCATCTGCAGTGATTTTGGAGCCCAGAAAAATAAAGTCTGACACTGTTTCTACTGTTTCCCCATCTGTTTGCCATGAAGTGATGGGACCAGATGCCATGATCTTCGTTTTCTGAATGTTGAGCTTTAAGCCAACTTTTTCACTCTCCTCTTTCACTTTCATCAAGAGGCTCTTTATTTCTTCTTCATTTTCTGACAAAAGGGTGGTGTCATCTGCATATCTGAGGTTATTGATATTTCTCCCTGCAATCTTGATTCCAGCTTGTGCTTCTTCCAGCCCAGTGTTTCTCATGATCGCACAATTATATGCAGAGTACGCAATCCTTTTGAGTAAGATCAAAACCAATAACTTGCTTCTGATAAATAGAATACTGTAATGTATGGAATTATAAATTTGTTTTGTAAAATCTTAGGTGAACAAGTTCATGAAGTGTGCTCTTCATATTTCTATTTCACTATGGTTTTTGTCTATTGGATCTTCCAGTTATCCACTGATGGTGGATTTGTGTATTTTTCCTCTGTAACTCTGTCCATGTTTGTTCTATATATTTTGAGATTGTGTTAGTAGGTACATACAAGTTTAGAACTGTAATATCTTTCTGATGACACTTTTATCATGATAGAACATCTTTATCTCTACAATACTTTTTATGTTAAAGTCTATCTTATTTGGTAACAATAACCAAACTGATTTTCTTTTGGTTGTGTTTACCTAGGCTCAGAAGGTAAAGAATCTGGCTGCAAGTTGGGAAACCTGGGTTCAATCCCAGTTTCAGGAAGATCCCCTGGAGAAGGGAATGGCTACCCAGTCCAGTATTCTTGCCTGGAGAATTCCATGGACAGAGGAGCCTGGCAGACCAGAGTGATTCCATGGGATTGCAAAGAGTCAGACATGACTAAGTGACTAACATTTTCACTTTACCTAACATATCTTTTCAGTCCTTTGGTTTTTCACCTATTCTGTATCCTGTGTTTTTTTGCTGAAAGGATCTTAAAGTTGACTCATAACTGCTCTTTGTCTTTGAGATCCTTAAGTGTACCATTCTGCTTTCTCTCCTAGCGGCAGTACATACCTGTGAAAGTGAAGAGCAAAGCCTTTTGGATCTTCTCTTGGGAGTATGCCATGATGTATATGGGAAGTCTAGTGGTAGTCGTTTGCCTCTCCTTCTTCCTTCTCAGTTCCTGGGATTTCATCCCTGCAGTCTATGGCTTCATGTAAGTAATGCCCCCATTAGAAAACTCTGGAAGCTGATGTAGTTTTCACAGCTCCATCTGGAATCAGAGGGAGAACAAGCAGAGGCCACATCTAGAGCAGTGGTCCTCACATTGGTGTGCACCGGAATCACTGCAGGGCTTGAACACCCAGTGCCGGGGTCCAGCCCCGGTGGATTCAGGGATATTCAAAGCGGGGACAGAGCAGGCAAGATAGGACAGGACAGGATAGCTCAGGAAAGGATAGGATAGTAGGAAATTAGTAGAAAAATAGAAGGCTGAATAACTTGGTTTACGGGGAAAGCCAATAAAACTTCAAGACAAGAGGTTTACACCATCTACGTGGGCCACCGGCGTCCACTTGGGTCTCTAGAGGGGACCCCACCGTGGGCCCTCTTTTCTCGTGGAACTTATAGCCAGGGCAAATAAGTAGACGTGGTGAGCCTCCCGCTCCAGATGGGAATTCAGCCTGGAATTAAAGTACAGGAGGACAGAGACAGAGAGACATGGGGGACCAGATATCTTTAAAGAAGAAGCTTGGGAAAGCGAGTCATTTGAGAAACTGGTCCGCGAAGCTGGTCTGAGATAAGTTGGTTCTGAAAAACTGCTCAGAGAGAACTGTTCCCGAGGAAACCAGCTCCGGCTCCAAACTTTATTTTTCACATGTCCCTTTTATACAATGAAAATCAGTAAGTTTCACAACACAAATTTTGGCAATGACAGCAGCCCTGACTCTTATCGAGAGTAGGCTTAGTCTCTGCATACCTAATTGTATACATAAGTCTTAGGCAATTTACATCATCTTCCAGCCAAAAGGCCAATTTGACAATTTACAGCTCTTTTCTGATAAGTGTTATTTCTTCCAAGGTCTGGCGCCATTCTTGGGAGGCACTAAACAAGTTACATTCTTACATAGCAAGGACAGCAAGCAAGAAAGCAATTGACTCAAGGCCTAGTGTTGCTAACATCAAAAAACTATTATATATCTATTCTCAAATATTATTTGTATAGCAGAAACTTCCAGGTGCAGATAAGGTCTGGCAGTGAAATTTATCCTTAGAAAAGGTTTGTAACTCTAAAACACTTCAAGGTCCTTTTGCCCCTCACAGCTGGGGGTTGTGAGCAATTCACAAGCTTGTAAAAGGTCAGGGGAACCTGTTTAGGCAGGCTAAAGCATTATCAAAGGGGGGGGTAGGGCTGCAACACTCCCTTCAAATGCAGGAGACTAAGACTCTGAATTAACTCTTTCCAAGAAACTGGCAGAGAACAGTGGAGAAACAGACAAATACAGAACAAACTTATTATTGGGGCACATGCTCAGGAAAAACCAGGGAGAAATCCGATGACTCAGATTGCTCTGCCATCTGAGTGTGCCTCATGACTCTGTCACGGGTGGGATTCCTCACGCTGGCCTCTGACAACCCAGGTTGCTGGGCCCCACCTCCATAGGTTCTGATTAAGTAAGCCTGGGGTAAGTGGAAGGTTGTTGCTGAGCCGTAAAAGACGTCAGGATTCTTGGCCTCCAGAGGACAGGAATCAATCCGGGGTCAGTGATGAGGCTAGATCGCTTAGAGCTTTTGTGTAATAAATTTTTATTAAAGTATAAAAGAGATAGAGAAAGCTTCTGACATAGACGTCAGAAGAGGGCAGAAAGAGTGCCCCCCTGCTAGCCTTTAGCAGTATGTTATATACCTATCAGGAAGCTGTTAATTAGAGAAAGGAGATGTCTCAAAACTCAGAGTGGCATCAGGCCCCTCACCCACAACATCCATTTTGAGATAACGTTGGCACTAGGTGAGTCATCCCGGGCCATAGAACGATTGACATGAATCTTGTAGAAAGGCAGGTTTCCAAGTAAATATATAGATTCATTAACATAGATTAGGAGAACAACTTTATGAGTAAAACATACTGGTTTGTCAAGTTGGTTCTGAGTCTTAGGCAGAACCAACTTGAAGACAGTCTAGGGTAAATACATAGTTCATTAACATAGCTTAAGAAAAACATTTCCATAAGAAAAATGCATCGGTTAGCTTAAGGTTTGAGAAAAGTTAAGTTCAGGTGGAACCAGGTGTCATCATGGCAACACAGAATTTTAAGAGAAACTTCCTTTTAATTTTGTATGGAGAAGGGAAAAAAAGCTGACGCTTGTAGTTTGTTTCCTCCTGCTGCTTAAGAGAGAAATAAAAACTCGTCTAACACTTGCAGCCTATTTCCTCTGTTTGGAGACCCCTGGCCTTCCTGCCTGTTACCCTCTCATTAGGACCCCAGAATTCGCATATCTATATATATAAATTTTCAGGTGGTATGATGCTGCCAATCTGAGGAACACACTTCAAGAACCACTGGTTTGATCTAAGTCAATTAAAGAACACTCTTTGGGAACATCCAAAGCACTTATCAGCCTTGAACTAGAAGGTTTTGATTCAGTCCCAAACAGGAATGGATGTATATATTCCTCTATTGCAAAAGGGTCTCCAACAGTTTTAAAATAAAGCCACCTTCCATATGTCAAAGGACTTCCCTGGTGGCTCACATGGTAAAAAATCCACCTGCAAGTAGGAGACCTAGGTTTGATCTCTGGATCGGGAAGATCCCCTGGAGAAGAAGAATACCACTCCAATGTTCTTGCCTGGAGAATTCCATGTATAGCAGAGGGGTGGGCTGCAGTCCATAGGGTCACAGAAAGTTGGACATGACTGAGTGACTTAACACTTTCCATATGTCAGACTTATAGAGAAAATCAAAATGGGTTTGCAAGATGAATTCTGCAGATATTTCCAAATATCCACTCTGTGGTCTGCAGGTATTCCTGAGGATACCTGCTCAGGCCTGAAGGAACTCACAGCCCAGAGGGTCATGGACACTTTACCCCACCAGGGTGGGAAGGAGGTCAGTGGCCAGCTTCCCTTTGGGATTCTGAGCTGCTTATTTGTGTTAAATCCTGGCTGAGCCTAACAGTGACTTAATAACCTTCAGCTTCTCATTCTCTGCCTCCTATAAGAGTTTATAATGCCTGATGAAAAACTTCCTAGTTTTCTGCTGGTGCACAGATTGTGTTCTTTCCCTCATTTCACAGAAAAGGAAATACAGTTACAGCAAGAAGCAAAGACTTGCCTGGGTGGAGGCCTTCTTCAGTGAAATCTGACCATGAACCATGGTCTTGTCTGACAGCTGACCATGAACCATAGCCTCTGTCTTCCTTTCCATGCTTCTCTTGTGCTTTTAAAACTGAATTGACATCCGTTTCAACCCCATATGTATGTTTTTAATGTTATGTAAGATTTTTAGAACAGCCAGAATTGTAACCCATCTTTATCTGATATCATCAGACAAAAAGTTTTCCAGTTAAACCCCATTTCTCCAGCAAGGTCTGAGATCATTGCTAGAACCTAGCGGTGGTTCCTTGGACCCTGAAAGTCTCACTTCTGTGTGAGGAACTCAGTCTTCTGGCTCCTGCTGTATGCATCTGGAGAAAGAATGGGCAGTAACAGGATCTTTGAGCTTACCCCTAGACAAATCCTTAGAATGCTCAAAATAGGTTAGAGGAACATATTTCAAACCCATTCATCTTTTGCAAAGTGCCAGGTATCTCCTGGTTTTGAGCATACGTATCTGGGGCAGGAAAAGAAGGGGCTGGTCTTTTGATTTCTAGCATGAATCCCTGCCTTGTTTCAGATCTCTGCTGCATGCCAGAGTTTGGCTCAGGTGATCCTTTTTATGGGTTATTTTTCTCTGGGTCTCTGCCCCTTGTTTTTATTAATTACCTATATCCGGGGTGCCCAGAGAGCCCCTCACATCCTCATCTCTGTGGAGATAGTGTCTTCCTTGACTGCCCAACAGGGACCAAAACCTTCAGGAGAAAAGCGGGTCAGAGGAGGTTGTTTCTAACTTGGCTGTGTTTTTTCTCTCCCTTTGTTTTCTTCATTCCAGACTTTCTGTTCCAGATCTCACCCCGAACATTGGCCTCTTCTGGTACTTTTTTGCAGAGATGTTTGAGCACTTCAGCCTCTTCTTTGTGTGTGTGTTTCAGATCAACGTCTTCTTCTACACCATCCCCTTAGCTATAAAGCTAAAGTAAGTGGTTGGACCTACTGAGTTTTTGTCCCCAGAGTCATTTTTAGCTCTGCAGATGTCCTTCTCACTCGGAGCATCTGCTATTGGGTTGAGGCATTTATGCCCAGGGATCCTCACCCTGAGTTGCTTCAGTGACTGTTCCCTGCAGGAGAGTGACACACCAGGTGCCAGCTATAAGGGGCGGTGCTTTGGAGCCCCATATGCCCCCGGCCTCACTTTGGGGTACTTGAACCCACATTGCCGCTAAGCCCAGTCTCTGTTTTATTTGTGTGTTTGTGTGTGTATATATCACAATTTATTTTATTCTATGTATTTTTTCATTAAAAAAATTTTTAATTGAAAGGTATTTGCTTTATGATACTGTGTTGGTTTCTGCCATACATCAACATTAATCAGCCATAGGTATACATATGTGCCCTCACTATTGAACCTCCCTCCCACCTCCCCAGTCACTGTTTTAAGACAAGAGCTGGATTGAGGTGGGGATGATATCCTTGGAAAAAGAGGATCTCGCTGGGAGTCCTCAGCTGCGTCCCAGTGATAGTTTGCCCAAAGGGATTCAGGAGGTGTTAGTTGAGGGGCTGGTCACCTGCAGCTTTGATCAACTTCCCTCAAATGGATTGCCTATGGCATACTCTTCTGCAGAGTAAGAGAGCTAACATGTGTTGTCCATTCCACCTTTTTGAGTTATATTCATGCCTCACCCTTCCAGCAACTCTTGGAGGTAGGCGTTATGTTACTGTCACTTCCATTTGCTAGTCTAGGAAATTGCTGTTCAGAGAGGTGAAACGATTTTCCCATAGTCACACAGCCAGGTAGCAGTGGAACTGGGGTTACCAGGTTTGTTTGGCTCCAGAATTTATGCTCAGACCTCTGCACCTTGCCAAGCTCCTGAGAGAGATCACACATAGTATTAAATGGCTCCCAGAAATGGTTTTGTTATCCTAGCTTCAGAGAGGGGCAAACTGGCACCAATCAGCATAGATACAGCTGGGTGGTCCAGGGAGGTAGAAGGGCTGGATTTAGATTTCAAGAGCTTGAGTTCTTTGCTCTGACCTTTAATTCATTCTCCATGGCCCGTGAACCAAGGCACACAGTTCCCTTTCTGTGAAGCTCAGAGCTGATGTTCCCTTCTTATAACATAGCCTTGGCCTGGCATCTGACAGAAAAAGACGTCTTTCTTGATCTGGCAGGCTCCAGAATTCTGGCAGCCTTACTCAGCCAGGCTCTCCAGCTGTCTGTGGTCCATATGTCCTACCCCCGTTTCTGATCAGGCCTGAGTCTGGGCTGAAAGAAGCAGGGAACCTGGCACACCTGTGCTCACGTGTGTAGCCTGTTCTCCAGCACCTTCTATTGTCAGCATGTGAAAGGCTACAGATAGCTCCTGGGGACCACCACCATCTTGTGACACCCTCCCCCCAACCCCCACCAAGGGCCACAGAGCTGTGGGAATAGAAGGTGTGAAGAAACCTGACCTCCCTCTCGGCTGCCCTCCTGTGTCTGGATGCAGTTCCTCTCCAGCCCCTGCAGTGCCAGCTTTGTGAGAAAGGGCCACCGTCACTGCTCCCCAGGGCCTCTTGCAGGAGGTGCTGGTGTCAGTATTTGTTTATATATGTTTATGTATTTATTATTTTTGGCTCTGCTGGGTCTCTGTTGCTGTACAGGCTTTTCTTTCTTTTGTGGCGAGCAGGGGCTACACTCCAGTTAGATGCGCTGGCTTGTCATTGCAGTGGTCTCTCTTGTTGCAGAGCACAGGCTCTAGGCACACGGGCTTCAATAGCTGTGGCTAGTGGGCTCAGTAGTTGCGGCTCTGGCTTTAGAGTGTGGACTCAGTAGTTGTGCCGCACGGGCTTAGGTGCTCCGCAGCATGTGGAATCATCCTAGACCAGGGATGGAACCCCTGTCCCCTGTGTTGGCAGGTGGATTCTTTACCACTGAGCTACCAGGGAAGTCTCAATGTTGTGTGGGTTTGTTTTTTTTTTTTTAAAGAAACTATTTGGTATTGGAGTAGAGCCAGTTAACAATTTTGTGATAGTTTCAGGTAAACAGCAAAGGGACTCAGCCGTATATTCACCATGTCTTTTGGTACCACCTTGTCATTAGCCTTTTCCTGGAAGTGGTGCAGCTGTTACCAGCTACCTAAAAAGCCCAAACCAATGACTTGGATGAGCCTTAGGAAAATGCTCACTGAGATAGCCAGACCCTTCCTAGAGATTACAGGACTGCATGAGTTTGCAGTCAGAAACTTTGACTCAGAAACTTTTTAGCTGAGTTTCTGAGTCATTTGCCTCATAGTAGTATTTGGGTGTGTACAAATTTGTCTCCACATCTCAGATTTACATCCACTGAGTGACCTGACCTTTGACCTACAAGGCAAGAATGCCATTAACCTGAAGACACCCTCCTGAACTGGGCATTAACCTGAAGACACCCTTCTGGGTCCTGTGCAAAAGTAGGCCATGTGCACGTTGCTCAGACCTGAGGAGGCTGCACATCTGGCTTCTTCCTGGCAAATTCTCTTCTGCACTCAGTCAGCTCTTGGAGGAGCACTGGAGGCTGAGTTCTGTCTAGCTTTCCTGATCAGAGCTGTGGTCCTGCTGGGCACTCAGGAGAATATCACTGGCGGTGCTTAGGCACTCTGGAGACAAGCCACTCCATCACTTTCGAACTCTCTTATGTTCTCTGAACCTGATTTCCTCATCCACAAAGTGCAGTGACAGCATTGCCTCCTTCCAGGTGGGAGGTAGTGAGGATCACGTGTAATGATGCAGGAAAAGATGCCTAGCACAGAACTGAGCGCAAGTGAAGGTTCAGGAAGAGGCAGCCAGTCTTACTGGTTTAAGGTGACTAGATCTCCAGCTCCAGCCCCTCCCTCCCCCATTAAAGTTCGTTTTTATGTATTTGACTGCATTAGGTCTTAGTTGCGGCATGCAAACTCTTAGTCGTGGCTTGTGGGATCTAGTTTCCTGACCAGAGGTCAAACCCAGGCCCCCCACATTGGGAGCACAGAGCCTTAGCACTGGACCACCAGAAAATTCCCCAGTTCCAGCCCTTAAGAGCAAAAAGCTGCATGCAGCCATTTCAGGAAAGGAGCTCATCACAGCTGAAGATCTGTAGTCCCCACTGACCCTGTTGTCAGAGCAAACAAGCATCAGCCAGGAGGTACTTCCTGCCCGGGTCCAGTGTCAGGGGCCTCTGGCAAGGGTGCTGCCTAATTACTCTGACAAGCAGTCACTTAAACCCAGTAATAGAGGCCACTGACTTCATTTGTTTTCCTCCTCTGGGCTCCTAGGGGAAGGCCCAGAGCTCCGGGGGTGGGGGTTGATGGGAAGTATCTCTGTGGGCTGTGCCTCTAGTGTGTGCTGCGTTCTTCTCACTACCTGTGGTCATCTTAGGGTCCCTGCAGTTTATTGCCCTCCTGCTGGGCCTGGCCCTGTGTTTTGTGGGTGGTGGAGCCTGCCCTGCATAAAGTCCCCTGGAGAGTGTATTTGGATTTCAGGGCTGGGGTGAGGAGACTCTGGGGTGAGCCTGGTCCCTGACTGACCTCCGCCTCTCTCTGTCTACCCCACCTCGCCCCAGGGAGCACCCTATTTCTTCATGTTCATCCAGATCGCCATCATCGCCATCTTCAAGTCCTACCCGACGGTGGGGGATGTGGCCCTCTACATGGCCTTCTTCCCCGTGTGGAACCATCTCTACAGATGTGAGTACCCCCACCTTGCGCCCTCTGGCACAGGTTTGTGTCACCTTGCCCTGGATGAAAACAGCCGGTGGTTAGGAATGGACAGGCATTTTTTGGGCACTTGCTGTGCCAGCAGTGACATGAAGCACAATATCTGCCCCTCGGTGCTACACACAAGTGGTAATAATAAAAACCAGCATTTATTGAGTGCTGACTATATACCTGGTCGCTGTGGTTCTAAGAATGTTACGTGCATCAGCTCATTTTATCTTCACACCAGACTTTGAGGAAAAGTATCCCCATTTGCAGATGAGAAAACTAGGGTACAGAAAGATAGAGTTGCTTGTTCAAGGGCACAAGACTGGTGATTAGAAGGGCTGGCATTGTCTTCCAGCCAGCACTGCCCAGTAGGGCTTTCTGTGATGATAGACATGCCCTGTATCTGCCCAGTCCAGTAGAGTAACCATGAGTGTGACTGGGGAGCTGAATTCTAATCTAATTTAAAGCAGCCACACGTGGGTAGTGGCTGTCATGCTGGACAGTGTGGCTTTGAACCATTGGCTTTGAACCATTTCCCCATGCTGCACTGTAGACTTCGTGCCTGATGTGAAGACCCGTTCAAGCCCTTCCTCCGAAGTCGGCCTAGTGCTGATCTAGTTGTTCTTTCTAGTATTTCCTGCTATTGCCCTGAGTCAGGCTCTGTGTCCTCTGGGTTCTTTACACTGTTTGTGGGCTCCCTAAGAGTAGCCTCATGACTCACTCACCTCTGTGTCCCCAGCATCCAGGATTACACCCGATGACACACAGAACAACCTAACAAATGTTCAAATGTTTGTGGATGGGGTTTTTTAAAATAGTTTTTATTGGAGTTTAGTTGATTTATAATGTGTTAGTTTCAGGTATATAGCAAAGTGGATCAATTATGCATATAATACATCCACTCCTTTTTTAGATTCTTTTCCTATACAGGCTATTAGAGAGCTCCCTGTGCTATACAGTGGGTCCTTATTAGTTATCTATTTTATATATGGCAGTGTTGTGTATATGTCAGTCCCAATCTCTGTGGGTGGGGTTTTTGGTGGCTCAGATGGTAAAGCATCTGCCTGCAATGTGGGAGACCTGGGTTCAATCCCTGGGTTGGGAAGATCTCCTGGAGAAGGAAATGGCAACCCACTCCAGTACTCTTGCCTGGAGAATCCCACAGACGGAGGAGCCTGGTAGGCTACAGTCCATGGGGTCACAAAGTCAGACACGACTGAATGACTTCACTTCAATAAAGAAGCAGTGCCAGTGGCCAAACACCACCTGATTCTCTAAAACAGGAAGGGAGCTGCAGAACTGCACAGCAATAAACTTGGGGAGGACAGGCTTCAGAGGAAATGTCTTTATTGTTGTTTTGGGGCTGCTGAGTATCAACCGGGAAGTGAAACTGACCAGCTGTTAGAAAGAAACCTGTCTATAGGAGTGGGCCTCTGAGCAAAGTAAACAGGTTGAGTGGGCAGGACAAGCAGGACTGCTCCTCCAGGTGGGGCAATGACCAGTCGAGCAGATCAGAAGCACGAAGTAGCATCTTCTGCTTGTGGCATCCTCATTGAACAGACAAGAATCACCCAGTTCACCCAGCAGAGGGGTCTCAGAGTCAGCCTGGGGCCCCTCGGCAAGTCCCAAAGGCACAGGACACGTGAACACACCCTAGTTTGTGATGGGGTGAGTCTGGGGGTCCCTCTTTCCCCTAAGATGGAGTTGCTCTGGCAGTCTCTCCCACAGAGGGTGTCTCCCTCAGGTGAGATCTTTCATCCCCTATTGCTAAAGAGAGTCTGGAGCCAGACAGTCTTGAGTCTGAATTCTGGCTTTCCCATTACTAGCAAGTCATTTAACCTTTCTGAGTCTCCCGTTTTTTCATCTGTCAGAATATCTTTCAGGGATGTTTGAGGTCTGAGAAAGAATAAATGTAATAGCCCCACTGATATTATTAGTATTAATTACACAGGGAGGTCTCCTGCATAGTTTCATGATCAAAGCTTCAGGCTTGATAACCAGAGTCACTCAGAGTCATTGAAATAAACATATTTTTCAAAACTTGAACTATTTTATGCCCTTTGGAGTGATGAGGCACAAAAAAATAAGGATGGGGTTTCCGGAAACCTGGATGAGCTAATCTATGCTGCTGTTGGCTCACTGGGCAAGCTGAGCTTGTCTGAAGGGCCTGCAGACAGCGCTGGCTGCCAGGCGCAGCTCCTGCAGCAGAGAACGCTCAGACTTGGCGTGTCTGTTTGGGGCAAGACAACTATGAGTCATTCTGTTCGTCCAGGGCATCTTCAGCCTGGTTGTGTGGATGTGCGAGTGGAGACTTTGTGAGGTCTTTACACCTAGGTTGAATATACTCAGGCTTCTCATGTGTTTTAAGAATTCGGTTTAGACATGAGTTACCAGTGTCAGCATGCCTGCTGACACATTTGCCGTTTTGTTTTCCTGTCCTGCTTAGTGGGGAGGAGAGGCACGTGGGCCCTCCCCTGAGTGCAGGTCCCAGATGCTGGGACTCTGCGGAGCTTGGGGCCAGGATGAGTCACACAGACACACAAGTGCGGTGTTAGGGAACAGCCTGCTGGCAGGGCCTGTGCCAGCCTGCAGTGGTCGAGCTCAAAGAGCCAGTTACCAAAGGGCTGGATTTTGTGTGTATATGTCCTTCATTTTTTCTTTTTTAGTATTAATTATTATATACAGATAAAGGAATATTGATTTTAAAATAAGCATTTGTTATTAAAAAATACAATAAATTTCCATGTGCCTAGCACCTAGTTTAAGAAAAGAAACAGCACCATGACCTTTGAAGTCCCTAAATCCCTTCTGTGCCCCTCCCAATGGAACTGGATTCTTCCAGTGGGATTTTATTTCTCAATGCCTGAGGCTCAAAGAGGGAAAGTGACTTGCCTGAGGTTTCAGTTTGTCAGTGATGGAGCCAGAGATCCGAGGAATCACCCAGGGAACTTGGTGGGAAATCTGATTCCATCTGGCCCAGCACGGCGGATGAAGGGTCACCTGGTCACCTCTGACATCTCCGACACATCGTGGTGCTGGAACAGGCCGTCCTGTGCCCCGGGTCCCTGGCTCCATCTGCTCTGGCGTATAGCTGGAATCCTCAGGCCAGTGAGCCAGCAAGAGTGAGTAGCAGCTCCTCAGTCCTGCAAAGGTCACCACAGGCCAGAAGCCAGTTGGATATGGTGACAGTTCTTCAGGGTACAGGGAAAGCATTGTCACAGCTTTTTGTGATTGCCCCCAGGAGGTGCATGTGAACCTCTCTCAGTCTCCGCACTTGGTCACTTCCTTGTCACCCATTCTAAAATACAGAGTGACTGGAGACATGGAGCAAAGAACCCACCTGGACTGTCAGACCACGGAGTTTTATTTTAGGAATACTGTGTATTCTTTCCAGCAAAATAATTACCTGGAAATCAGAAAGAACCACTTAAGGACTTCCCTAGTGATCAATTAGCTATGAATCCAGCTTCCGTGCAAGGGACAGAGGTTTGATTCTTGGTAGGGGAACTAGGATCCACATACCTTGGGCCTGCTGAGCCCAAGCGCCTCAACTAGAGAGAAACGTATTTGCTGCAGTGAAGACCCAATGCAGAAAAAGAAAAAGAAAAACAAAAAACTCTGAAAGTATTAGGAGTGTTTTGTTTTTTTAAAGAAAGAACCATTGAGAAAAGTATGTAAATAGTGATGAAGTGGAGGAATGGTAAATAGACGTATCCTGGGCTTCGCTTCACCAGGCTCAGCTGATAAAGAATCCACCTGCAATGCTGGACACCTGGGTTCAATCCCTGTGTTGAGAAGATCCCCTGGAAAAGGGAAAGGCTCCCCACTCCAGTATTCTGGCCTGGAGAATTCCATGGACTGTATAGTCCATGGGATCGCAAAGAGTCGGACACAACTGAGTGATCTTCACTCACTTCATCTCTTTTCTTGAGGTTGTAACTTTGTTTAATAATAACTCCAGTGCAGACATCTTTCTCCCCAGACTTCTGTTTCTGGGAGCAAGACTGAGGCCTCTTAGAGTTCTCCAAGAGGCCTGAGTCAGGGCTTTCACCTCTCAGCTTTGAAAACCCAGAAGTGTGGAAATTTCAGATCAGAAGAGAGTACCTTGCAAGCCCTCCAAGCCAGTGTTTCCAAATCATGGGATTTCAGGGAGTATTAGCATTAAAAAAAAATCCTGGTGACTGAGTTCCCAACTTTTTATTTTACTGAAGACACTGAAACAGTCAACTACTGGCCATTTGTCTCGATTTTATGAAAGAAAGGACTTTTTAACAACAGCAGCCAGCAGCAAGACACCTGTAATTACTCAATAAAGAAAGAAGCTTAGGTTGAAAACATTCAGCTCTAACAAGATCTCTGACCTACCTTGGCTGGTTATTCTCACTGTAACACTGACCAGCGAAGTCTCTGCTGCAGACCAGCACAGGCCTTATTGGGCAGAGGTCTGCCACTGTGACCCAGTGGCTCACAGCTTTGGCTGCATATTGGAATCACCAGGGAAGCTTGTAGAAACCAATATGGATTCCTGGACCCCACCTCTATAGACTGATTCACGTAGCATGGGTGGCGCTCCCAGGTGAGTTCATTTTACAACCAGAAATGAGAACCTTGGCTGTAATCCAGTCCCCTTTCCAACGCCTGAACCCCCAGTATAGCATTTCAGCCAAGTTGTTGTATAGCTGAGATAAGAGGCCTTAAGGTTCAGGAGTTTCCCCATCTCTTAAATATCTCTGAACTCTGACTTTGGAGAAGAGATTTCCTGAAGGTCAGGATCAGAGAGGGAAGGGGAACCGCTATTGACTGTCTGCTGAGAATCAGACCTAAGCTTTTATTAATCACTCAGTTTTTTGTCTTTAAGGTATTCTAATTAATTAATTTTAAATGATATTTATTATTTTATTTAAAAATACAATAAAATATAAAGAAACAGAAATGGCATATAATCCTATTGTCAGATATCTCCTGTTGAATTAAAAGGAGGAAAAATCACAATGGTAGGTCAGTGGCCCCCAACCTTTTTGGCACTAGGGACTGGTTTCATGGAAGACAATTTTTCCATAGATGAAGTTGGGGAGGGATGGTTTGGGTTATATAATATAATATAGAATATATTATATATAGAATATATAAATTACATATAAATGTGTTATATATAATATATATATATAATTGATTACATTATTGTGCACTTTATTTCTAGTATATCAGCTCTACCTCAGCTCATCAGGCATTAGATCCCAGAGTCTGGAGACCCCTGTGTTAGGCAGAATAACGCCCCCTCCTTGCTCCCAACACGTATGTCACCTCATCATCCCCAGAACCTGTGACTAGATCACCTTACGTGACAGATGGCCTGCAGATGGGGAGAGTATCCTAGATTATCCAGGTGGGCCCTTAAGAGCAGGAGAGGCAGGAGGGTACATGGGCAGTCTCTACGTACCACTCAGCTTTGCTGTGAACCTAAAACTGCTCTAAAAGCTAAAGTCCGTTAAAAAAAAAAAAAAAGTGGAGGAGAGAGGCAGAAGAGGAGGTCATAATGATACGACATGAGGAGGACTCAATCCGACATTGCTGGTTGAAAATGGGAGTCCTGAGCCAGAAATGCCGGCAGCCTCCGGGTGCTGCGAAGGCCAGCAAGAGGATTCTCCTCTAGAGCCACCAGAGCCTGTGGACTTCCGTCCTCCCGGACTGTAAGACAATGCATTATATTGTTTAAGCCACTAAGTTTGTGATCATTTGTTACCATAGCAATAGCAAACACACAGTAATACATCCTTGCTAGCTTTTCCACAACTTGTTTAATTCATGGAACACTCCATGAAGTAGGCATTTTAGCCCTGTTTTAGAGATGGGGAAGCTGAGATTCTGAGAAACTTGCTGGCAGAGCAGGAATTGTTTTTTTAATTATTTATTTGGCCTCATCGGGTCTCACTGCAGCTTGCCGGATTTTCATGCGGTGCGGTGCATGGGGGCTTCTAGAAGTTGTGCACAGGCTTGGTTGCTCTGTGGCATGTGGGATCCTAGTTCCCCAACCATGGAGTGGACAAAAAAAAAAAAAAAAGTGGAGGAGAGAGGCAGAAGAGGAGGTCATAATGATACGACATGAGGAGGACTCAATCCGACATTGCTGGTTGAAAATGGGAGTCCTGAGCCAGAAATGCCGGCAGCCTCCGGGTGCTGCGAAGGCCAGCAAGAGGATTCTCCTCTAGAGCCACCAGAGCCTGTGGACTTCCATCCTCCCGGACTGTAAGACAATGCATTATATTGTTTAAGCCACTAAGTTTGTGATCATTTGTTACCATAGCAATAGCAAACACACAGTAATACATCCTTGCTAGCTTTTCCACAACTTGTTTAATTCATGGAACACTCCATGAAGTAGGCATTTTGCCCTGTTTTAGAGATGGGGAAGCTGAGATTCTGAGAAACTTGCTGGCAGAGCAGGAATTGTTTTTTTAATTATTTATTTGGCCTCATCGGGTCTCACTGCAGCTTGCCGGATTTTCATGCGGTGCGGTGCATGGGGGCTTCTAGAAGTTGTGCACAGGCTTGGTTGCTCTGTGGCATGTGGGATCCTAGTTCCCCAACCATGGAGTGGACTTGCATTCCCTGTATTGCAGGGCATATTCTTAACCACTGGACCACCAGGAAAGTCCCTAGGAATTTTAACCAAGGTCTCTCTGAGGTCTGTGCCCCGCTATCAGGCTGCCTTACCCCAGTGGAACTCTGCCTGCCGGCACTGTGTATAGCCGGTCCTCCCAGGGGCTTCGGGGGAGCTTCTCTCTGGTGAGATTCTACGTTCCCTCAGGGAGTGGGGGGATGATGGTAAAGAGGGAGGGTATCAAAAAGAGATAATCTAAGGAAGAGTGAGGGACATTTGAAAAGCAAGGCAGGGGACCTGAGATATGAACTGAGGAGAATGGAAAACGTGTTTCCTGAGACCTGGGCTGTGGCACCATAGAGAGGGGTTGGTGCTGCCATTCATATCTATGATCCACAGAGGTCAGAAAGCACCCTGCTTGGGGCCAGGAGAGGAGTTACTCATGGATACTCTGGGATTGGGGGTTTAAGGGCAATGTTTTGCTGAAGTTCCCCCGCCCCTTGCAGTGCCCAGAGGCATCCAGAGCATTTCTGACTGTAGCCAGCTGAGCCCAGAGTCGGAGGTAGAGTCCAAGTCTAGTACCTCCCATGGAAAGAGGCGGAAGGAGCCATTGCCAAGGGTCTGAGGTTGCGTCTTGTGTGTGTGTGTGTATGTATGTGTTGGGGTGTGGAAACGGGGGCATTCTGCCCTTGAGCTCCACCAAGCTTTTCCTGGGCCTCTCTGTGCTGCGGGACCGTCACTGCAAGGGACCCAGAGAGAGTCAGTGCTAGGCGAACAGTGACTGTGTGTCTTTGCAGTCCTGCTAATGGTGCCATCTTCTTTGCAGTTCTGCGAAACATATTTGTCCTCGCCTGTATCATCATTATCTGCTCCCTGCTCTTCCCTGTCCTGTGGCATCTCTGGATTTACGCAGGAAGTGCCAACTCCAACTTCTTTTATGCCATCACACTGACCTTCAACATTGGACAGGTAAGAGTCAAGGACAGCCCAGCAACAGGGATTCGCTTTGCAGCCTCAAACATTCCATCTGGGCCCTGGGTTCTGCCAACAAGTGTTTGTAAACGAGGGGCAGTTCTTCCCCTCAAGTAGCTCGAGGTTCTGTAGAGAAGGTAGGGCAGTAAGAGCAGTGGGGGAAACTGAACTTGGCTAACGTTTATTGCATTGAATTCTCACAGCAAGCCTGTGAGACAGTGATCCCTGTTTTACAAATGGGAACCAAGGCTCAGAGATTGTCGATTGCCCAAGGTCATTGGAGGAGCCAAGAACCAAGTTCGGGGAAGGCTTGGTGTATTGCCAATCCTGCTGACGGCACCAGTTGTCTCGCTGTATCTCACTGTGTGCACTGTTAGTTGAACCTAGGATAGGCAAGGTGCAAGCTAAGAGGCTGGAAGAAAATGCGAGGAGCCGTAGGAACTGCAGACACATTTATTCTCTTCTGGCTGGTGCAGCAGACTCAGCAGTAGCCATAACATCACATAACCCACTGGCTTTCCAGGTGGAGCTTATATGTACTTACAGAACAAGTAGCCCATGGCCACGCGAGTATCTCGTGATGCCCATGAGCAGGGCTCTCAGTGATCTCAGCTGTTACATCATCATTATTTACAAAACATGGGGCAAGAGCGAGAGACCGTGGGGTGAGAGCCTGACCACACCATCCTGGCTAGTGTGCTCTTCCCCTACACTCTGCTTTCCATGACTTCCTGGACTGCGGCCCCCAAGGTGAGAGCGGTTTGTGAGCGTGGGGAGGGGAGACTTTGCGGATTTTGGAGCAGCAGGAGCAAAGGCAGAGTCCGTAGGAGAGAAGTAGTTTAGCCAGAGAGGAGGCCGAGGGCATCCTAGAATGGGAAGGACCAGCATGGAACTCTGACCTGGGGACAGCCTCTCCCTTGGGGCCATGGAGCAGTGGTTCTCTGCATCAGAATCATTGTAGGAAGCTTGTTAAAAAAATGCAGGTTCCTTGTTAAGGTGTTTTTAAGTCCCGTGTTTATGCTACAGCTGTCACAATTACATGGCTTTGATTTTTTTAAAGCAGAGTCCCTGATCCCACTCCCAGAGGTGTTGATTGGATTTTGTATTTTTAAAAAATATTTCTTTATTTGGCTGCACCAGGATCGTTAGTTGCGGCACTCGGGATCTAGTTTTCCTGATCAGGGATCGAACCTAGGCCCCTTGCATTGATTGGGAGCGTGGAGTCTTAGCCACTGGACCTCCACGGGAGTCCTTGGATTTTGTACTTTTAACAAGTTCTCCAGCGATTCTGTTGCAGGCTGTCTAGCACACATCTCCAAGGGCCCCTCGTTCACCATGCTGTGTTCCCTCAGGGCAGCTGTGTCCTAACTGTTGAGGTCTTATGAGATATCACTTGTGCCCTTCACCATTTCAATTGCCATTGGCACAGCCTGGCATTTCCTGTGCATAATGGACGAATGAGAAGCACAGCTCGCTAGAGAGATGAGTGATGCCAGTGAATAATCCCCACAGAGACTTTTTGCCTGCAAGGTTAGCTGCTGGGAAAGAAGAAGGGAGTTAGGGCTCTTGCAGTGAGTGATGAGTCTGGTATTTCCTGCATGGATGTTTTTGGACAACTCATGTCCAGCCTGGCTGTTTGTCTTAGTTTGTGCACAGCAGGAAGAGACATGGAGAGCCCTGTAGGCTGGATGGGAGCAAGCCAGGGAATCTGTTCTGCCTGTCACACACACACAGGTTACTGTTGGTGGATACTCAGCACCTCCTGCCTCTGTCCACGTAAACAGAAATCTGCAGGCTGCAAATTTCTTGAAGTACATTGAAGAAATTCAAAAAGTTGTTCTGGCTCTTCCGTCTTGCTAAAATCCCCTTCCTTTTCCTTAGAAGTGCTGACTGGCATGGGGCCTGCCCTGGGCCTCTGGGGGCTTGGCAAGTGCCACTGAGATAGTCCCCAGCCTGTCGCCAGGTCATCAGGCCACCGTGGGTCAGGAATACAGTTGCAGTGGTATGAAGTATCCATGAACTTTCCAAATAACAGCTTTCTGTGCTGTGGCTGTCTTTATGAGAAAAGTGTGTCTGAAAATGTTATGGGAAATGTTTACAAGGCGTCAGGTGCCGCAAAGCCAGGAGAAACTGAATTGTTGGAAAAAGGAGGAAGTGGTTAGGGGTCGGAACCAAGGCCAGTTGGATGATGAGTATTAGAGGCTGAGCTATGGAGAAACACTAGGTTGATCTCTTGGCATGGAACTTTATCTTAAAAAAAAAAAAATAGAAGCATATGAGATGTAAAGTAAAGCCTGCATCTCTTCCTGTCCTGTGGCAGATGTGATTGTTAGCATCAGTTTGGTGTGTGTCTTTGTAAGCTTCCTCTGTGTGTTAAGAGACTTATAGCTCTAAGTCCACATGCAAACATAAAGACATCCCACGCTGAGTACAGTTCTTTAACTGGCTGTTTTTCCACTTGATAATTTTACCTTGAGATCACTTTTTTTTTTTTTTTTTTTACGGCTCCGTGATACCCATTCTGTGGCAGGATGTCCTGTGATTTCTGTGACTGGTAGGCGACTACTGATGGACATTGACGTTGCTTCTGGTAATTCAATGTTATAAATGGAAGAACCCTGCGTATCTCCTCACATACTCTTGCGCACACATGCCAGTATTTTCTAGGATAGATTCCAGGTGATGGGATTTACTGGGTCAGAGGGCGTAAGCATTGTATGTTTTGGCAGATTTTGCCAAGTTGCCCTTCAGACAAGTCGTGCCAGCCTCCAGGCCTCCTGGCAGTGGGCCAGGTGTGCTGAAGCTGGCTGTTTGTTCAGGCATCCAGCGTGCCTGTTTCGTCGACCTCCTTGGTCTGGGCTTTGTGCTCTGAGCCAGAGACAGGTCTGTTGGGTCAAATGCTTCTGGGACTGCTGGCTTTGGGTTTTGTTGTTGCTGCCGCCGCTGGATCACTCAAGGGGCGTGTCAGAGGGGGCACTTACTCACCAAAGCAGTCCTTAGAGTCACATTTTTGTCCCAGAGCATGAACTGAGCTACAAGAGCGCCCCTTGTTGTGAGGATCTGCTTCCCCTGCCCTCCAGCCTGTTGGGAGCTGCAAAGTGCAAATGGACATTTAGAAGTTCGTAGCAGTTAATTGTCACCTCCCCAGAGAGATCTTCTGTGAGGTTGCCCTGTCCCACAGTCTCTGTCTTGGCATTCTGCGTGTTTCCTTCATAGCACTTACCCAGTTTATAACTACATAATTTACCTGCTTCTCCCTCTGCCTCCCCCGCCAGCCTGTGAGCTTCACGAAGGCAGAAATCCACCCTCCTACCCACTGCAGGGTCCCCAGCCACCCAGTCAGTGCTTGGCACAGGACAGTTGTTTAGCAGATATTTGTGGAATGATTGAAGGAACCAAAGAGAGCCAGGGAGAACATCATGTGATTAATGGCCAGATGTGCAGAGTATGACCATTGTAGGAATCCAGAGAGCAAGAGCAACTTTCCTGTGGAGTGGTCAGGGAAGGCCTTAGGGGATGAGAGTATGGGCTGGGCCCTCCAGACTCGGAAGGAGGGGGAGGTGGGCAGAGTGGGGGCCAGGCCACTCCCACTGGCTAAGGTCGAGAGGTGGCAGCTCTGTCCCACTCTTGCCAGATCCTGATCTCAATGGCCGGTGAAGCCCCTTCATGTCGTCCACAGCCCCAGCCAGTGCAGCCTCCGTCTGACCTACAGATAGTGCTTCTGGTGAGCTGTGTGGCATTCGGAGGGTGTCCTCAGTCCCTCAGCCTGCTCTTGCCAGCTCTTCTACCTGCAGCAGTGCCTGATAGTCACCTGGTCTTTATTCTCCCCTGCCTGGGCAAGAAAGAGCAAAGCTGTCCTGGGAACCAGATGAGTACTGATTTTCAGCAGGTGTCCGGCCCATCATTGCTGACTCTGGAGCTGAATGAGAGCGCGTCTCAGCCTGAAGATTTTAAATCCTGCTCTGTTTGAGTTGGTCAGTTCCATGTTTCATAATAGAACAAATCATTGGTAATTATCAATGATACTGGCAGGTAAACTAGTGACTTAGGCCCCATCCTTTCCTCAGAGCCATGAAGTATTTTTTAGCCTGTGGTACAGATCATTTGCTGATTATAATTGTGCCTGAGTCAGTAACCAGGAAATAGCAACAGGAAACCATCCGTAGGTACGTAAGAGGTGTGTCTGTGTCTTACATGCATACGTGCCAGAGAGAAGGAGGGATTAGATGGATAGATTGACTGAGGTCCCCCACTCTGCCACTGTATGACCTTCAGCAAGTGACCTCTGGGTCGCGGGTGATAACCTCACCTCTAGTAGGGCAGGGTGAGAGGATCTGTATATTGACACATGTTGACATGGGAGCTAGGATGAGCAAGGTGCTCTTCAAATACCCAGAGCAAATTCCTAGAAACCAAGGGAAAGAGAGCAATCTGCTTTCTCTCTTTTTTCTGCAATTCAGAGACGAGCAGAAGGATAATGTTGTCATCTAGGACTTGTTTAGTTGCTTCAGTCGTGTTCGACTCTTTTGCAACCCCACAGACTGTCGCCTTCCTCTATCCATGGCTATCCTCCTCTACAAGGCTCCTCTATCCATGGGATTTCCCAGGCAAGAATACAGGAGTGGGTTACCATTTCCTTTTCCATGGGATCTTCCTGACCCAGGGATCAAACCTGAGTCTTCTGCATTGGCAAGCGGATTCTTTACTGCTGAGCCAGATTACGTATAAGCAAAAGGAATGTTTAAATTTAGCTGTTTTAAGAAGAAGATAAGGTGTCCCACTTGCCCTAATTCAACTTAAAAACAGGTAACATAAGGAAATCTTCCCCTAGAGTTATGATTAATAGTGGCTCATGTTGAAAGAGCTCTTGCTGGGGAGCAAGCCCAAGTGATCCCTTTAATCTTCTAGATCACATGCTTGTCCAGCCTCCTGGACCTTTCCCTGTGTGTGACATGACCTCATCTGCTCATGGAGGAGTTTTATTTGTGTGTGTGTTTTATTGTTGGAGAAGGAAATGGCAGCCCACTCCAATACTCTTGCCTGGAAAATACCATGGACGGAGAAGCCTGGTAGGCTACTGTCCATGGGGTTGCAAAGAGTCGGACACGACTGAGCGACTTCACTCACTCATGTTTGTTGGCAGCATGATGAAAGTATGACTTTTTTAATGAAACATCTCTGTGATCTTTCCTTGTTCACTCATGTGGAAGCTCATTCAGTCCTGTTTGTCCTTCTGGGGAGGGGAATCTGCCTTCCCCAGTGAGAAAAAATGTGGGGACGGGTCATGCGGGTCACCAGCGGTCCAGTGGTGTGGAGCCTGTGTTTATGCACAGACAGGGGGCTGTCAGGCTCATTCTTGTGGTATATGGCCCCGGCTGGGAGGCCTGCTCCTCGTGGCATGAGGCGCCAGTGGCCCAGGCTGGAGCCCTCGTCCTTGTCCCGCTGTATGTGCGTGGGTGCTCTCTCTCCTCAGCTGGTAGCATTTTGTTAACCTCTCAGCTCATTCTTTTGTCCCTCCCATCCTCAGACTTAACCCTCAGCATCCCAGACTTGTCTTTCACAGGCCCTTTCCCCCTCTTTGTCTTTCGCACGACCAGAGAGAAGCGCGGACAGAGCACAGCAGTGTCAAGGCCAACAGGAACTCCACAGTGCCACCCAGCCCCTCCCTGCCCAGCTTACTGGCCGTGGGCAAGTCACATAACTTTGTGCCTAGTTGATTGATTTGTAAATATTAACTAGGTGCCAGGCACACTGCTAGGGGTATGTGAGACACAGCCCTGCTTCCCAGAAGCTCTGCTGTCTGTGGGAGAGAAAGAAAAGGAAATGGGCGGGGCCAGGGCAGGGTGACTGTGCTGGGAGCTCAGAGCTGGTGGTTAAGGACGCTTCTGTGGGGAGGACGCCTCTAAGTGGAGTCCTGCAGGATGTGCCAGGTTCAAACCAGGTTCTGGAAGGTGAGGTCTGGGGGTGAGACCTGTGAGGGAGCTGCTGTGGAATGCAGTTCTGTAGGACCAGCACGTGCCGCCTGATAGGGAATGAGGCCATTTCAAGACAGCCGTGGTCAGAGCCACAAGTTATGCTGAGGACCAGGCTGAGCTGTCGGTCTGAAGTGAAGACAATTGAGACCAGACTTGTGCTCTGAAAACCTCCCTCTGCCAGGAAGGGAAGAGATCAGGGCTGTGAGCTGGAGTCTGGAGCACAGGGAGGGGCCTGTTGAGACCTGGTGAGAGCGGCTGGTAGCCTCAGTGTCCCCAGCCTGGAACAGGGTCATGAGTGGAGAATACAGAAGTGCGTGGGGAAAACTTGGATGAATTGGAAAGTACCGCCTAGATGATAACTGCCTTCATAACTGGCTATGATCTACCTTTATGACCTTCCCAACCCTGAGGCTGAAGTGAAGTGAAGTCGCTCAGTCGTGTCTGACTCTGCGACCCCATGGACTGTAGCCTACCAGGCTCCTCAGTCCATGGGGTTTTCCAGGCAAGAGTACTGGAGTGGGATGCCATTTCCTTCTCCAGGGGATCTTCCCGACCCAGGGAGCGAACCCGGGTCTCCCTGCATTGTAGACAGACAGACAATTTACCGTCTGAGCCACCAGGGAAGCTGAGATCCAGTGATTTCCCTACTGTTTTGCATCTTTAGAACTTTAGAGGGTGGGGCCATTTCTCCACCATCTCTTCCCATGCCTGTCCCTTCAGGCCTGAGTTGGCCGATCATACCTAAGCCCCATCCAGCTCCACAAGTCGGCCCTTGGCCCCTTTTGCTCCCCATTAAATCCCCGTCTCCTAGATCCCAGGCAGCAAGGGTGGGGGCTGAGGCACTGTGATTGCCAGCGATGACAGCCACGGAGTTCTCCCAGTCGTGGCTGTCAGGTGTCAGCATCCCCAGCACAAGTGAGACCTGGGGAACCGGGACGTGCCTGGAATGACAGCACCTGCCCCTCCAGGACACTGCCGCCCCGGGCATTGGCCGTGGCTGCGATCCTGAGCCCCATGCTTCTAGACACGCTGCCTTAGTTGCTGACTCTGATGTCTCATGTGCTCGTTTTGCCTTTTCTCAAGAAACTGTCTCCTTAGCTCAGTGACACAGTTGTGAACTGGGAGCACAGCTCTGGGCCTAGTGGATATGAAGCGTGAGCACAGGGCCACAGCAGGACCCAGCATGTGTGGGTGCAGACCCCTGAGAAGGGTTGTGGGGGCCAGGATGGACTAGTGTTTAGGCCTCAGACAGGCAGGACCAGACACTGCAGCCCCCAGCGTGTCACTTACTCCCCAGTGATCCCAGGCAAGACCCTTAACCTCGGAGTCTGCTCATCTCTGAGGCTTATAAGCCCTGCGCCAGGTATTGTGACAGTTCCTGAATGTGTGTACTAGTTGCTCAGTTGTGTCCGATTCTTGCAACACTATAGACTGTAGCCCACCAGGCTTCTCTGCCCATGGGATTTCCCAGCAAGAATACTGGAGTGGGTTGCCATCTCCTCTTCCAGGGGATCTTCCCAACCCAGGAATTGAACCCGCATCCCCTGAGTCTCCTGCACTGCAGGCAGGTTCTATCCCTGCTGAGCCACTGATGTGCTGATTGTTAAAGGACCCGGCCCAGGGCAGATACTCGGGTGTTGGTTTCCTGGTCTCTCCTCACTCCCATCCTGTAGAGGAGCGTCTTCTGACCGCTTCATACCACTTCTGATCCACTCACTCTGTCCTCGGCCACCTTTTATCAGCTGCCCCATTCAATCTTCATCTTCCGGGACATCCCTGGTGGTCCAGTGGTTAGGACTCGGTGCTGTCACTGCCAGGGCCTGGATTTGATCCTTGGTCAGGAAACTAATATCCCACAAGCCACTCAGCACGACTGACTGACTGTATCTTCATCATGACCCAGAGCTGCCACTGAGAGGAATGTGGTCTGACTGAGCCCTCACGGGGTCAGGATGCCAGCCACATGGTGGGTCTGGGGTCCCAGAGCTGGAGCAGATGCCACCATTTGGTGGGGAGGCAGTGGAAAGTGACTTCACTTC
>SJXQ01005878.1:213332-225506 GCA_006408695.1 Aepyceros melampus | reverse complement strand
CGCCCCTACCCCGCGCTCGCAGATCGCCCGCTGGGCCTCACCAAAGCTTCGCCGCTGCTTGAAAGGCCGGTCTGAGGGCATCGCGCCGGCCGGCGGGGCGCGCAGGCCGGACCTCCGGGGCGCGCGACGCAGGGATGTGGCTGCGGTCCGGGAGCTCCGGGGGCTCCGCGCCTCGCGCACAAGGGCTCCGGAGCTCGCGCTGAGCCCGGCGGCGGCGGCGGCTCGGGGAGGTAACTCGCCCGAGTGACGTCAGGTCACAACATTCCTTAAAGGGGAGGCCGGCGCGCCGCTCCCATTGGGCCGACGCAAAATCCACCCGCCCGGACCCGTGACGTCACGGCGCAGAGAGCCTGTATTCCCGGCCCCGCGCCGCGAAGGGGCGGGGGCTCCCAGGGCGCGTCACAGTCCCGTGACGTCACGGCCTGCGGAGGGGCGCCGTCTCCCTAAGGCCGGGTCTGAGGGGAGGCTGCAAATCCTGCGAGGCCAAGGCGGTTGGGAGAAGCAGAGCTCCGCCGGCAGGAGGGGCGGGGCTGGGCTGCGGCACAGCATCCTCCTGTCCCCACTGTCACTGTGTCATCTGACAGCGCTCACAGCCTGTTCTGTTCCTGGGACGGTAGGAGGCACTGGGGATGACAGCACTGAAACAAACGTCCTTGCCTTTTGGAGTTCTTGGTTAGAAAAAAATAAAGGTGGTCGGGGTGGGGAATTAACACATGAAGCCACTTGGAGCAAGACACTACAAAGGAGCATGAAAGTTTTACATGGAATTTCTAGAACTGAAAAACAGAGCTACTGAAAGTCAAGTTCTCAAAGGATGAGGCAAGAAAGCCCATTAGATACAGCAGAGGAGAAAATCACTGAACCGGATGAAAGATCAGAAGCAATGAGCGAGAAAACAAGCCAGATGGAACATATAAAAGAAGGGGCAGGAAGGTAAAGTGAGGAGAACTCGGGTCCAATCAGCATTCCAGAAGGAGAGAAGAGAATGTGGGAGAGGCAATTCCTGAACAACTTCCAAAATTGATTAAAGATGAGCCGCACCTAAAATCTGGAACGGAATAAATAAAAATAAATCTCATCTAAACACTTTGTTCCATCCCTGGGTCGGGAAGATCTGCTAGAGAAGGAAACGGCAATCAATTCCAATACTATTGCCTGGAAAATCCCATGGACAGAGGAGCCAGGTAGGCTACAGTCCATGGGGTTGCAAAGAATCGGACACGACTGAGCGACTTCACTTTACACTTTGTAGTGAATTTGCAGAACTCTAAAGCGAAGAAATTAGAAAAATGGCAAGTAACTAAACTGATAAGCACGGAAGTCCATCTGAACAAGCACTTGCACAGAGCATGAATGGTGACAGTTTGTGGAGAGCAGAGCAAGGAGCAGGACACGATCACAGGTAGGACTGGAGAGGGTGGTCGGAATTTAAGTGTTCTGAGAAGCTTCATTTATTTGAAAAGAGGAGGATAAAGATAATTAGTAATTACCTGGCTTTGTAAAGTCAAGTATGTATTTCCAAACACTTCAGAAGGTAAACAGTATTTCCAAACACTAAAATAGAAAGTAACGAAATATAGAAATGATCCCTGAAACTATAGTCTTAAGACTAAAGACATTATTAGTGATGAAGAGGGTCAACACAAAATGATGGAAAGAATAATTTTCTAAGGAGATAGAACAATTCCAAATGTGTGTTAGAGGTTAAAAAAAAAAAAGGCTGAAAGAATATGAAGCAAAAGTGACAGGATACAAGGAGATACAGCCATATCCTTCATCACAGTGGGAGATTTAAGACCTCGTTCAGTAACTGATAGACCAGTCAAAGAAGGATACAGAAGATTTTAATACTATTAATAATTCTAATCAATGGACCCTCACAGAAACTTGAACCCAATATATTATTTTCAGGCACAAAGGAATCATTTATCTTAAAAAATGACCTGATTACTAGCCCCAAGACAAATTTCAGTAGATAGCAAATAATTTCATACAGACCATGTTCTCTGATCACAAACAAGAACAGAGTAAAGTCTAGGTCTTCAGATATTTAAAACACTTATAGAAAACTCTTTACTTAAAGATGAAATCATATGGAAATGAAAACTACGTGGGTCAAACTAAAAATGAGAATGCATATAAAAACTCCAGGTTGAGGGTATGGGGAACTAAAGCAGAATTTAAAAGATCTTTATTAGTGATATTAGGTAAAAAAGAAATACAGAAAATTCATGAGCAGAGTGTCAAAGAACTTTTGAATGCAGCAAGTGTAAACCCAATGAAAGCGGAAGATAATGAAGAGCAGAAATTGAAGAAACAGACAACAGAAACACTAATATGGGCCACAAAACAAAGCTGGATCTTTCAAAAGACCAATAAAATAATGTGCAAAAGGGCTTCCCTGGTAGCTCAGACAGTAAAGAATCTGCCTGCAATGCAAGAAACCCAGGTTCAATCCCTGGGTTGGGATGATCCCCTGGAGAAGGGAATGGCAACCTACTTCCAGTATTCTTGCCTAGAAAATTCCATGGACAGACCATGAGGTCGAAAAGAGTCGGACACAACTGAGCGACTAACGTGATATATAAAAGGGATATAACTACAGATACAGCAGAAATGACAAAATAAGATTATAAACTTTATACAAATACATTAAATAATTAGAATAAACGGACAGTTTTCTAGACAAAAAGATAGTTTGCCAAGACCAATTTAAAAAGAAGTAGACAAACCAAGTAGCCATATACAAAAAATGAGTCCAGATGGTTTTCTAGTTGAGTTCTCCCAACATAAAAAAAACTCAAACTTGTGTCAAATATTATACTTAATGGTAAAACACCATGCTCTATGGTAAATGTTAAGCATTATTCTCTTTAGAGCCAGGAACAAAATTTTGAATCATATCATTGAACAAAATGCAATATTGCGTGGAGGGCCCAGCCAGAGCATCAAGACAAAAAAGGAGCAAAACTGTCACCATAGCCAGAAAACCCAAAGGAATCTACAAATAATGAAAGACTGCTAATAGTCTGAAAACACACAATACTAAGTTTTAGGGTAGTACAGGAAAATGAGAACTCTTTACACTGCTGATGAAAGTGTAAATCATTTCCGCTTCACTGGAAAGCAATTTGACAAAGTCTACCAACACTGAAGATGCTCATATCCTGCAATCCAGATGTACACCTGAACCCAAAGAAATAGTTAGGTATGTTTGTTGGAACATTTTCCTAATAGCCAAAAAAAGGGGGGAAGCACCTAAATGTCTAATCATTAAATATCTTGTGTAACAGAACAACAGAATGTTCCTGTAGTGAAAGAGGGAGAGGCAGGGTCAGCCAACTAGGTATTTTCAACTTTGCAGGCCGTATGGTCTGGAAGCCATGAGGTTCTGTTGGAGTGCAGAAACAGGCCTAAACAATCTGAATGGGCATGGCTGTGTCCCAATATTTTATTTGCTAAGACAGACAAATTTGGCCTGAGGGCTTTAGTTGCTGACTCTTGATCTAGAGCTGTGTGTCAAAGTGGACACATCCCACATACACAAAATTGCAGGAGATTGTGATGAGAACCATTAAGAGCAGCTGGAAGAATTAGGTCGGCCATGGCCTTGAGGAAGTGGCTACACCTTTCTTTTGTCAGGCTACGCCTTTGGGGATAACCCATCCCCAAATCCCAAGGTCTCTGCTCCATCTTCCTCCTACCTGGCCAGTCAGCAGCAGGGCTGACACCCCCTCCACCAGTCCTCTGGTTACTCTGCTTGTCTCTGCATCTTCCCTGAATCCAAAGGCCTGACCTGTTTATGTCTCTAGATGGAAGTCTAGCAGACATCTCAAACTGGACCTACTCAAAAGGAACCCATGATCTGTCCCCAAAATAGACTCTAATTGTAATCTTCCCCGACTCCATCTGTCATCTTTGACTCCTTTCTTTCCCACACCCCCTCATCCATGCCCACATCCTCGTAGTTCTACATTCAAAGTAGCTCCAGAATCTTACACTTCTTTCCACTTCCACTCCTGCCACTCAAGTCAGAGCCATCACCACCTCTTGCCTGTCTTCTTCTTCTGTTGTTTCCTCCCTGGTCTTGCTGTGGCCTTGCCCACTTGAGACTGGTCTCACTACAATGACAAGAGTCATCATGGGCACACAGGTGTTGGATCAGGTTATTCCTACACCCCAATCGTTAAAAGTCAAAGGCTGGACAGTGAGCCCGTGAGGCCTGTAGGATCTTCCTCCCTGTTGCTTCTCTACGTTCATCTACCTCACTCTTGCTCTCTTGGCCTCAACTGCACTGGCGGCCTTGCTATCACAATTCTGGGAACCCCAGACCCGCATGTGCCCCAGGACATTTCTGCACTTACTGATCTCTTTGCCTGGAGCACTCATTTCCAAGGTCTCCTCAAGGAAAGCCTTCCTGAATGATCTTACTGAATATTGCAGCTCCCACCCCAGTCACTATCCTCCCTCCCAATACTTTGCTTAATTTTCCCCAGAGCAGTTATCACCTTCTAATATATGTTTTTCTAACCATTTTATGATGAAAAATTTCAAGCGAATAGACCACCTGAAATAACTGTTCAATGACCTCCCATATACTCACCAGGTACAGTCTACATCTAACACTTAGTTCATTACTATCTGTCCATCCATCCATTTTTTTTTAATTTTATCTTTTTGATGTATTTCAGTAAGTTGCAATTCAACATCCATTGATGATAAAAATCTCAACCAAGTGGGTACAGAGGGACCATACCTCAGTGTAATAAAGGTCATATATGACTAGCCCTTAGCTAACACCACACTTAAAGCTGAAAATTTTTCCTCTAAAATCAGGAACAAGACAAGCACATTCCCACTCTCACTGCATTTATTCAACATAGTATTGTAAGTCCTAGCCAGAGAGATTATGCAAGAAAAATAAATGAAAGCTATTCAAATCACAAAGAAAAAAGTAAAACTGTCACTCTTTGCAGATGATATGGTATTATATATAGAAAATACTAAAGATGCCACCAAAAACTGTTAGAACTAATAAATTCAGTAAAGTTGCAGGATACAAAATCAATATATAAAAATCTGTTGCATTTCTATAAAAATGAATTATCAGAAAGAGAAATTAAGAATAAGAAAACAGTTCCATTTAAACTTGCATCAAAAAGAATGAATTACATTGGCATAAATTTAAGGAAGTGAAAGACCTGTACCCTGAAAATTAGAAGACACTGCTGAAAGAAACTGAAGACCCAAATAAATGGAAAGACAGGCTGTGCTCATTAGGACTGGAAGAAATAATACTGTTAAAATGTTTATACTACCCAAAGCAATCTATAGATTTGATGCAAGCCCTATTAAAATTACCATGGCCTTTTTCACAGAAAAAGAACGAAAGACTGAATAGCCAAAGCAATTTGAAAAAGAAAATTGGAGGCATCACACTCCTTGATTTCAAACTACATTACAAAGCTATAATAAAATAGTATCACACAGATCAATGGGACAAAATAGAGAGCCCAGAAATAAACCAATGCATATCTAGTCAACTTACCTGCAAGGAAACCAAGAATACACAGTGGGGAAAGGACAGGCTTCCTGGGGGGACTGGACAGCCACGTGCACAAGAATAACTAGACCTCAGACACAAAAAACCACAACAATCAACTCAGAATAAAGACTGGACAGTAATTCCTGAAACCACAGAACTCCTAGAAGACAACATAGATGGTAACATCCTTGACAGCAGTCTTGGTGATGATTTTTTTTTTTTTTTGGCTATGCCACATGGCATGTGGGATCTTAGTTCCCCTACCAGGGACTGAATCCATGTCCTCTGCATTGGAAACATGGAGTCTTAACCGCAGGACAGCCAGAGAAGTTCCCGTGGCAATGATTTTTTGGAATTGACACCAAAAGCAAAGTCGACAGAAGCAAAAATAAACAACTGGGACTATATCAAACTTAAAAGCTCTGTACATCAACAAAATGAAAAGAAATCTATCAAATAAGAGAATATTTATATAATAAATTTTAGGGGTTTTGGATCAAAGGGTTTCTATCCAAAATATATACATAATTCATATGACTCAACAGTAACAAGCAATCCACTTAAAAATGGGCAGAGGACCTGAGTAGACTTTTTTTTCCAAAAAAGACATACGGATGGCCAACACGTACATGATAAGTTGCTAATCCATCAGGGAAATGCAAATCAAAACCATGGAGATGGCAGCTCACAACTGTCAGAATGGCTATTCTCAAGAGAAGAAATAACAAGTGTTGGTGAGGATGTGGAAAAAAAGAGAACCCTTGTGCACTGTTGGTGGGAAAGTAAATTGGTCCCAACAACTATGGAAAACACCATGGCGGCTCCTCAAAAAAACAAAAAGTAGAAGTATCATATGATCCAGCAATTCCACTTCTGAGTATTTATCCAAAGAAAACAGAATCACTATCTTGAAAAGATAAAAGTACCTCTTATGCTCACTGCAGGCTTCCTGGGTGGCTCAGTGGTAAAGAATCTGCTTGCCAAGTAGGAGACACGCATTTAATCCCTGGGTTGGGAAAATCCCCTGGAGAAGGATGGCAACCCACTCCCTTATTCTTGCCTGGGAAATCCCATGGACAGAGGATCCTGGTGGGCTACAGTATGTGGGGTCGCCCCAGAACTGGACTCTACTGCAAGACTAAACAACGCTCACTGCAGCATTATTTACAATAGCCAAGATATGGACACAATCTAAGTGTCTATCAACAGATGAACAGATAAAGAAAATATGCCATATATATACACACACATAATGGAAAAGATTCCATTATTCAGTCATAAAAAAAGGAAGGAAATCTTGTCATTTTTGACAACATGGATGGACCATAATTTCACTTCTGTGTGAAATCTAAAAGCAAGAAAGGGGCTTCCCTGGTGGTCCAGGGGTTGAGAATCCACCCAGCACTGCAGGGAACACATGTTCAATCCCTGGTAGGGGAACTAAGATCCCACTTGCTGAGGAGCAACTAAGCCCCTGCACCACAAGTGCTATGCCCACGCACCCCAACTAGAGAGCCCGGCACCGCAAGGGAAGATTCCCCGTGACACCAGAAGAGCCTGCCTGCCACAGCTGAGACCTGAAGTAGCCAAGTAAACTTTTTTTTTTTAATGAAAAGCAAGGAAATAAAGGGAATTTCCTGGCAGTCCAGTGGCAAGGACTCTGCGCTCTCACTGCTAAGGGCCCAGCTTTGATCCCTGGTCAGGAAACTAAAATCCTGCAAGCCATGAAGTGTGGAGGAAAAAAACACCAAGTAAATAAAACACAAAAGCAGATTCACAGATACTGAGAACAGAGCAGATAGGTGGTAGCCAGAGGTTGGGGGTGGGGATATAATGTACAGCATGGTGACTACTGAAGGCAGGAGAAGGGGGCAGCAGAGGATGAGATGGTTGGATGGCATCACTGACTAGATGGACATCAAGCACTGACTCAAGCAAACTCCTGAAGATAGTGAAGGACAGGGAAGCCTGGCGTGCTACAGCCCAGCAGTCAGACACGACTCAGCCACTGAACAATGGTGACTCTGGCTGACAATACGGAATGCTTGAAATTTCCTAAAAGAGCAGACCTTAAAGTTCCCATGACAAGAAAAACAATTCTGTAACTATGTATGGTGATAGACGCTAACTAGACTGTGCTGACCATTCCCCGTGTACAGATATTGAACGTGCTGCATGCCTGGCACTAACGCAGGGTCCCACTTTACTCCTATCGATGATGTGAGAGTTCCAACTGCTCTGCTTCCTTGTTGATATCTGGTGTTGCCAGTTTTTTAAATTTTGCCATTATGATGGTCATGTAGTGATAGCTCATTGTGGGCTTAAATTTAATATGCTATATAATTTTACAAATGTATTTTATTTCTCTTTCCCTCTAATATGTAAGCCCCTTAAGGGCAGCATTTCCTACATATTTGGCCCCTGCTCTCTCCTGGCCCCTAGACAGAATATAGCGCATGGCACGTGCTTAGTAAATACCTGTTGGGTGAGGACCCCTCCTCTGAGCACCCACTGTGTCATCTCTCCGAGACGCTGCCTATCGAGAGGCAGTCTCCCACCCACACCATGAGCAGAGCCTGAGTCTGGGTTGAGCACTGATGCTGGGCACTCAGGGCTCAGAGAAGACTGGTGAGGAAACAGTATCAGCTCGGGGCAGTGCCTCTTCTGTGCTGTTGTATGGTTTCTGCCTGCGACTCATGGGCCTGAGGAACGGCAGAGCTGACCTGGGTTGTCACGTGAGGGTGGAGCAACCCCTGGTCTGGGCCACCAATTACCTTGTGACCCAGCACGTTCCTTCTCCGAGCCCGTTTGCTCCTTTACTCAACAGCAGACAGATGTGAGTCTAAAGTAGTTTTACTTATAGCATAACCTGGAACAGAATCCTTTTTTCTTTTTTCCCTCTTTTGGGAGATCTTAACAACTTAATCTTGCAACTCTTCTGTTGCATTTATTCCCTTCATATTTTTCTTATCTTTCAAAAGTTCTTATCTCTGTATGATATTTTTGTTTTAGCCTCCTATACTCTTAACCAGGGCATGAAGGACTATGCCAGAGGTTCTCAACCCTAGCTGTTATGTCACAAAAACCCAAGGAGCTTTTATAAACTGAGCTTACTCTCAGGGATTATGAGTAAATTGGCCTAGGGTGGGGCCCCAGCATAGCTTGGTTTTTGTTTTTCAATTGGCGTCTCATCTTCACTAGAAATAAGCTCTTGCCACCGTCTCCTTTATGTCTAGACTGGGACCTAGTGCATAGCAGTCATTCACTAGTAACTGAATGAACAAAGCACTCTTTCGCAGGAGTTTGCAAAACAAAAACAAGTTTTAGGTAGTCTGCTGTTTCTGCTCATGATATTTTTCCTAAATATATACGAAAACCTATTACCTGAAAGCCAAAAAACAATCTTGGATGTCAAAACAGTGCTTAAGCCCAGAGAATTAAAAATAATGAAATTCCCTATTCCATCTCACCTTTAGGCAAGTCTTCAACAACATTCATCTTGTGAACGAGAATGTTAAAGTGATTATTTTCATCTGAGTTTCTGCTGAGACCCCCAAGGCAATTTTGCCATATGCCAGGAGGGGTAACAGGACGAATGCAGGACTGCAAGACAAAGCAGCCCAAAGTGAATTCACACTTTTGCCTGATCTTATCCCACAAAAGAGCTAGAAATCTGAGGACAATTTTTAGAAGCTGTGGAATTTGCTGGAGTCTCACCATGGATGGAGGGAAGTGGGAGGGTGATTCTGCTTAACCCTGAATCAACAGGGGGGAGCATGCAGAGAGGACCCTGAGAACCAGGAGTCTAAAGGAAAGTTACGGGGGAGCCTGGTGGGCTGCTGTCTATGGGGTCACACAGAGTTGGACACAACTGAAGTGACTTAGCAGCAGCAGCAGCAGCAGTTTAAGCTCACTGACCCTGGATTTTGTCTACCAATTTGATGTACCTGCCAATTTAATGATTTCTACCTATCGAATGACTTCTATCACATCTTCAAATTTAATGATTTGATCTTTGCTGCAATGATCCAATTCATGAGATCTCCATTTCTTTGTTCTTTTTTGGGTAATTCATGAGAACTTGGATTTGGTGCAGAGAGATGATTTAGGATTCTCAATGAAAAAATGCACAAAAAAGAACAGTTGGGTTTGAGTCCAATATATGAAAAGGGAGAAAACCTGTAACTCCTGGAGTGTTTTTAGGACTCATTTCAGAAGAAAAGGCAATACCAGCTCATAGAGAAACATCCGAATTCCAGAACAGCAGCAGGGGCTAAGGAAAGATAATTGGTGAAGGGAAGCAACCACTTACCTGAACTCAGGCCCCGTTTGGGGAGCCCAGCGACAGCATGGAGGGTGAAGATCACACCTGAAGGCAATCAGACAGGGGCTGCCTCTGGTGAGTAGAGGTGGAGACGGCCTGGGCAGCAGCAGGAGAGAGCTTTTTGGGTGGAAGTGATCTCAAAGGGCTGGGGGGCCAGGGGCTGGATTGACAGGTGTTAAGCATGTTACTTCAGTGGTAAACTTGAGGTCTGTGCATTTCACTGTATGCAAATCTTACTGACTCTCCAAAAAGGGCAAACACCTAGTTAATGATACGCACGTGTGTTTAGGAGGGTGTACTGCCTGCAACTGTACTTCGAAATCTGGAGAAGGCAGTGGCACCCCACTCCAACACTCTTGCCTGGAAAATCCCACGGAGAGAGGAGCCTGGTGGGCTGCAGTCCATGGGGGTCCCAAAGAGACACGACTCAGCGACTTCACTTTCATGCATTGGAGAAGGAAATGGCAACCCACTCCAGTGTTCTTGCCTGGAGAGTCCCAAGGACGGGGGAGCCTGGTGGGCTGCCGTCTATGGGGTCGCACAGAGTCGGACACGACTGAAGCAACTTAGCAGCAGCAGCAGTACTTCAAAATGCATCCAAAAACTCAGCAGATGGATGGATGGAGGGAGCAATGGCTGGTTATGTGATAAACACAGCAAAATGTTACTTGTAGCAATTATAGAATTAAATGGAGGATATAAAATTATTTCCACTTCTCTTAAGAATATTCAGGACTTCCTTCATGGTCCAGTGGTTAAAAGTCTGTGCTCCCACTGCAGGAGGTGTGGGGTCGATCCCTGGTTGGGGAACTAAGATCCTGCATGCCACTTCATGCAGTCAAAAAACAATTTTTTTCCCCCCATAATGCTGGGAATAGAAACACCCTGTTATTTGGGCAAATACATTTCTGAAACCCAGAAGCCATGCCCTTCCTCCACTGTCAGTTTCTAACCTTAGCAGTTATTTTATTCCTGTACACTGACTACTTTTAAGCACAGAAAACACTAGGGTATTTGCATGTGTTATAGCATTATTTAGTGGAATGAATCCAAGGCAAGCTTCCCGGGTGTGAGGTTCCACTGCCCAGGGGATTAGGAGGTGGAGCATCTTTCTGTTCATCTGGTTTTCCACAAAGCCAGAGGGAGCCCAAACTTTCCTCAGGGCCTGGGGGGAAGTTTTATGATGGAGAAATTTTAAGGCAAACAAGAGGGAGTGGTCGGAGAACTAAATTCAGGGAGGAAGGCCAGGTCCCTAAACCATTTCCAAACTCGTGCCCTGGAGCAGACCTCCTATAGTCCTGTAATAGAAACCTGACCTCTCCTCTGGGGTAATTTGTCAATCAGACCATCTTCCCCTGCTACTCTTTTTGAAGAAAACTCAAGATAGGACAGGAGAACCTTAGATTTGAATCCAAGTCTCAATAGCCTCTGAGACCAAAGACAATGGTGGTCACATCACACTTCCTCTGGAGCCCTGAATCTCTGAGATAATTACTTATCAGTGTCGTCTGTGATCACTGCCTCCAGGCCCACAGCGACAGGGAGAGCACGCAGTGACTGCCCAGTGGATCAGGTGTGCTTGAAGATTTGGGGGAAAGTATTTAAAAGGATTATTTCTATACTAAGACAAAAAGATTATGAAGTGCAAAGTTCCTATGATCTTCCACTAAAACAGATTTTGAAGAAATTTTGCTGAGCCCTTATAAACTACACCTCCAGGCTGCCAAGGGCACACTCCCCTGGGAGTGCACTGTGAAGGAAACTTCACTGGAAATTTTAGAAAAGCATTTTTGTTGGATGGACACACTCACACTGGAGATGGAGGTTACTGCTGGGGAAGGGAGCAGAACAAGGAGGGGGAAAGCTGAGGTCTGCTTTATAGTTGAAATCTTTTACTTCTGTCAATCATCTTAGTCATGTTCGGCTCTTTGTGACCCCATGGGCTGTAGCCCACCATCCTTTGTAGATGGAATTCTCCAAGGCAAGAATAGTGGAGTGGATTGCCATTCCCTTCTTTCAGGGGATCTTCCCCACCTGGGGATCCAACCCAAGTCTCCTGGATTGCAGGGGGATTTTTGATCATCTTAGTCACCAGGGAAGCCCTTTTCCTCTGTCACAAGAAACAAAAGACAAAAACAAACCCTAACAAAAAATAAATATACATAGTTTCTGGAAGGAAAAACCCAAGTGCTGCTGAGCGACCAATGGCCTACGGCTTGGCTTCATTGAGTGGTGAACGCACGCCCTGACCCCACCCGCCCTGACCCCACCCACCCCACTGCACCCCATTCCTGTCTCTTATACA
>SJXQ01005878.1:124799-213177 GCA_006408695.1 Aepyceros melampus | reverse complement strand
TGCACCCCATTCCGCGCCTTAAGGGAAGGCGGATGCTTACTCAGGGTGAGCACATGGGTGAACCAAACCACATAGGATTTCTGGGGAAGACAGTATGGACAGAGCAGAGCTGCTGGAGTCAGAGCCGTGCTCCGTCCATGAGATCTCAGGCAAGCCATTCCGGAAAACCCAAATTCCTGACCGTTAAAGCCGCTGTACCACCCCGTCCGCAGCGAACTGCAAGGGTGATATGAGCCACACCTGCCACTCAAATGTCGCTCTCCTTTCCCTAGTCAAGTGCAGTCGGAAAAAAAAATCTTTCAAAACACTGATGGGGATGAGAAATAATAAAAGGGATGGCGAGGGCCAAGAGGCCCAGAAACCAGGACAGCATAACTAAGCCGTGTCCGGCTCAGCAAGTCTGGCCACAGGTGCTGAAGGAGCAGAGAGCACCCCAGGCTGCGGGCGGTGCGGGCGCAGCCTCCAGACCATGTGATCACACAGGAAGCGAGACCCTTTCAACCCCGTGTTTAAAGACACACAGCCAGCCGGGTGAGCATTCTGGTTATTTTTAGTTAAAGAAAAGCAGCCTCTTCCAAGGGCGACAAAGTCAGAAGGAAACGGGGCGTGGCTTCCCACGAGCTCTTGCTGCGAAACCTGGGCGTGGCTTCCTCCCGGAGGTCGGGCAGCGGGCCAGGAGGGGCGCGGGGGAGGGGTGCGGCCCACCGGGCCACGGACTGGCCGGGGAGGGCGCCGGCGTGCCTTCCACGTGCCCGTCAGTGGACATGACTAACGCTATTACTCTTGAGGGGCATTAAATTAAGGAATGACGCACGGAGCCAAGAAAGCGGCTTATTCAGTTGGATTCTGAATCACAATCAGGAAATAGTCTTTATCTGCAAGAGAGGAAACATGAAAAAAAGAATCACCAACTGTAAAATGGAAGAAAAACACACCACAAAGCCAATAAATCATTCAATCACCAACTGTAAAATGCTGGTGGGGTGGAGAGGGATAAAAAGCATGGACGCTCAGGCTGCTTCCTGTGGCTGGGGAAACAAGATGAACCCGCATGTTTCCTGTGCGGGCTTCTGCACACGCCATAGGCAAGCCGGCTCCTAACCCTGCCCAGCAGTGGCGCTTGGCAGAGCACCCTCATTTCTAATCTTCCCAGTACCAACAGGGTGGTAGGGTTATCAAGTTTTGGGTTTGGGAAACTCAGGTTCAGAGTTTAAATGAACTGCCTACAGTACCGGTTCTCCAACTGCAGAGTGCTGGAATAACCGGGAGGGCTGTTTAAAACAACACAGATGGCCCCACTACAAGGGCTTGGACTCCCTGGGCCTGGGGTGGAGCCTAAAAATTTGCATTTTAACAAGCTCCAGGTGATGCTTATGCTGCAGGTTCTGGGAGAACCACTTGTTTAAGGTTACCAGGATAGTTAGTATCCAAGATGGAATTCTAACCTCAACCCTGCTAGTCTTGGGTTAATGTCAGTTCTGTCACAAGTGCAGTTGCTGGCCTTCCAGAACCTTCTGGACTAGAAACTTTCAAAGGCACCAGGTCAAAGGGGGCCAAAGCACCTGAGTTCCAGCTCTGGGGATGGAGCCAGTCAGAAGGAATGTCCCTTATGAAACCACAGCAAGTCCAAGTCTCTGGGGTGAGCCTGACTGCCTCTCATTTTACAGAAGAGGAAATGGGAGAAGCAGGGTGTTTAAACTTTGCCCACTTAATAATCACACTCAAGCATTTACCAAGGCTTCCCCGAGCTGGCTCTGGGTTGATCCCTTCTCAAATAGCATCTCAGTGAGTCCGCGAATCACTCTATGAGGCAGGGACCAGTGTTTTCTTATTTTTACTAATGAGAACACTAAGGTTCAGAGAATTAAATGACTTGGCCAAGCCAAGGCTAATACGCCAGGTGGGAGAGCTGAGTTCGACTCAGGCGCTGGGCGCCTCTGGTCTGCCTCTTGCTGAACACCTGAAAACCTTGGCCATATCTGCTCTGTGTCTGTTCAGAGTCAAGCCTAAACCTTGTTTCTTCCCTTGACGATGGACATCTCAGAAGGAGCAGCTATTATCTGACCAAGTCTCATGGCTAAGCAATCTGTGTAAGTGAAAAATCACTAACAAAAATAGAAATAACAAGCTACCAACAGAGCTAATGAATAGATACTATCAGTAATACCCGAGTCTTTTCTTCCAAATAACCAGGCTCCACATTCAATAACAGCACTCCAGTGCTTTGTGGGAAGTAGTGTGTTAAGGCTTGATTGCCCTGTGTTAACTCAGGTGTTCCAAGCAGACATTCTTAGAAGCTTTAAGCCAAGAAATGCTGTCTATGGAGAGCCTGGCGATTTGGAGACATCATTTGTCCTTGCTTCACACTGTGAGCTCCCATGTGGGGCACAAGGTCTGCTCCGATTTGGAGGGTTGGCAGCCTAACTTTTAGGGGAGTGGAGGTTTGTCTGTAACCACGCAGCATGAAATCTTGAGAGGGATTTGAGTTTAAATCTGATCTCAAGCTTTTCTGCTGACCTCGTGCCAACATATTCAACCAGATGAAGCATCCCAAATACCAGAGCAGGACCATCCCCTGCCAGACATTTTACAGAGACGGAAACAGGTTTGCTGGTGCTCTGTGATTTGCTTAAGGTCGGACTCATAAGAGGTGAGCTAGGAAAACAGCTGGCATGCCCGCTGCAGTCTATTTTCTGACAGAATCAGAGACCTCATCATTGGTTGGCCTGAGACCCATTAGACAATGATTACGTTGATAAACAATGTATGTATGTCTTTGGAATAAATGACTCTGAAGCTATTCTAAGGGCTTCCCTGGTGGCTCAGAGGTTAAAGCGTCTGCCTCCAATGCGGGAGACCCGGGTTCGATCCCTGGGTCGGGAAGATCCTCTGGAGAAGGAAATGGCAATCCACTCTAGTATTCTTGCCTGGAGAATCCCATGGACGGAGAAGCCTAGTAGGTTACAGTCCACGGGGTCGCAAAGAATCGGGCACGACTGAGTGACTTCACACTCACACACAAGCTATTCTATGTTTTCACTTGTGACTGATCTGCTCTGTCCCCTGCCCTCTAGAGAGTATCCCCAGAAGACCGGGGGCCCCCATGACTGGCTCTATGGGGCGCTCCTTCATAGCCTTCCAAACAGTGCCACTGGGCCCGGACAGGCCTGGGGACAGGAGCAGTGATGCTCTGCCGCAAGGAGGGGCTGGCCCCTCTCAAATTACCTCAGAATTCTGCAGCCAGCCTCCGCCGCCTGTGTGGCAAGCCCAGGGCCAGTCACCGAGTCAGCCTTCCCCCTGCCCTCCTTCCTCCAGGCTCCCAATCAATCCTATTACTGACTGCCTTGAAAAAACCTCCTCTCACTAAGTCCAGACAGCTGAGTTTGGCGTCTGAGGCCTTCTAAATCGGACCACACACATCACCTCCCCTCCTTCCTACACGCATCCTGCTGCTCTAGACAGGCTGCACTGCAGCCGCCTCCAACACCTCATGCTCACTCACCTCGGGGCTCAGCCACAAAGGGGACGGTGAGAGAGGAGTAGCTGCAGACAGTGCTGGAGGGTCCGTCTACCACAGCAGGCCGTGCGTGTGAGTGAAGTGGGGCAGGGCAGGTGGCCCTGCTGACCCCGCCTGTGGTCCCAGTGCTTAGGGGCACCTCCCAGGGTGAGCATCTCGCACCCTGAGACTAGATGCTAAGACGGGTACTGTTTGCACCACACAGTCCCCAAGTACTTCATGTGAAAACAGAGCAATCCCTTCCTGTGCTGGAGTAAAGACTGTCTGCATGGGGACCAGAGAAACAGGACTGTATTTAAGAACTGGGCAAATTGATGTTTTGTGTGGGTTTTTTTAGAATGAATGAGTGCATGGTGGTTTTGCCTCATGCTCTGGTTTAGAATCACTGCATTCTTTGTCCTTCGGGCACAGCTCCAACTCCACCACCCCCACTCGCTTCCGCTTCACCTGTGCCCTCCTCTGGGAAGCCTTTGCTGACTGCCGCGAGCAAGCCTAATCATGCCCTCCTCCATGTGCCCAAGTGCTCCTTGAGTTCCCCCAAATCATGACTGAACAACTCATACACACACACACACACACACACACAGATGTCTATCTTCCCCATGACACCATAATTCCCTACTAGGGCCCAGAACCCAGGACAGGGTCTGCCTGGAGTCACTGTGAATGAGGACTTGCTGGGAATGCCAGCTGGGCCAGGCCAGGCGATGGGACACTCCAATCTGTACCTTCTGCTCTTCAGGCCTTTCTGTGGAACCCACGGACACACCCACACCCGAAGCCTTCCCGATAGCTACAGAGCCTGCACAGTGAGGGTCTGCTCTCAAGTGGGGGTGGGGAAGACCCTTACCTGGTGCAACCATAATTTCATTTTTCTTGGAGCGAATTCGAAGGAAGGTGAGGTCATTCTGGGGGTCAATTTCGCGCACGGTGCTCCGGGCCTTCAAGATGAAGTTGTGCATGAGGCTGGCATACTGTGTGGTGGTGGGATTGTCCATGGTGCTCTTGATGGGAATGCCTGCGGGGAGAGCAGAGACTGAGCAGGACCCTGGGAGTGCCTTTCTGCCCTGCTCCCAGCCCCGCACCCGGAAGTCCAGAGCCTAGACTGGCAATTAACACTTATCGCCCAGGGTTCACTGAGGACTTGACAGGCAAGTGCTGAGCAGTTGAAGGATGTTAGCCCAGTCCCCAGAACTGCTCTAAGGATGGCGTCACCATCTTTACTTGTCAACCAGGCAACAGAAGCTCTGAGCAATGAGGGGGCCTGCTGAGGTCTCACAGCAGATAAATACAAGCAGCGGGGCCAGGATTCCACTAAAGGTCTGCTGGCTTCACTGCTGGGCTCCCTTCACAGGGCCACATACTGACTGGTTTCTAGAAACAGAAGGATAGACTATCACTCATAACACTGAGAATATGAACAAAGAATAGTTCCTACAAATCTGTAAATACTGAAAAGTACAAGAAGGTCAGCGCGTGCCAAGACAGAACCATCACTAGTGTTTTAAAGCTCCAGTTCCTAACGAGGAAGGCTCAGGGCTCAGGCATAAACACACTGTCTACACACATGACGGTGCCCCCAAGTTAGAGCCTGTTTCTCTGTCTGCACACACCCTTGTAAACAGCGTTGCTACTGCTTTCAAAGAGCCCACAAGTGGCCATTCCACAGGGTTAATCATTCCCCTATTGCTGGGGACTCAGGCTGCATTTTTTACTTAATCACCTCATACTGAACAACATCCTGCACCAAGCCTTTTCTGTTTTGAGGGCTGCTTCCTTGCAATGAACTATTAAATGGCCCGCCCTCACTGGATGGTGCCTGCTGTCGTGGAGGTGAGGAATGGGGCTTAGCTTGAGACACCTCAGGCCAGACTAGGCCATCAGGTGACATGTCAGCTAGAGGCGCCATTGATGAGGCCCCGCGTGCTCCCAGTGCACAGGCTCTTGTGACAAGTGTGGCCAAGTCGCTCCCCACACATCAGTGGCTGGATTTCGGCTCTAGGACCCTGCCATCGGGCCTGTAACTGACCAGCCAAAGACAGTCACCCGCAGACCTACCCCCGGGGGGCAAGAAACTAACCAAACCTTGTCTTCTTATGGCACAGTGACTATGGGCAGAAGAGGGCATGGCGGCAAGAGAAGCAGCAGTGAGTCAGAGGCTGCTCTGAGCCGAGTGGAGTCATGAGGACAGGCTGTGGCGATCCTCGCCTCTACAGGAGATGACCAGGTCACCAGGGCAGATGCTGTGTCCTGGGTGTCCCAGGGGCCCACCAGGGCCCCATGAGGGCTCATTCAGTGGTGGAACCTTCCTTGGGACAGCAGTATAAGCAGCTGGGGAGATGACCAGTAGGAACTCTGAAATCAAGGACCTGGGCTTCTCCTCTGGCTCTGCCTCTTCCTGGCTACGTGGCCTTACACAAGTGATTTAACCTAAGCCTCTATTTCCTTATCTTTAAAATAATGCCTGTGCTTCACCGTGCTGCTGGGAGGGCTAAATGTGTCTTAATTCATCTGAAAATATTGAGCAAAAGCATGCAGAGAGTAGCAAAGGGTAAGTGCTAGCTTATTGTTGACATTACCCATGGTATCAGCCCCATCCCCAGGTAACCTGAGGGGCCAGTCTTGAGGCCTGGCAAAGTCTGGGGGGTGGTGTGTGGGGTCAAGCCCCTTGGCTTTCTTTTTGTATTCCGTCAGGCCACCTTCTCTCAGGTCCCTCTGCCTGGAGCTGTCTTTCCCTTCCCTGCTCTCTCCTGACTCCCGCTGTCCCTGTTTCCCTCCACCCCTGGACGTGGTCAGCGGCCCCGTTCTACAGCCCCAGCACCGTGCCGCTGTCCTGCAGGGCAGTTACTCGAGTCTGAGATCACGCCTGCATGGGAGTGATCCTGACGCCTGTCCCCAGCAGACTGGATGCTCCCAAAAGGCCAGAGGCAGATCTGATGTGCTCACCAGTGTCTTTAGGGAGACTGCATCAAATATTTATGGCTATTGTTAAAAAATGAGTAGACACAGGTATGCTTTTAGTAGTTCAAATATACTGTCATGAGTGTGATCACATGTCTACCAAGTGAGAGGGTGTGTAAGGGAGAAAAGAAACTAACCTCTTGTTGGCTCACTGTAAAAACAAAAGAAAACGTGGAGCTGGCAGAGTGGGGACGGAGGGCAGGGACCAACACTGGGGATAATTTCAAACCAGCACAAGAGAGAATTCCAGATTCACAGGATGCCGAGCTGGGGAACACCTCAAAGATAGCCGAGTGGGTAGGTGGCCTACTGCAGGCCGTGGCCTCCACAAACGGGGGCTGAGCGCCTGCAGTGGTGGCTGGTCACCTCAAAGCCGTGATTTCGAATCTGGGGCTCAGACCTGTCAGGTTGTATAGCCAGGTCCGCCCACCAACCCCCCCCCATCAATCAACAATTAAAATAATAATAAAACTTAACAGGTATTTATTGAGAACCAACTGTGTGTCAGCATTACTGCAGGTGCTGGGGATACAGAAATGATCACAAGAGATAAAACTCTGCCCTCAGGGATTTACACATTTGAGACTTTTATTTTGCCCTGTGTGGGTAGCAGCAGATGGCAGGGGTCTGGAGGGTACAAATAGGATGTTCCTTACATTCCATTCTTGGTTAAGTCTGCTTAAAGGTACATGTTTATTTTGAAACATCATTTAAATCTGGCCAAGGGTGAGACATCACCAGGCAGCAGCAGGTGGTTGGTAAGCGACTGGGAGAAGACCATGTCCTGATTTCAGGGGCGGGGAGCAATCCCTCCGGGCTGAGCTGGTCAGGGAGGACATCCTGCTGGAAGAGGCAGCTGAACTGAATCACGGAGGTGGAAAGCCCCAGAGGTGTATCAGAGATCCCTAATACAATCACCCTGACTGAGCACCTCTCATGCAAGCCTTCAGAGGGGCTAAGGGTCCCCCAGAGCAGTGAGTGAGTTCTGACCACCTCCATCTGTGGCTGGGTGATCCAGGGCAGGGTCAACCTGACTGCTCTCAGCTTCCAGTTTGTCATCTGAAAAATAGGCAAATGTACCTACTTTGCAGAAATGTGTGAAATGTAAATGAGAATCTGAAGTGGGAGATCTATGAATGGCCCACAAATTAAAAAACACACAGGGAATTTCCTGGTGGTCCAGTGGTTAGGACGCTATACTTCCACTGCAGAGAGCACAGGTTCGACCCCTGGTCAGGGAACTAAGATCCTGCATGCTGTGTGGCTCGGCCATCAAATAAACAAGCAATAAACAGATGGATACATAAATAAACACACAAGAATTTTTGACAATCATGTGGCATTTACTATACATCAGGCACTGTTCTAAAAGCTTCCCTCAGAAAAAGATAGTGTGACTGTCCACAGTTTAGATGAGGAAACAAACCGAGAGGTTAAGTGACTTGTCTAGGATCACACAGTTGATAAGAAAATAGAGTCAGGATTCACGCCCAGGCAGTCTGGTTGCACATTCCATATTCTTAGCTACTGTGCCATACTGTCAAATTAGTATACAAAAAATAAGTGCTCATCAGCATCAAAAAGTTAAGAAGTTGGGGCTCTATTTTCCTAATGAAAAAGGTCAACTTTGGGGGCAGTTTTACACAAGAATGAAGGCTTGTGGTCTGGAATACTGGTGGCTGTCTAGGGGGTCCCAGCTGGGGAGTCAGCCCCTGAGGCTGTTTCTAAAATGTCTATTTACAGAAGAGTCTCATACCAAGTCTTCTGGGTCTTAGAGCAAGAAGCTCCTTGGAGCCAGGACCAAAGAGGCAGCTTGAGGCAGCTAAGTTCTGAAGAGGGAAAGGGAAAGCCCTGGCCACCCAGCTGGTTAGTGGTGGACCTGAGATGCCTCCCATAGTGTCCTCAGGTTCCCCACCCTGCTGCCTCTGAATGCAGTGACCACACGGTTTAATCAGAACCTGACAAAGCTGGGGCACACATTCTACCTAGCTATGGGCTGGCCGGGGTCTGACGACTTGGAAAACAACATTCTAACTGAGGACACGCCACCTTCAATTTGTCACCCTTGGTGACTTTCATTCTGCTCTATTTAAGCAGGCACTGTTGAGAATTCTGCCATTCCAAAATAAGGCCCAGAATGACAATGCATACACACAGAGGCTCTCAAGGAGCGTCAAACAAAGCCAAGCTGACTGAATGCACTGGGTTGGAGAACAGGGCCGGGGGGCCCAGTTGGGTGACCCTGGACACGGCCTGGGGCTGAGTCCAGCAGCCACTCTCTGGCCTTCGGGGAACCCTGTGGGAGAAAAGCCCAAGTGCGCTTGGACAGACTTGGGGTGAAACCTTGGCTCTATAATGGCAGGAAAATCGAATTTCTAGACTCACTTTTCTCCATTGCAAAATGGAGACAACAGAGCCACTTCAGGAATGACAGAAATGACCTGTCTGTGAAGCACCAGCCCGCGGCCTGGCAGAGGACAGGTATGTGATAATATCGGTCTCCTTCTTCATCACATCTACTGTGGTTTGAGAAAAATTAGCATCTGTACCCTTTTACAGTTGTTGAAATAATGTCCCAGAAGAGGAAGGAAAACTATAGGTCCAAAGCAGCTGACAGCAGTGTGAGACAGCAGAAGAGAAACAGAGACAACGTAAAGGGGGAATGGAGAATGGACACTGGACTGGAGCTAAAAATTTTGCGTATGTAAACCACGGAGCAAAATCAAAACCCCAAACAGAAACTCGTGAGTAAACAGATGCAAGAGAGTAACAGCTATAATTATGACCAAGAGAAAAGGCACTGGACAAGGGCTGACTGAAGAAGTACGGCACACTGAGAAGTATGACGTGTCAGGGCAGTGGGGTAGGGAGGATTTTTCCTTTTTTAAAATTTAGAATTCTAGTAATGGTGCTAGGAAACTAGAGGTGATTTAAAAAAAAAAAAATAAAAGGATGAGAACTAGATCAGGTACATGAGAGCTTTAGTAAAAAGCAACTGTTATGTCGTGTTAGGCTTTTTTCTGGGGGCCGGCCTGCACTCAGCTCATGGCTGGAAGGAGGGTGTACCTTCTGTGTTTACCACGATGATTCCCTGCACGCCCTTCTGGCTCTGGAGTCGCTTCAGGGTCTCCTCCACCTCTGCCTGCCAGAGAGAATAAGACCAAGGTTAGAGCGGTCAGGAAGCCTGGATCAACTCCCTCGTACCCGAGGCAGATGAACCACACTTCCCAACAACAGGTAACACCCAGGCACATGGCACCTCCTGCAAGCTACCCGGGACTACCTAGAACAGTCCTGAGGCTACCACCAGCATCGAAACCAACAGTGTCGGTGGGGCTGCTCCCTCTGCCCACCAGGGGCTCTCTACCCCTCACTTAGTAGGGAGCAGAACTCAAATACTATTCCCAGGAGTACAGGCACATCCATGACTCAGCTATTGGTATAGCTGGGGGACAAACCGGAGGAAACTAATGATTTGAAAAATTCCAACTGGAGGTGTCTAACAGGAAGGAGATACACTGTCATTTGTGGCCTGAAGAGCACATCCCAAAGGAAGCAAAATGATCCCATGAGGATGGACTCAGTGACTGGTAAGCTGGCAGCTGAGACAGTGCGACACAGCACACAGCCGGAGGAAAGGCAGGGGAGGGGCTTGTGAGTCTGGCATCGTCAGGAGCTGGTCTGGGTGGGCTACTCTGGCACGTGCGATTTGTAAACCGAGTGGACAATCAGACTGTGAGTCCTCACCTTGCCAGGCAAGGCCTTCTTTCTCTATTACTCCCATCTCTTCTACCCTTCCCTCCACTCTCCACCTGTATGTCCCTATCTCCCTGCCTCCACAGCTTTTACCAAACAAGGCCTCTTCTTCGCTGAAATCCAACAAATTCTTCAGGATCATCTTAGATATCACGTCCTCCATGAAGCCTTTACTGATTCCAATTCAGTGGCCTTTGGCCATTTCCAACGGACTCCCTGAACTCTTGACTGTCTCTCTCTGGGAATCAGCAAGTGTTATTTGACTTAAAGTCTCTCTAATGGTCTGCAGAGCAGGGACTCAATGAACAGCTGTTAAACTGAACTAGGCCTAACTCCCCCTGTGGATGGAAACTGGTCTTCAAGTGTGTTTGTTCCCAGGAGGTCCCTTCTAGACCCACCCAGAATCTAGTGAGACACTCCTCACAGGCTGCGGGTCAGACTCTTGGACACAGAGGCTCTGTTCACCAAAAGAGAGTGGTACCCCGCCCTCACAGGCTGATGAGCTGGCCCAGAGGAGGAGCTTCTCGACAGAGGATGGAGACAGCACAAAGAAAGATTGTTTCTCTAGTAGGCCCATGCCTCACAATCCAGTCACTCCACCCACTCACCACTGACGTGTGAATACTCTCAAATGCTGGAGGGAAGGGCAAACAAGTTCCTCCTACAAAATGGCAAAGAGCCTGATGCCTCTGTAATCTGGAGTCTTGGTAAAAGGACATGGCTAGCTATGTGGACTGAAAGTACAATGCAGTGGGTTATGCGTGGATGAGATCTGAATTCATTCATCGGACTTTCACTGAGCTCCGACCACACACTATTCTGGAGAGGAGTGATAAAGTATTATATGATAGTGGTCAATACTACACAGTACTCAGCCTGACCTGGTAGCCCTCCTGGAAATTCATCCTAAGGAAACGATCCGAGAGAACTAAGGGCAAGATGTTTGCTGCAGTGACACCTTTAGTAACAAAAAGCAGGAAGAGCCAAAACTGCCCAACGTTTAGGGGAAATGTCAAGGGGATTACGAATGTCCATTCACAGGAACATAACACATTAACAATGGTGACCAGAATATTTATAACACCTTAAAAAGAAAGTGCCTGGGAAATGGCATCCACATGAAAACAGAAGAGGGCTAGAAGGATCATGAATGAAATAAAAAGCCACACCAAGAGTAGGGAATTATAGATAAGCTTTTCTTTTTTTTATCAGCCTCTTTTACTCTATTATATTATTATTATTTTAAAACATTTTTTAACCCATCTCTCTGTGTATCCAAGAGATCACAGATCTCTGACTTGGGACTACAGAGCTCTGACATTCTTAACACTGCAAGAATAAGAATACCTAAGAATAAGCAGGATGGCAGTTTAGGACATTTCAATCAACATGCAATCAAACTAGGGATGGGGAAAGCTAAATATGGCAGAATCGAAGTCCAAAATACCCCTAGAGGTTGGAAAGTGAGGCTGAAATGAAAAAGATGAAATTTTGTAAGACAAGTTAATCATTCAATAACTGTATGGGAATCTTCTGTGTGTCAGATGTTGTTTTAGGCCTAGGGGTGCTGTGCTGGACAAAGTACAACAAAAACCCTGTCCTCATGAAGCTGATTTTGGGGTGGAGTTGGGGGAGGGAATCGGACATTAAGCAAAAGCATAAATAAAATACAAATGTCAGATTCAGTAGGGATGGGGGATCTGGAAACCAAGGGGCTGATGGCAATTTTAAACAAGGTGGTCACAGAAGGCCTCGCTAAGGTGATAGTTGAGTAGAGATCTGAAAAGAAACAAAGGAGCTAACCAGGTGGATTTCCAGGGAGTGTTCCAGAAAAAATGCGAAGAGGTCAGTGTGGCTGAGGGCAGTGAGTGGCAGGCAGCCAGAGGAGAGGGAGGCAGGATCAGACTAGATTTCAGCGGTGTTGTAGACCAGAGTGATGGCTTTGGTTTTTAAAGGCAGGGGGTGTGAGGAGCCACTAGCAGGTTTCGGGTGAGCAATGACAAGCTCTGTTTCATAAGGGTGCCCTGGCTGCTGTGTGGAGAATGGACTGCAGGGGGCAAGCCTGAGCCTGGCCTGGCCGGGTGAGTACTGCTCCTTCTGAAAGCGGGCAACCTCCTCTCCCTCACTCACCACTAGAAGTAACTAACTCCCAAGTCTCTGGGCTCCGCTCATGAGCCTCCTCTAGAGTGTAACTGTCTGTTCTGCTATCTCCTCCTGCTGCTGCTGCTAAGTCGCTTCAGTAGTGTCAGACTCTGTGCGACCCCATAGACGGCAGCCCACCAGGCTCCCTGTCCCTGGGATTCTCCAGGCAAGAACACTGGAGTGGGTTGCCATTTCCTTCTCCAATGCATGAAAATGAAAAGTGAAAGTGAAGTCACTCAGTCGTGTCCGACTCTTTGGGACCCCACGGACTGCAGCCTACCAGGCTCCTCTGTCCATGGGATTTTCCAGGCAAGAGTACTGGAGTGGGGTGCCATTGCCTTCTCTGATCTCTTCCTCCAGACCCAAGGAAACCTGGGACTTTGTAATTCCAGTACCTGGTACAGCTCAACAGATACTTGAGGAACAAATAAAAACCATTTCTTCAACTGTGCTTTACAAAAATCAACCTTTTTAAGTGTAGTACCCTGGGCTTACAGTCCCAGCATGATGAGTGAGGGTTTATATGATCCTAAATTTAATGAGACCCAACCACTGAGATTTAGCTGCTTAAAAGGTAAACACGCTTACCAAAAAAGGGAGGACACACAAGTATACCTGACCTACTCAATATCTGCTACAGGTCAGATATTAGGATGAATGTCTTCCATGGTTGGGAGGTTCTTCCATGAACCTTCCATGGTTAGTATGAGATCCATTTTACAAGGAGGAAACCAAGGTTCAGAAAGGAGAAGCATTTTGCCCAAGGACACACAGCAGGTCAAGAGAAGCGTTGAATACACCACTGACCACAAATGAAGATGTCCCCATCCTCACGAGTTCATTTGGTACAAGAGACTTTGAAAAACAAGTGGCAATATTCTTGCAGCGTACAGGGATGGGGGCCGGGGGGCCAGGGTGAGCAGGGGGATGCTTCTTGGATGAGTGTGGTCAGAACACCCGAGGATGTAATCCTTAAGCCAAGAACTAAATGATGAGAAAGAAAAGTACTCCAGAAAGCAGCATGAAAATTAACATAGTGAAATGGGAAGCAGTTCGGCATGTTCAAGGAATAGAATCGGTATTGGAAGGTTTTTGATTCTCTGCTAATCTGACAGGCAAAACCCAAATAACAGAAAGTCAACCTTTTTTTAATTTTTAAGAATTATCAGTGAGGGGACTTCCCTGATAGTCCAGTGGTTAAGAATCTGCCTTGCAATGCAGGGGATGTGGGTTTGATCCTCAGACAGGGAACTAAGACCCCACATGCCATGGAACCACGACTATTGCGCCCCCTGGCCTGGAGAGTCTGTGCCCTGCAATGAAGTTCCCACATGCCACAACTAAGACCCAACACAGCCAAATAAATAAATATATGTTAAAAAAAAAATATCAATGAGGCTAGTCAGAAAAAAAAACAAAACCAAAACTTATCAGTGAAGTTAAGCTGGAATTTGACTGTTTGCATCTCTCCTTTTCAAGTCTTTTGCTTTTTCTACTAATTTTATTGATTTCCCAAAACTTTAAGTTAGAAATTTTAGATTTCTGCCCATCATATAAATTACACTTCTGCCACTTTTCTAATTTAAGTTTACAGTGTTTTTCAATAATCAGAGGTTCTGAATTTTTATGTAATCAAACTTAATAAAAATTTTTTCCTGGGAGACTAGAGAATAGCTTCTTCAACCTGACCACAGCTAGTAGGGTGGGGTTAGGCCTGGGAGAATGGGGGTCATGAGGTCTACAGGAGGCAGTAGGCACCTGCCTTCAGGAGAAATTGCTTAAAACAAATGTCAGGTTCAGCCCTGAAGGAGCCAAGAAAGATGACAAATGATGCCAAGAGGACAAGAGCAGCCACAGCAACATTAGCAGATGCAAGAGTCCCAACCAGGCATGCAAGTCATGCCACCTTTGTCTCTAAAGTCTGTTATCACCGCAGTGCTGGCCAACTGGTACCAGATATATCTAAGTGGATATGCAGCCCCTCGGGGTCGGCTCACATCTCCAAATTCCTGCCCTGCTCCTAGAAAGAGCCCGGCTGGGATCCTCAGCACCCCGAGTCTTTATTTCTATTAACATGGGAGTCTGCACCAGAGAAGGGACCAGGCTCCTGGGTCCTCTAATTTCTAGGTGCATGCTGCTAACAGACCAAAAAACACTCCAAACAAAAAAAACAAGTAGCAGTAAAACTCCAGGATTATTTGCTGGTTTGGCACAGGAGGGATAACCAGTTAAGCAAATGATTCACAAAGAAACTGTGACCAATGTGACAACCAAACATAAAAAAGTTTTAATTTCTATTAAACAAAAACAAATTACAAGGAGGGGACAACATCTGCATCAAATACAACAAAAGAGTAATTTCAAAACATCACACAGAATGATTAAGAAAAACACCAAGTCTCTAAAAATTAAGTGGGCAAAAAGGATAAGAGGAGAAAATATACCTCAGAGAAACCACAAACACAAGAAAAATGTTCAACGTTCCCTGTAAATAAAGACATGAAAATTACAGCAATGCCAAGGTTATGTTTTTGAACGCTAGAGTTATTACGGCAAAACTGGTACAAAGGCAATAAGACCTTTTGGGAAAGCTACAGGACAACACTATTATGAGAACCATATGTGCTGATTCCCTTGCTTCAAATTCTTTGAGAATTTCTCCTAAGGAAATGATCTAATAATTGTGGGGGGAAAAAGAAAGAAAAACAAACTACACATTCAGAGACATTCATCACAGCATTATCTCTATTACTGAAGAACTAGATGCAACCCAAATGTATACTGGGGGAATGGTTTGGCAAATTATGATAAAAATATTTCATTTATTATTATGCAGTCACTAAAAATGATTCATTACAAAGAGAGACAGCAACAAAGTTATATGTCTTTGGGTATTAAAACAAACAGAAACAAAAAACTAGCAGGTGTATCTTGAATGTGAATACATGAACAAAGAGGAAGGAGAACGTACAAAGATGAAAATACCTGTGTCCTGGAGTAAAACCGGATGCTAATTATAGCCGATTTTTATATCACCAGAGTAAAGGGCAATTTGTCATTTTCTACCAAAATGTTCATGGGGTCGCAAAGAGTCAGACACAACTGAGCAACTAACACACCCCCCTCCCAAAATGTTAAAATGTGCACACCAGAAGTATCACTACTACATAACGATACATAACCATGAGCGTGAGTGGAAAAAGAAAAAAAAAAACAAACAGTACTGCAGCATTGTCTGGAGTGAAAAACTGTAAACCATCTAAATGGATATAATGCAGTGGAATAGGAAAACAGTCCTATAAAAGAATAAAATAGATCTGTATGTATCAACATGAAAAATATTTGGTATTTTTTAATGAACAAAGTTAAAGAATGAAATTATACATATAACCGAAAGTAAGCTTGTGTGTGTGCTTTCTTAGTCATGTCCAACTCTTTCCTACTCCACGGACTGGAGCTCACCAGGCTCCTCTGTCCATGGCTCTGAGGGATCCTCCCAACCCAGGAATTGAATCCTTGTCTCTTGCACTGGTAGGCGGATTCTTTACCACTGTGTCACCTTAAATGTATAAATACACACATTTCAATTTCATGTAATAAACATGTTATATACAAATGTGCTTATGCACTAAACAAATCTGGAAGAAGATGTATCCAACTGTCAACAGTGATCAGCAGAGGGAAGTGAGATGGGGACTACATACACTTTTCTAAGTTACATATTTCCGTAATGGTTGAATTTGTTAAAACATGCATCTAAAGTATGTTTTGCTTTTATGAATACACAGTAGCATGGTATAGGTTGCTCTGATTCATGTAAGAAAAAGAGGTCTCTTATACATATATATATATATGAAAAGCTATGACAAACCTAGACAAAACTATGACATACCTAGAAAACCTAGACATTGCTAGAAAAGCTGACAAACCTAGACAGCATATTAAAAGCACAGACATCACTTTGCCAACAAAGGTCCATGTACTCAAAGCTATGGTTTTTCCAGTAGTCGTGTATGGATGTAAGAGTTGGACTATAAAGAAAGCTGAGCACCAAAGAATCGATGCTTTTGAACTGTGGTGCTGGAGAAGACTTTTGAGAACCCCTCAGACTGCAAGATCAAACCAGTCAATCCTGAAGGAAATCAGTCCTGAATATTCATTGGGAGGACTCATGCTGAAGCTGAAACTCCAATATTTTGGCCATCTGATTCGAAGAACTGACTCTTTGGAAAAGACCCTGATGCTGGGAAAGATTGAAGGCAGGAGGAGAAGGGGACGACAGAGGATGAGATGGGATGGCATCACTGACTCAATGTACATGAGTTTGAGCAAGCTCCAGGAGTTGGTGATGGACAGAGAAGCCTGGTGTGCTACAGTCCATGGGGTCACAAAGAGTCAGACAAGACTGAGCAACTGAACTGATAGATACATATAGATATAATAAAAGAAACAGTGTTTGTTTCTGAAGGAGACCAAGGTTGGGGGTCCCAGTTGGGTGGGAGATCTATTTTCCACTTACATCTTTTCAGATTTTCTTTTCAACTGTGTGTAAGATTTATCTGTTAAAAGTTAATTTTTTTCTTTACGTTTAAAAAGTTATGTGAAAGATGAAGTTACTTCTCTATACTATAAACTAGCTAACTATATAAAGCGATGTACATTGCTAAACTATATAGAGGAAAAACTGAAGAGAAAAAGACTAATTGTAATATACCTAATCATAAGTTGTTACTTAACTCCAGATCATGGCATTGTTTCTTATTCCTTTTCCATTTTTCTTATAGTCTTTAAATACTTATATAAGATTTAAAAAAACCATTCACAGGTTTTAAACCTGATTTAACCTTTAAAAAGTCTTCTCATGTTATTTTAAAGTTGGGAGGATTAAAAACACAAGAAAACAAACCTGTAATGAGCCCACAGTTCCAGCCAGCAGGGCAAGAACCCCAACGGTGGATCCCACTCGTTTCTGACTAATGCATCATGTCCCAGCGGCTCGAAAGAGTTATGGGGACACAAAGGCAGTAATCAAGCTTCTAGGGTTCAAATACATCTCCGCCATTTCCCGGGGCAAGACACTTAGCTTCACTGGGTTTTAGATTCCAAGTATGTAAAACGAGGATAATGAGTGTACCTACTTATCTATGTAGGTACACCTACATAGTTACGGGGTATACCTCCATGTAGGTAGGTAGGTATGGGGAGGCGTTTAGCAGAGCCAGACACGAATTAAGCTTCCTGTAAATGTAATCATTATAGTTACAGTCGCGCAACAAGGTCCAGGATGCTAGGATGCAGGGGTTTGTGGGCAGGCCTCCCCACCTCCGTCCACCCCTAGCCGAGGCCTAAACAACTGCTTCCGGTCAAGGGACTGCCGGATCCGGTGGCCCCGCCTCAGTACCCTCAGTCTGGAGGCCCGCGCCGCCCCAGTTCCGCCCCCCAGACAGCTCGGGCCCGGCCCCGCCCAGCCCCGCGGATGCCCAGCCAGGCGCTCAGAGCCGTCCCCGGAGGATGGAAGGCCAGGCTCATGGTGGTGGAAAGTCGTGCTCGGCCACCTCCCGGCCGCCTGCCACAAGCTCCCGGCGGACACTCACCATCTCGGACCGATCGGTAGCTCTGTGTCGCCGGCCCTCAGCCCAGTCCCGCAGCCTTTCTGCGCCTGCGCACAACTCCCTGTCAAGGCGGACAGCCTCGGTAGCCTATCAGAAACCAGCGTAGGACGGCGGGGCGGGCGGGTAGGCGGGTCTTAGTCAGCTCCCTCAGGGCTCGGGGGGAATTTGTGCAAGAGAGCAAAGGAGCACTTGAGCTATGGAAAATTCCTAACTCCTACTGTGTCGAAAAGATGCTGGTTCGCGTTGTTAGAAGAGGCTTTCAACCCTCGTCTTGAGTTGGCTCTGGGTGGAGGGTGATTAGCGATTCTGAAGGCGAGGACTGGGGGGTAGTGAGGCCTTTGCTCTCAGGTTGAGGCAAAAACAAGGCGCGAAGCCCCAATGCTCTTAAAACGCTAGAAAACCTGGAGTTCGGGCTGGAGTCAAGCGTCCTTGGGGGTCTCCAGAGCGACTCGGGAATATTCCATGCAGGCTCTGAGAAGTGGTCAAGGCTAGCCTGGCAGTCTGCATACTCTGAATCCCTGTGTTCCCTTGGAGGGGCCACTTCACATTCTGTGCACCTTCCTAGAGCCCTGTGGTTCGGTCTTTCACAAAACTTCCTGTTCTATAGCAGGGAATGATTTACTAATTAGTGAACCTCGTGCCACGTTACTAGGCTGACACGCTCCCTATCTCCAGTAGACTCAGTTGTTTCTAGTCACTGGAGTTTGCTGGATTTCAACACAGATGATTTAGCTCCCAAATTTATTTCCACCGTAGCCGCAGTTGGGGAAGACTTGGTTCTCTTTCCATGGGCGTCCGCACGTTAACCGGACTGAATAGTGACTTTACAGTGAGGAAACCTGGCAGACACCGGTGTTACCCAGAGGGTCCAGGTTAACACAGCTGGAAATGGGACATATTCATACGTGCCCTTTGATACCATGCACCAAGGGCACACCACCTCCGGTTTTGTTTTTTTTTCCCACAAAAATCCATGGCCTTAACTATGAGAAAACATTAAACTTGAGGGGCATTCTACATGTGCCCAGGAAATGATCTTCAAAAAAAATCAAGGTCATGAAAGACTAGGAACGAATGAGGAACTGTCACCGGTTGGATGAGACAGAAAAACACTGGTGGAAAAACTGGTGACAGCTGTATAAAAGTTTAAAAAGTTTAGTATAAAAGTTGAGTTATTTTATTGATGGTCAAGTTTTTATAATTGTACCAAGTTATATGGGATGTTAAAATTGGGGAAAGCCTGGGTGAAGGGTTGTGCAGGAGTTCTCTGTACTGTTTTTGCAGTTCAGTTCAGTCGCTCAGTCGTGTCCGACTCTTTGTGACCCCATGAATCGCAGCACGCCAGGCCTTTCAGTCCATCACCAACCCCCGGAGTTCACTCAGACTCATGTCCATCGAGTCGGTGATGACATCCAGCCATCTCATCCTCTGTCGTCCCCTTCTCCTCCTGCCCCCAATCCCTCCCAGCATCAGAGTCTTTTCCAATGAGTCAACTCTGCATGAGGTGGCCAAAGTACTGGAGTTTCAGCTTCAGCATCATTCCCTCCAAAGAAATCCCAGGGCTGATCTCCTTCAGAATGGACTGGTTGGATCTCCTTGCAGTACAAGGGACTCCCAAGAGTCTTCTCCAATACCGCAGTTCAAAAGCATCAATTATTTGGCGCTCAGCCTTCTTCACAGTCCAACTCTCACATCCGTACATTACCACAGGAAAAACCATTGCCTTGACCAGACGGACCTTAGTCGGCAAAGTAATGTCTCTACTTTTGAATATGCTATCTAGGTTGGTCATAAATTTTCTTCCAAGGAGTAAGCATCTTAATTTCATGGTTGCAATCACCATCTGCAGTGATTTTGGAGCCCCCCAAAATAAAGTCTGACACTGTTTCCACTGTTTCCCCATCTACTTCCCATTCTGTAAATCTAAAATTATTTCAAAGTAGAAGTTTTTTAAGAAAGGATTGGACACAAAGAAATGATTATTGAATGCGGGTAACATTAGAAAAGTGTTTAGCAAGGGGAAGAAGGATACAGTGACTGACACCAAGATAAGCACAGGAGTATCATCACCATCTTACATCTAGTGAACCAGACTGAGAGGGGTGAATGAATTGAACAAGATCATAATCATAAAAGCAAAAAAAAAAAAAAAAAAGAGTATGGCCTATAGTTCATGTGACCGGCTGGAGCCAGAGTAAGAATTAAGGAGGATTTGGAAGGAGTTGGAAGTAGGTAAGGCTTTGAGTGATAGGCTTTGAGTTTTGGAATTAATATTCTGTGGAATGGAGGAACCACTGGGGAGAACTATTTGAGACTAAAGTCTTCCACAGATCATTCTGAGGCAGCACAAATGGACCAGAGAGAATGAAAGTAATGACAAGTTGCTACAGTCAATGAGGGTAGGGATGAAGGATGTGGGCTATGGCAATGGGGGCAGCTCTGAAAGAAATGATTCTCAAGTTTTGGAGATGGACTTAACAGGATTTGAAGACCAATTAGATAGAACTAGTTACGGAAGACTCCCAGAGTTGCTGTTAAGTAGAAGTACAGCAAAATGTTTAAGCACACGGTCTTTGGAGTCACACAGTCCTGGATTCCATTTTGTACTCTTACCATGTAACGGCTAAGGACACTTGTAGTTTCTCAATCATCTTGAACCTATTTTCTATAAAACAGAGATGATCATTCGTCTGTGAAAGTGACCAGGAACACTAAATGACAGTGCATGTTATGTATCTGAGTGTTTGGGATATAGTAATAAATGCTGACAGTTTTCCTGGAGTAAGTGAACAGAGGTGTGATATTGGTTGCTAGGGTAGACAAGACAAACAGAAGAGGTCTGAATTAGAAATGAGGAAAGTAACAGCGTGGCTGTTTTCACTTATCTGCAGGAGTGACTAAAAATTTTCAAGGTCCCTTCCTTGTGAGTTGCTTTGAGGAAACCCTGATGCTCACAGCATCTTTGCGCAATGGGAACTTGTTCATGGGGGACCAATACTGTCCTTCCTAGGTCTCTACTTAAGACCTGAAAGATTCCCATGGATCCTCCTCTTAAATGTCCTACCACAAAGAAGCTTTACAGACACATGGAAACTGACCAATGAAATGAGCAGGGAGTGACAGCAGTTTCTGTTCCCGAGTTCTACAACATGAGATCCTGTTCCTTTAAGTCCAGAGACTAGCAGCCAGTCAGCCACAGCTGAGTCCCATTTTGATGCTTTGAAGAGTTTGGGGCTGGAAAGCCAAATGTTCAGTAAAAATTACTACTTATTTTCCCAGGGAGGATTTCCTCATGCTGGGGGGAAACAAGTCTTCTTCCCTCTTTTCCTTAGCAACAGTGAAACTAGAGCTTCCTAGCTGCTTACATAGGACAGATTAAAGACGATAAGGTGTATCTGAAGGATCTCCAAGGAACCTGTCTTCCAGTCACTGCTAGATCACCATATTAAAATAAATTAAAAAAAAAAAAAAACCACTTCCCTTAGCGCCTTTCCACTGAGTCAATTTTAAATAACAGCATGACCACTTGGTTTCCTAATAAGAAAAAATCTTGGTAACTAGCTGGTGATTCTCTGTTGAGCACCCATGGCTGAAATTCTGTCTTAGGGCACCCTTAGTTGTGCCAGAAAAGGAGACGTCTTCATCTTGGTTCTCTTCAACACAGGCACCAAATCCAGTCTCACCCGTCTTTCTAGTTTTTCTCCCATCTACTCCAAGCACAGACAGGCAGTAACTTGCCCACATACAAAAGCAGAGGGGGAGATATCTATACACCCTGGTCACATAAAAAGCTTCCCTGCAGGTGGGGAAAACCTTATTCAAGACTAATAGCAAAGTGTGCAAAGGAAGGATCAAAAAGTTTAATTGTAAACAGTCTTACATCTTTTAGGAAACGCAAGTGAAGGAGCCCACTGCAGGACCTTTATAACAGCACTTGACTCCCTATGGTATTTGTAGAGTTACCTGAGTATTTGAAATTACAATTTAAGAAAACAAAGGAACTCCAGTACAGTAATATACAATCCAGTGCTGCTATTCCATTTTTGGTTAACAAAAGCATAGCATATATACAAATAATTCTGAAGCAACTAAAAAAAAAACTGAGGGGGGCTGGAGATGCCAACAATATTAAATACAAGTAGTTAACCTAAAGGAATTTAAAAGGATGGAGTTACATCCAAAACAAGGAGGGATATAAAAACAGAAGTCTAATTCCACAAGTCATCCCTAATAACATTTCAAGTTATTAACCAGGTAAATAAAAAATTGGCAGAGTGGGCCTAATTGACATAGTTGATTTAGGATGAACCTCTATGGGCTGGTGAGTCATGTTTCACTAAAATTTCTGATGAAATAACATTGGTATGTCAATCTCTTGATGAAAAATTAGTACACAAACTTTTAAATAGAGTTATTGTAAGTCTTATGAAATTAAAATTCTCCTGCACTCTGATTTAAGATCATAAAAGCCAGAGCAGGAATTCATTATTATGAGCTGCTGAACCTATTTTAAATCAATCTATTTTATAAAACAAGTAAGGTCCTTCCCTCCTCACCCAGGCTATGTGAAATGCTGCCTTCCCCAACCTCCCAAAAGAGCAGAAGAATAAGGCATTTGCTCATTTTACTTTGTTTTTATTTCAACATAACATGCAGTAAAAAAATTAACAGGATTTATTAGCATTTACAATGCTTACAAAGAAAAGGACTCTAAAAGCAATTTAGTTCAGATTTAAGAAATTGCTCTAATTAAACACTTACAATAAATCTATTTCCAAATGATCAGTTTGGACCAAAATTTAAGATAGCATTTGGTAGATATTTATGTCTGCTGTCTACCTGCAGTATTTTTATATAACCTCTGATTCTTGGGATATCCAGCCCCCATTTTCCTAACACAGCAGGGAAAGACATATACATGTGGCCATTTAAATTAAAGGAAGAAATGGAGTAAGGGAGATCCCAGGCTGCAAAAATATATACAAGCATTTACCTTTTCCAGAACTAAACATTTCTTCCATAAAAATATTAATAGCCAAGCCCTATAGAACTAGGGCTGGGACTATTTCATATATAACTATTCTGTATTTTAAAAATATAGGGCAGAAGCCTTTTGGATGATATTTATACATTTTCGCACAATATTTCTAGGTCCCTAATTGAATCATCAAGCATTATGTAGAACAAAAAAGTCTACTTTCTTACATTATCTCTTAATTTAATCTCATAAATCTCTAGTAAATATTGTAGGTAACTACATTTCAATATGACCATTCACCTCAATAGGAAGTCTTTATAGAAGGTTTAATCTCCATAGCCATATATTACCAAAGTTCAGACATAATGAATGGGTAGTTGGCAGACATTCGCTCTGTAAGACAAAGCAGTAGTTTTTTGCCCCCTACCAACAAAAAGGCAGAGTCACTTTGAAAACTAGGGCTTTTAGAGACCATAGTACATTTCCTAGACTATGTAGAATAAAATCAAAATAAAGATAGGACTGGGGGGAGTCCAATCTCTCCCTTTACACTAACGACTTCTGGATGAGGCAACCCTTTCACTCACATGTCTGCTTTATGATGGCAGTGTTTTAGAATACAGATATACAAGTTTAAAAATGTTTTTGTCGTTGTTTCAAGATGTAAAAGGAAGAGTAGTTAGGGACAAAACCCCCATTTCCTTTCCAAATAAAACAGGGGTTTGCTATTTGCTTATTTTTGGCTCAATGCTACTTTTTCATGCTATGCTACTGAAACCTGCCAAAGTCCCTATTTCATGAGATATTAGTTTATGAGTTCAGTTATGATAGGCACTCAGCTGGCTTAGGCTTTCTCCCACTGTCCTCTGACAGCAGTAATCTTGCTATGTCTAAGCAGGCTAAGTTAAAAAAAATTATCACAGAGAAGGTCAAAGTGCATTAATCAGTTACTAACAGAGCAATCTAATGTTAAATAGTCATGGGAAAAATCTGTTAAAATTGTTAGAGGTGAACAGAAAATCCAAATGAGGACAAGAGAGAATGGAAGTAACTACTGTAACATTTGTCAGAGAAATTGTCAATTTGTGAAGTTTTAATTCACACGGACAATAATACATTTCTGTGGTTACTAGAAATGTATTGCTGTAAAGCATTACTCGCTTTTTTAGCCAGTACCACAGCTCTTCTTCCCTAATTAAAATGGGATTTTATAGATATTTTCATTGACCTCTACTTGGATTAGAAAGCACTCTAATTTGAACTCCTTAACAGGAGTTAAATGTAACTGGAATGAATTACTGGATTATGATAAAATTTAAAGATGGAATCGATATACAGGAACATACAAAAACTGTCGATGGCCTTCGATAAATTCACCCAAATTATTTCCAAAAATTGGCTAACTTTTTTTTTCCCTCTACAGTGAAGGCAGCATAGTGTCAATATTGTTTGTGAAGTTTAGTATCTGCGAGGCAATTAAAAACAATCAAATTTCCAAATGAAGAGTGTTAAGTCATTAGCAGACCGGGACCAACTTCTCTCTGAATTCAAATTAACAAAACTACTTTGTGGAGAGATATGAGTCTAGCATCTCTTTTCTAGGGATAACATCAAACAATGCATGGATTTCATGCTCCGGAAAGGAAAAACAACAGTCAGGCCAGGCTGAAAGAAGAGGGAGAGCACAAGCTGGAAGTTTGCTCACAACCCCAGAAGCTGGGCTATATTAAACAAATACCTCTTTCCATGAGGCTTAATAGGTAGATCTTACATATTTTAGTTACCATGGAAATTCCCTGCATATTTTCAGAATCTCTAAAAGAAAAAAAAAACCTAAGTGAGACTTCTGAGACACATACACAAATTTTTTGTTAAGGAAACAATCTAGTGGAATAAGACAAGGCAGATTTCATTGCTGTGTTAATCTCATGGTAAGTAAGGTTTATGACTAAGTCATTTGCAGATCTGATTTCTGAAAACACTGAGAAGAAACCCAGAATCACTGGGAGATAAATCTCAATGACAACATTAATTTACTTACACTCAAGGTAACTCTCTAAACAGTCACAGTCCAATTTTACAAGTGTGCAATAGGCAAAGAAGGAAAAGGACAAACGTTGCAAGTAAGTTCTTGTCCTTTGGTGGTGCAGGCTCTCAGAATTCACTCTTGTCAAAGCCTTCTGTTTCTTCAATAGCAAATAACAGCTTTTCCTTCAGTTGCTCATAGCTCTTGTAGGGTGGCAGGTCCAGGCGGTTAAAACTAAAAGTAAGAATTGTTACCTTGAGAAAAGGATATATACTAACAATGGTTTCAAAGCCAGGCAAAATTAGGTTGAAATCTCAGCTCCATCACTGGGCCCTTGGGCACCTGTTTTTGTTTTTTGTTTTTTTTTAACTTTTCTGAGTCTTTTTTCTTTGGTAAAATGAAAGTTAACAGTATTTACTTCTCAGGATACAATAAAGAAGAAATAAGCATATATAGCATAGTACCAGATACTCAATAGGTATACTGTAAAATGCCAGTCCTCTTAAACTTTCCCATTTACTCTATAATCAAACGTGGCCAGCAAACGTTTGCTGTTTGGGCTAGATGGTAAATATTAATACTTTAGGCTTTGTGGGTCATAGGTCTCTTATCAAAAGGTTTTAAATATACCCCATTAACAATAAAAATATTTTCTGCTCTCATATCTAATATGCTGCCCTACTGACTTTCTCTTATTCTTAACTGTGAATTTTAAAAGATATCTTCTAATTTGGGGGCATATTAAGGACACTTTCACAAGGTAACAGGCAGTGAATCTGCCCTAAAGCCTTGGCCTTCTGCTATAGTTTTAGGATAAGGTGCAGGTAGATACTTGGCGGGCTTCCCAGGTGGCTCAGTCACAAAGAAGCTGCCTGCCAATGCAGGAGACACAGGAGACATAGGTTCGATCCCTGGGTGGGTCGGGAAGATCCCCTGGAGGAAGAAATGGCAACCCACTCTAGTATTCTTGCTGGGAAAATTTCATGGACAAAAGAGGCTGGAAGGCTATAGTCAGTCCATGGGATCACAAAGTGTCAGTCATGACTGAGCACTCACTCAACAGATAGTTGGTAACAGAAGAAATAATGTAACCACAAAGGGAAGATAAATTTACAGTTACAGAAATGAACAAATAAAAACATGGATCTTGAAAAAGTAATGAGACTGGTTTCATGCATGACTGAGATAAACTGTTCACAATAATGTAATGGTGCAGTGTGTTCCAAGTTTAAAAAAAGGGACAAAAGGTCAAATCAAAATATATGTATACAAGATGAGTGTAAGAAAATCAACTGTATCTCAATATACTAGCAATGAATAATCTTAAGTGAAATTAAGAGTACAATTCCATTTATAATAGTTTCTAAAAGAATAAAATACTTAGGAATAAATTTTTCAGAAGAAAAGCAGGACTTATGCAATAAAAACTACAAAACACTGTTGAAATACATCAGACATCTAAATAAAGGGAAAGACACCTGATATTCATGAGTCAGAAGACAATACTGTTAGGATGGCAACACTCCCCCAAATTAATCAATCAATTTGTATCAAAATCCCAGCTGATCTCTTTGCAGAATTGGACAAGCTGATCCTACAATTCCTATGGAAATCCAAAGGACCCAGAAGAGCAGAAACAATCTTGAAAAAAGTTGGAGAATGTATATCTAATATCAAAACTTACTGAAAAGATATAATAACACAATGTTACTGTCACTGTGGACAAATATTATACATCAATGGAAAAGAAGTGAGAATTCAAAAATAAACCCATGTATTTATGGTCAACTGATTCTTCAACAAATATGCCAAGCTGTTTTAAAAAGTCATATTAATGAAAATACAAAAGAGCACACAAGAGCATAAAAAGGGCAGATAGGAAAAATACACAAATGTCCGGCAAGGTCTATATATGACTACTGAAATGTCTCACAAAATAAAGTGCAAATATTGTTGGCATTACATTGAATTCCAACATTTTGTATTTAAGATTAAGGTTTTTGGTTTTGTACATTTTTGGAAATGTGGTTAAACTACATTTATAATAAGAAAACATTATTTCTGTCACTATGCTAAGAGTATCTCTCTCTATAGCTACCTAGATTTGATTTCTTCCTCTGCCTACAGAGAAATGTTAAACTGTTTTCTAAATATCACATTTCAAAAAAAAATATGCAGTGGTGAGAAAAGGATTAACTGTAAATTGGTAACGGATTGTTTTGGGGTGACAGAAATACTCTAAAACTGGATTGTAGTGATGGTTACTTCTTTGAAAATCTACTAAATATTACTAGATTAAAATGGGTAAGTTTTTTGTTACATAAATTATATGTCACTAAAGCTGTTAAAAATAATTCAATACCATGGGGAAAATATTTCATTTCTAATTTGTAACATGCTTTAGTATATACAAGATAAATGAGAAAAGGCTATTTTCTACACTTTAAAAAATTTTTATTTTGGAGTATAGTTGATTAACATTGTTGTGTTAGTTTCAGGTGAATAGTAAAGAGTTTCAGTTATACATAAACACTCTTTCTGATTTTACTTACCAGGTATGACTTCTAGGCAACCAATTTTCTTTCCCGACTTTTTCAATGCAGAACTTCTGTGGCCCATTGCTCCCTAAAATATAGTGAAATCATCAACAGTTTGATAGTGTAATGGTTCTCAAATTGCTATCCCCAATTCAGCTGTATCAGCATCATCAGGGAACTTACAAATCCCAAGTACACAGGCCCCAACTGAACTGAATCAAAAACTCTAGGGGTGAGGCTCAGCAACAATATTTTAACAAGCTTCCAGATGATTCTGATGAGTGCTCAAGTTTGAGAACCATACTGTTAATGCATGCTGAGGAGGAGAAAATGCAGTTTCATCTATACCCCTTAGCTAGAACACCAGAATGCTGTAATTAATATCTCATATAAGAACAGAATGCATAAAAAGTTTAATTTCAGTTTTAAACAGGGAAACGAAAACTCACTGTCTTATAAAACTTGACTTAAATGGAAAACTGTGAAAACTTTAGAAAATGTAAACTACCCAGTGAATTCAACAGGTCCTGTAGGGTGTACCTTTACACCCTTTTACCCAGTTCTTGCCTCTCATTTTATCTTGAGTCGGCTGTTAATGGTTATCTTTTAGTACTGATTTTCTAAAAACATCACTACTGCCCCCTAAGCAGCATTTACTGGTGGTCACAAGGATTGAAGTACTACTGGACTTTTGAATAAGACAGCGCCAGGCACACTTAATGTTCTGCCATGGGTAAAATAAGTCAAACCAAAGAACTGTCTCATGTTCCACCTGATTAAACACAATACTAATATAAATTGGTGGTACTTTTGCATCTACTAACACTGAAGTGTTTTCTTAAGTAGTTATGTGAAAACCCCAGTAACATAAGATATGGTCATTGTGAAACAGGATAGCTAAAATAATAATTAAGCTTGAAATTATTAGTTTATGTATGCACATTCTCTCAATACATTATAGCATTTCTAGCCACACAGATGACAAGTTTGATAGTGCTATTAGTATATAACAGTTGAGTCTGGATTACTTTTAATAGACTGAATCAAATATCAAAATAGAGAAATATGAATGAAGGATTCTCAGTGAATTTCATTGATAAAGGCTATTTGACAAATAATATCAGTTACCCTGGATGCTTTCTAAAATTGTATGGACTTGTAAGACATCATGTTTTAAACATAAACTGAAATTTTAGACTGTCTATTGTTTTCAATCTTACTGACAACTGCCCCTAAACCAAACAACCTTCATATAGACTCCTGCACATTTATTCCTATTTTTCAAACTATTTCAACTTTAGAAAGGTCTGAGGCCTTTTAAATATCAGAAAGTGAAAGTGAAGTCGCTCAGTCACGTTCTACTCTTTGCGACCCTGTGGACTGTAGCCTACCAGGCTCCTCTGTCCATGGGATTTTCCAGCCAATAGTACTGGAGTGGATTGCCATTTCTTTCTCCAGGGGATCTTCCCGACCCAGGGATCGAACCCAGGTCTCCCTCATTGTAGATGGATGCTTTACCGTCTGAGCCACCAGGGAAGTCCTAAACATCAGAGCCTTGGCTTATACTGGAATTCCATGATTAGACATTATACTTTAAGTTCTACCTCATTTTTCCTTTATTTTAATCAGCTATATTTTGGCAGGTATATTATCCTTAATTCATTTAGGCTATTTCCCTCTTTCTCTTACACTAATTATTTTGTCTATTATTTTTTACCTTTTCTATCTGCTCTTTCATATTTTAGTAATTCTTATATACAAAGAGCTCTGACCTTCTCTCAGATCAGCTTATTTAAACAAGAACAACTTTTTGTGTCTTCTAATAGTTTCCCAGATATACATGTACTGAAATAAATATGATTTCTTCATAAATCACTTAAAAAGTCTCGATATTAGTTAGTGTTATGCTTATGTATCTTTTGGAGGTTGTAGATACATTTCATATCTACCAACTTCATTATATAATATTAAAGATATAAATATGTTACAAAAATGGGATATTAGACCTGATAAGGTCAAGATCCACCAGATTTAATTATTATATACTTGACTCTTACAGACTTCCCTGGTGGCTCAGACGGTAAAGCGTCGATCTACAATGCGGGAGACCTGGGTTCGATCCCTGGGTCGGGAAGATCCCCTGGAGAAGGAAATGGCAATCCACTCCAGTACTACTGGCTGGAAAATCCCATGGACAGAGGAGCCTGGTAGGCTACAGTCCATGGGGTCGCAAAGAGTCGGACATGACTGAGCAACTTCACTTTCACTTTGCGCTTCCCTGGTGGCTCAGAGGTTAAAGCAACTGCCTCCAGTGCGGGAAACCCAGGTTCGATCCCTGGGTCGGGAAGATCCCCTGGAGAAGGAAATGGCAACCCACTCCAGTATTCTTGCCTGGAGAATCCCATGGATAGAGGAGCTTGGTAGCCTACAGTCCATGGGGTCACAAAGAGTCGGACACGACTGAGTTCACTTTCACTTTCTGACTCTTACAACTTTCTTTTCCTATACTGGGTGGAAGGGAGGTTAAACTAATTGTCCTCTAAAATTTGATGAATCACAATTTCACTGTCTGTCTTCCAAAAGTATCCTTCTGTATTGCTTCAGACTACTCCACCCAATCCTAATATTATTTCTAAGAGCAGACCTAGTTCTTATTTTTTTCATAATCAAGTTCCCAGTTTTTATTGAGAAACTTGTAGCAATTTTTAGTCACTATTCCTAACCTCTCCAAACCCCAACATGGTCTTTTTCAAACTAGAGAACATTCTCAAAGGTGCTCTCTCCAAAAATGTACTTGGAAATTATCCTTTTTGAGACTTCTTTCTCTGCAGCACTAGATAAAAACTTCTCTTCTATATTGCTTCGGACAGACTAAAATATTTTTCTTTTTTACTCCCTGGCCTCTCCTCTGCCTCTAGGGTAGTCCTATCTCAACCCTAAATACAGATGTTTTTAAGCATCAGCTCTCTATCCTTTGTATTCTATTTCTGCACAAGCCCACCCATTCTCACAGCTTCAAATGTCACTGCTTCACTGCTCTTATAAGTCTACTTTCTAACTCTTACCTCTAAACTCAACACCTGTAAAACTGTCCTCTCACTGAAATTTTCTACTTGGTTGTCTGACAGTCACCTTACACTTAGCAGATTCCTTACACTTCACAATTTCTCTATGTTGCATAAAATGTAAGCATTCTTCCTTTATATTTAATCTTCTAATCAAGTTTTATTTCTACCTTTGGAAGTCCTCTTATTTCTGCTTTTTCCATCCCTATTTTCTCTCTTAAGATCAGTTTTTTACCATAGCTCTAATGGTTTCTTCCTATTTCCATGCTATACTATCAAGTCTTCCTAAAATACAGTTTCAGCAAATTCTACTGTCTTCAAAAAGCTCCCAGAGCTTCCAAAACCCTAAGTAATGTCCAAATTCTTTTGGTCTGGTTTTTAAAGTCTTGAACTGGTTCAACACACTATCCAAAATCGTCTCCTTGATCTACTTATTTTTTTTACCTTTTGACCATACCACAGGGCACGTGGGATCCTAGTCCCCCGGACAGTGATTGTACCTGCGTCCCTTGTGTTGGCAGTGCTGAGTCTTCACCACTGGACTGCCAGGGAAGTCACCTACTTGATTCTTTAATTTTGACTCTCTTTTTCCAGCAGACTTAAGGATTCCAACTTCTATCCTCCCATGCTACTTGCATATTGTTAGTGTTAAATAAAGACCTGAATTTACTTATCATTAATCAAAATATTCTTATAGTCATTTTTAAACAACATACAATTTAATCAGTGACTATTATGTGACAGGCACTAGAAGTAAAAAGATGGAAGATACGGACCTATATCTCAAGCAGTTTCAGGTATAAACAGGGAAGAGTGGTAAATAAATCATTAAAATATAATACAAACAATAGTGGCTGGCTCACAGGAGACACTGAATTATTTGCCAAATGACTGAAAAATGTGGAGTCTGGCCTAAGAATTAAACATTTTTGAGATAAGGATTACAAAGTGATTTAAAAGTTGACACAAATCCCAGTTAACTACATCTAATTAAGAAAATAGCTATACTTTGTTACTTCTGATATACTGTCTACACATTAGGGTAACAGCAGTGTGATCCTGTAGACATACCCATGAGGTCAGCAAATCCTCCAACTGGCAGTCGGCAGGTCCCAGTAACAAACTGCAAAAGTCGCATTCTCTTCTCATTATCGATTTCTTTAACAAACTGTTAAAAGCACATTTAAAGAGATATATAGGTCATATGCGTTTAGAATACTAAACAAAAAGGAAAAAAGATCATTTCATGTCTTAGTTGAACTGCCAGGGTCAGATGCATCAGAAAATGCACCTATCATCGTGGATGGTAGGGCTGCTCCCTGCTTGTCAAAAGCCCCACTAATCAGCCCCCTCCATCAATACCAATCCTAGTGCCACAACCTTATAGGTAAATAGAAAAAGAAGAGTGCCCTGGGCTCGAGAGCACCCTACTTATGCAGCCTCAAGGTCAGCTCCTCTAGGGCACCCCTCCTTCTACCCCTAGATCTGCCTGTCCCACAGACATACATGTGGTTACAAAGGACGCACAGTTTGAGTTAGAACAGACTTTTTGGTTTTATGAATAAATGAAATTAAGCTCACAAATTCTGACCTGGATATATCCCAGGAATGTTCTTCTCTCAATGTTCTTTATGTTTTGGTATATCTATGTGTTGCCAGAATTATGTGGCTTTTAACTCCTACAACCCTGACTCAAAAATTAAGTTTCTAGAGAATGCTTTCTAGCCTGTAGCACAAGAATTTTGGCTCGGCGAAATTTTTTGTAAAGAATTTTTATCTTATGGTACTAACTTATAGAAGCTTGGTCATTTCAGTTTATGAGTTTTTTTCTATTTTTAATTGAAAGATAATTACAATATTGTATTGGTTTCTGCCATACATCAACATGGATCATCCAGAAGTATACAAATGTTCCTTCCCTTATTACAAGTTTCTTTACATAAAAAATAGGCATTAAAAAAAAAAATTTTTTTACTGTGGTTAAATATACATAAAATAAAAATTTACCATTTTAAGTATATAATTCAATGACATTAAACACATTCACACTGTTGTGTAACCATCGCCACCATTTCCAGAACTTTAGTTTAGCAAACAAAAACTCATTTCTTTAAACTTTCCTCCTTGCTTCTGCCTTCCTTCTCCCCTGTCCTTGGTAAACTCTATTCTACTTTCTGTATCTATAAATTTGCTTATTCTAGATACTTCATGTGAGTGGAATCATACAATATTTGTCCTTTTGTGGCTGGCTTATTTCACTTAGCATTATATCCTTAAGGTTCATCCATGCTATAGCCTGTGTTAGAATTTCCTTTCTTTTTAAGGTTGGACAATATTGCATTGTATGTAAATACCACATTTTGTTTATCCAGTCATCTGTTGATGGACATTTTAAGTTGCTTACATCTTGCTAATATGGATAATGCTGATTATGAACATAGTTATACGATAAGTATCTGAGTTCCTGCCTTAAATTCTTTTGGGTATGACCAAAAGAATATACTGTTGAACCATAAGATAATTCTATGTTTAACATTTTGAGGACCCACCAAACTGTTTTCCATAGTGGTATACCACTTTATATTGTCACCAGCAATGTAGGAGGAATCCCAATTTCTCCATATCCTTACCAAGGATGAATATTTTTCATTTTTTTTTAATAACACCTTAAGTGGGTTTTATTAAACATCTTAATGGGTGTACATCTCACTTTAGTTTTGTTTGCACTTTTCTAATGATTAATGAGCAATTTTTCAGGTGCTTGTAGCAGAAATTTTTGAAGAGACACCATTATGATTCCAAACCAAGGGCCTCTAAGTTCTAAACATTAAATAATTCTTAATGAGATAAGAATAATGAAAATCATAGTTCAGCCAATTCTATACAATCCTCAAAGCATTTAGATCAAATGCAGGGGAATGTTATTATCGGCGTTATCTTATTCTCTAGGCAAAGGTGCAAGGCGTGTGTTGCTTACTTGGCAATAGTCAAAGAATGCTGTATTCACTTATTACAATGCATAGAATGGAATGAGGACCCTGAACATACTGGTACATTTTGTTCTATGACTCATTTCCATATGTGGTAAGCATTTTCTACAAAGTTATGGTTTATCTTCCAAAAGAAAGAAACTGAGACAAACCTGCCAAAACCACATGATTTGTTTACTTGTTCTAGTATAATGACGGTAGATGGCATGTCTTTGCCAATCATTCAAATCAATCTCTTGCATCCCACATAAAAGAACCTTTAGGGATAAAAAAAGACAAATAGTTTCTTTAGGTAAATGTACAAACTATATAATAATGCTAGACATAGATAAGACTAATATTAAACGATTTTCAAAAATTAATCAGGAGGCTTTAGCTAAAAATGTGTGTCAAGAATTTCATCAAAATTTTAGCTATATTACTTATATATCAAAGTTGAGTTTCCATGTTTTGTATCATATATACACATATTCAGGTGAGTAGGTTCCTCACTGGGCAGAGGTTCTAATACCTTTGGCAAAATTTTATATTTTTAGATAAATTATAGACTTTTAACCACTGGGGATTCTTCAGAAACATACTGCCAGAACAAAAAAATATTGCTGCCACTGGAAAGATAGTGAAGTGAGTTGAAAACAGATACGTGAAAGCATTATTTACCAGCATGCTTCAGAGGAAAGAACTCATTACCTCTAATTCCTTTGCATCAAAGTACTGTAAATATTGCTGGGGAAGAATTTCATTAAAGCCCTAAAGAAAGCTTGCGTCTGTTCTTCAACACCACGAGACAATCTCCATTCAGCTACCATTCTGGTAAATAATTATACAAAAAAGACTATGAGGAAGTTTAGATTCTACCTTTAGTATTTTGAGTATAAAATTAATTTTTAAAAACTTTATTATTTACATATAAGTAAAATAAATGAACCCTATGTACAGATATCTTAGCTTCAAGACAATACCAATCTTATTTCATTATGCTTCTATCCATACCCTAGACAGCACGTAATTTCATCTTAAACAAGTATTTCAGTATATATTTCTATTAGTCTGTTTTTAAAAAAAAACTATATTTTTATCATCACACAAAAAAGGTAACAATAATTCCTTTACATCAAATATTCAATGCTCAACTTCTACTGACTGACTCAAATTTTTGGACATACTGACTGTATCAGATTCAATTTTCTTCTAATTTGCATCTACAAAGACACATATCAATATGAACAGTCAAAATCACATCAAATAAAAAACTTTCTGCTTTGTTACAGAATGATTTTAATGAGCAAACAAACACATATTTTAGGCATTTGATTACTTGATGACAATTTCAAACAACAAAAGTTCTGAAGTTTATTAAACTCTGAAATTTTGGAAAATAGCAGTGTTGGTTGTACTGGACTAATCTCCCTGGTGATTATAATTACAAACACTGGGCAAATTATAGATATCAAATGTCTGAAGGCATCAGAGAGAAACCAAAGGCAGGCAGAAACTGGCAGGGACAAGATTCTTTAAGGAGGCTGGAACACTGGAGCAAAGCCACATTTACTATACTTTTCCTCTGAGGGCACTGACCAGTTTACAGGGAAATGAAACTCAAATTAAAAGCAACAGTATCACTGGGCTGTGGAGACATAAGGTTAACAGCTTAAAGCAGCTACAGAAAAATCCCTGAAAGAAAAAAAGACAGAGGGAGTTCTAAAATCTGTACTTCAAATCCTTAACTGACTCCTAAATACACATGTGCAAAATGATGAGATGCCAGGGAACCTGTCCAGTAAACAACTGGAGAGTCAAAGACCCAAGCAGAAATTCTGGTAGTCACCTAGTGCTGTAGAGACAGAATTTAAGTTTAATTCTCACAAGTTACATGGAAAATACCTGGGCTTTCCACTGTAAGGACTATGGAACCATGTTCTAAGGAATAAAGAATATGTTTTAGGACTAAAAGCAAAATGGAAATAGAGTAGCTCTAGCAAGCATCCACAAAATAAATGTGATCTGTCCTTAACTTTCTGTCAAAACAAAACTCAATATACTTCAAAGGAAAAAAAGAAAGAATTCAGAGTCTCTACCATGCATTATCCATAATGAAAAAATGACTACATGCGCAAAGAAGCTGAAAAATGTGACTCATAAGTGAAAAAGTCCATAAATAATAACTGAGAAAACTGACAGCCCAATGTTGAAGTTAGTAAATACTTTTAAAAAACTATTAAAATGTATTAAATAATTTAGAGGACAAGATGGACAAACTGTATGAAGAGATGAAGATTCTCAAAAAAGAAACTCTTGAAAGAACCAAATGGAAATTTAAGAATATCTGAAATGAAAATTTAATTGGATGAGTTTAAGAGCACTGTATTCAAAGAGAGATCAATCAAAATGGCCCAAACTGAATCACAGAGAAAATGTAAAAAATACAAACACCATCTGGGATAATATCAAAGGTTAAATATACATGTAACTGGAGTCTCTGAAGTATGAAAAAAGGAACCAAAGCAAAAGGAACATCTATAGAGAGAAAGCACAAAAATTTTCCGTAACTGCTAAAATGGCATCAATCACAAGAAGCTTACAAAATGCCAGAAAGGATAAATATAAAAGCCATCACAATTAGATACATCAGAATAAAAATGCTTAAAAAGCAAAATCTTTTAAAAGCCAGAGAAGAAAGCATATACTTCATCCAGAAAATAAAAACAATGGCTCACATCATCAAAAACAGAAGCCAATAATGGAATAACAGCATTGAAAGAAAGTGCTAAAAAAAAAAAAAAAAAAAAAAAACACTACAAACCTAGAATTCTAAATCAAGTGAAAATATCCTTTAAATATTGAAGGTGATATACAAGTATTTTCGGATAAAAGCTGAGACAATTCACTGCCAGGAAGCACACATTAACAGAAATGGTGAAGGAAGTTTTTAAAGCTTAAGGGAAATGATTCCAGGTGAAAAATTGTATCTGCAGAAAGAAATGAAGAAAACTAGAAATGGCAATGTGAGTAAATATAAAAGACTACTATTCCTTAATTTCTTTTAAAATATATTGATTTCTTAAAGCAAGAAAATAGTATTACGGGGTTATAAACATCAGAAATACAATGATAAAAATAGCACAAATGGCTGAAGTGAGATAAAATTAAACTATTATGAGCCTCTTATAATATATTAGTATATTAGTACAATGTTACACGTATGAATGTAGCAGTGTAAAATTAACTAAAAGTGGTAAGTTAAGGATGTACATTTTCATTAGAGCAATCATTAAAAAATTAAAGATGTATAGCGAAGAAAAACACCAAAGATATACAAAAAGAAAACTAGAAATTATTAATACAAAGGAGTGCAGGAAAGGAGGAACAAAAGAAATTGGGAAAAAGAAGAAACCAATAGCAAGGTGGCAAACTTAAGTCCAATCATGTCAGTAACAACATTCAACTTAAATGTACTAATTGCAATTAAAAATAAAGATTACCAGACTGGATAAAAATAATAAGACCTAAGAATATTCTGCTTATAAGAAACATATTTTAAACAGAAAGACAAAGGATTGAAAATAAAGCATAGAGGAAGATATGTCATGCAAATATTAATCACAAGAAAGCTGGAGAGGACATATTAATATTTGAAAAGTAGAAAAACAGGCAAGAGATCCAGAAGCAGGAATTCAAGCAGCAGCAGTTATGTGAAATCTCACCCATATCTGACAGAACTGGTGCTGAGAATATGTGAGTGAACTAATAACTCGAGACTAGAAGTATGAAGAAAGCAAAGCGTAAGAGAATACACAAGAAAATCATTTTACTAAAAATTTTACCTGATCTTTCAATATTCCCCACAAAAACATCTGCATATAAAATTGAGATTGTTTTCAATGCCATGATGTTAGATGGCATAGTAGTTACAGAATTGGTATTTAAAAGGGTGATCCAACACTGCTTCTACCCTTCAGACTTTCACTCACTTCTGGAGAGAAACTGAAAGGTCTATCTGTTCAAAATTCTTTTCTACTACTTTATAAATCTTCATATTTCTGGTTACACTGAAATATACCATAAAGGGGAGATGAAACTCATTAACATCCACTAGACTAATTCTTTGTAAGGCTTACAGTTTGAATTAACCTTCATAGTAGTCCCTCTACCCTGCTGCCTCCACAAGAATCCATCCTACCTTTCACGTGCTTTGGTGTCAGACTTGTTACAAAGAAATTTATACTGTCTATCAAACTTAGTCCTTAATTTCTTGTCACTTGGCTTCTATATCTACCACTGGGCTATAGTTCTAACTGTTATAAGGATTATCGTAACTCACTGCCACCACACTGTCTAAAGGTTCATTTTCCTTGGCTTCTGAGTACAGGACATGGCAAAGGGGCTATTAATCCTGAGCTTCCTGACAGCAGCACACACTATGGCAACTCTACTCAGTCTGTGACTTGTGCTCTCCACCCTATATATTGCTTCCAGTAACTTTTGCTCTATTTCTACATAACTGAATGCTTCCCAAACATCAAGTCTAAAATTAAATATCATCAGATTCCAGTTCCATGATTACAACTAGCTAAAGCGATGTCTCCTAAAGTATTTGTTCCTCTCAATGTACTTACAAGATAGGAAGTGGTGAATTGTGTCCTTAATAACATACAATCAGGTCTCATAATAATTAGTATAAAGGCAAAAATACTTTTTGAAATACTGTATACTAGTATATTACTAAGCAATTTATCAACGTGCTATATAGTCCAACAGAATGGCTAAAAACTATGCCAAAAAGAGCACTCTCTCTTACCTGATATATTCCTCTTTATTTTCTTCTGTTACAAGAATATTGCCACCATTGGGTTTCAAATCATGACTCTTGATTTCACCTAAAATTTCTTTATCAACGGAGAAATACATTTCCAAACCACACTCCTCAATGTTGTTTTCTCTGCCCAAATGAAAGTAACACTGTTACACTAATTCAATCATTTAAGGTTCTTTTTAAAACTAAAGGACTATCTTCTTCAGTAATTAATGTTTTAGTCACTAAGTCTTGTCCAACTCTTTTCCGACATCATGGACTACAGCCTGCTAGTCTCCTCTATCCATGGGATTCTCCAGGCAAGAATACTGGAGTGGGGTGCCAATTCATTCTCCAGGGGATCTTCCCAACTCAGGGGTCAAATCCTTGTCTTCCTGCATAGGCAGGTGGATTCTTTACCACTGAGCCATGTGGGAAGCAATATGTTCTTCAATAATTATTGTTAAAATGTAACATCAGAATAACAAAGCTGGAACATGATGCTCTAAGTGTCATATTTTGCCTAAGATTTTGGGGTATATTTCTATAAAAATAACCATATTGAATAATGAGATTTAACGTAAATCATGTAAATTCAGTAAACTAATTACATGCTTACAGTCTGAATACATTACCAACACTATAATGAAAGCATACAGACTAGAGACTTCCCTGGTGGTCCAGTGGCTGAAACTTCAATGCAGGGGGCCCAGGTTCAATCCCTGGTCTGGGGAACTAGATCCCAGATGCTGCAACTAAAAGATCCTGCATGTCCCAAAGGAGAGCAAAGATCCCGTGTGCCACAACTGAGACCCAGCAAAGCCAAAGAAATATTTTTTAAAAAGAAAACATATAGATTATATTTTGATAATTAAAAGGAAACAAACTTACTTAACCCAGATGAGAGAATTGTAAAATCTGGATCAATTGATTCTAAATCCTTCAGTCCAACTGGTTTATTCAAGATACGCTTATAGAATGGCAAAGAAAAACCTGTGTCTATGAATTTCCCATGGAACAGAGCCTACGCAAGAAGAAAACAATCCATAATTTTATAATAGTCACTGTATTTCAGAATGTTAAGATGAGTTCTTCAGTTAAAAGACAAAACAAACTCCCCATCACACAATCTATTATGGAATATTTCTGGGAAAGGAGAAGATATAAGAACCCAATCTTAAGACATGTCTTAGTGATGAGAAAATTTCAAACGAGAAAGTTTAAGGCACAATGCTTTAGTATTGCTGAATTAGCAAAGTACACACAGTTCTGCACTTGAACTTACCATAGCAATAAACCTGCCAATAAAACGAAAATATTTCAGGTGATCTGGATTGATGTAAGAAGCGGGGTTTATCTGCAAGCAGTAGTTATCCTTCCCTGCATATTCAAACAGGCAATACATTGGGTTCAACACCTCATGTGACAAAAGAAAGAACCATTCTCTGAAACCAAAAGAAAATTTAGGGTGAAAAATCTTGTAAGTCACCAATATATCAAAGAGAAGTGCTATAAAGCTCTCAGGAATCTATACTCGTCACGTGGTGGTATTTCTCTAGTCTCACATTGATTTTTACAGCTTCTGTACAAACCACCATCTATTTTACAAAGATATTTACACACTGCTTATTTCAAAGAATCTAAGACATCATTGACTTTAAAGACAACATTATTTGATGAACCACTAAAAAAAATTTCCAACTGTAATACATATCTCAGTTTCAGAGATGTTAAAATATGAAAACTTTAGTCTTAGAATCAGTGAAATACTAAACATAGGCAAGTTTAAACTTCACTGTTGACCCATGTGGTTAGAGTAGGTGAAACAAGTCTAACAGTATTCCATCCATGTCCAAGCCCCTAAGTGATGCTCATTAAGTGCTACTGCTCTCTTAAATATGAAAAAACTTCCAATATCACAGAGGCAATAAAACACTTAATCAAGCTACTCATTCATTAGAAAAATACACTGAGAAGCTCTAATTCAAATGCTGTAAAAGTATCAACCAACACTAATGTAAGATTATAGTTACTAACTATGTAATGGGTAAGGATCTGGCAGAACAGCAGGCAGAGTGAATCTGGGGCAATTTATCAGTTCATGCCCTAGATTTCTTTTTTTTGTTGATTTATGGCCTCTGGTGGTAGTCTTGCTTATACTTAATACTACTACTTAATTTTTCTAGCTAGGAATGAATGATTACCCTCCTCCTGAATTATCTTTACTTTAAACAAAATTAAATGTTTCTACTCATATTTTTGTTTACCTGTGATTACTTCATACATTTTGAAATATGAACTTTGAAACAAAACCTAAGTAAAAACCACTAAAATGCAGCGACCAGTTAGTGACTCCACAAAGTCTCAGGGTCTGAAGCAGTATATTAATAAACTATATTTCTACACTTTACAGCAATCCCAGAGAAGCAGTTATGATCACTCTTATTATACAGATGAAGGTAGTTGCCCCAAGTCATACTGCTAAGTACAGAAAAAGGATTCAAATGCAATCTTGACTTCAAAATCCTTGGCTTTTTGTAAGGCCACTGATATGCAAATTTTTAACTCTGTATGATAGTATCGTTATGGAATAAGCAAAGCAACTTGCTGCTTGAATCTGTCTTCCAGGGTTTGATTAGAAGCTTCAACATTAAGAAAAGAGAATTTAAAATTTCAAGTCCTATTTTATATAGCCTTCTATACTCTCAAAAAAAAAAAAAAATATATATATATATATATATATTTTAAACTCAGTTGGGAACTGAATGACTATTATTTCTATCAACAGTCTGTGTTGGGGAACATGACCTGAACACTCCAGGGCCTTGTATGTTTTACGGAACAGATATGATACAGTCAACTGAACACTGGCTTCTAGTTCGATGATGTGAAACTTGCATCCAGGCTCTACAACTCAGTTATGTGTCTCTGGTGACTCTCTCTACCTCATTATTACCTGGAAATTCTCTCACAGAATTATCCTGATGAATAAATGAGTGATGTGGGTGAAATCAACTAGTGGTACCTTAGAGAAAGAAGTGTTGAATTAATGGCCTTTGAAGTTTTATAACTGCAACATTTAATAAAGGTACAAAAATTTGCTACATTTCATTTTCCTGAAATAGAAAATTGAGAAAATACTTGCAAGCAAAGTGTAATGATACCTTTGGAGGAAAGGAACTAAGTTCTGAGTATTCATATTATCACTACCTTGCTACACCTCCATAATCTAAACCTTCTTCTCCTGGAAAAATCACCCACAAACGTCTTCGCAGATCTTGAGGACTGAAGCTCATTATCTACCAAAAAAAAAAAAAGTATAAGAATTGGTAAAAGTAGAAACACCTTAATCACTTACTTCCAGGTTAGAAATCTTCATTATAAGAAACTTAAATTCCTCAGGACATAAAATGGTGTTTGTAGTTTGGTCAATTCCACACATACAGAAAATACATTAAAGTTTCATAATATTTTATAAATTACACATATCTATATTTCTGTATCAGAGAAGGCACTGGCGACCCACTCCAGTACTCTTGCCTGGAGAATCCCATGGAAGGAGGAGTCTGGTAGGCTGCAGTCCATGGGGTCGCTAGGAGTCGGACACGACTGAGTGACTTGACTTTCACTTTTCACTGTCATGCATTGGAGAAGGAAATACTTTATATATAATTTTCTTTTAAATGATCCTACCACTGACAAAATTCCTTCTCTCACTTGCTTAGAGCAGAGTAACTGTGACCACGATCAGAGGTTAGGTCCTTATTTGGTTTGGGCCAGGTTGCAGTTTGTTTTATACCCAAAAGGTACACATAATAGCTAATTTGCTAACTTGGAAATGAAAAACAGCAGCTGTGAGAGAACAATTACCTTGGAAACTCATTCTCAGTGGGAAATTGGAAAAACTGCTCAAAGTCTGTATTCTACTACAGTAGTTATATGATCATCTTCATATTTTTAGGACAGTGCCATTACTGAGCAACATGGAGAGAGGTCAGTCAGGTTCTTCCTTTTAAAAAGTATTCAAATACTTGCCCAAAACTGGGCATGTAGATTACAAACATTACTCTTAGAAAAAAAAATTACATGGAGAGAAGAAAGTCCATACAATGATTCTATTTTATGAAGGGACAAGAATGAACAATCAAATTTAAATATCTAGAGAGGCCCAGGAAGTGACCTGCTTATTCTAAGGATCTCTCAGTTCCTATACTTTCATGAATTCATATCCCACATGAATCAAATAATTTGATGCTTATGACAAATGTTCTACAAATACTATAGGCTAGAAATATACCAATGGAAATGAGATAAGTTATCTTTTTTGTTCATTTGTTCCTTCTGGTTATTCTTTGTCCCTGTGGCTGCTCCCCAAACCATAGGATAGTCCCTGATTTCGTTTGCTGTTCCCCTTTAAATAATACCCTTTAACAAATGTCTAATATGAAGGAGGGCTTTGCAGATGGTGCTAGTGGTAAAGAACCCAACTACCAATGCAGGAGATGTAAGAGACACAGGTTCAACCCCTGGGTAGGGAATATCCCCCAGAGGAGGGCATGGAAACCCACTCTAGTATTCTTGCCTAGAGAATCCCATAGACAGAGAAGCCTGGCAGGGTCGCCAAGAGTCAGACATGACTGAAGTGACTTAGCACACCCAGCACACCAGATGAAGGGAAAAAAGCAATGTTTCTCCTGCCATTTCCCCCATAAGCAGTTTTGCTATGTCAAAAAACACACCACCCTAAACAACTTTATCCAAACATTATGAAGAAAATCTGATGTTAATTTTGTTATATGCCACCCTTCCAAAGCAAACACATTGTTAAGTTATTTCACATTTATTGGGTGGATGTACAGTCTAGGGTAAGAATTTTTTAAAACTGTTTTAGCACCACCTGGTCTGTCATTCTGCAGAAGTCTCCAGTGTCAAATGCTAAAGGGACATTTACTCATGTCTGCATCTTTTCAGCACTGCTATCATCAAGTCATGCTCCAAGAAACTGGTCACCAGGGATTGACCACTCAGTGACTACATACTGGTTATGAACATGAAAAGAAACGGGCAACAATGGGACAGAGAATGGCCTTGGAGCTTTGCTTATATCAGACCAAGAGGACTCATAATTCCCTAAAGTGGCCTTAGTCAAGCTCTGTTCCTAAAAACTATCTGCTCCTGCTTAGCAGGAGGCCAACCTGCATTTCCCTTCAATGTTAATAACTGAGGTTCCATTAGTAAAGAATGTAATTGTTTCTGAAAGTAAGCAGACAGCCATTGTCAACTATCTCAATCTTTTTTCTGTTTGCATGCAGTTTGGCACTTCGTGAAGCTGTAGCTACCAAAATTATCCTAAAGGTTTGATAATAAAGAAACACATCCACATCTGTCCATAAAACAAGAATGAACTGGAAGTTTTCATATTAAGATATTTTTCTCACTGGTTATTTTCATACAACAATCACTTAATGTTTGTGTGCGTACTCAGTTGCTTCATTCATGTCCAACTCTTTGCAACCCTATGGACTGCAGCCTGCCAAGCTTCTCTGTCCATGGGATTCTCCAGGCAAGAATACTCAAGTGGGTTGCCATGCTCTCCTCCAGGAGATCTTTCTAACTCAGGATTCGAACCCATGTCTCCTGAGACTCCTGTGACTCCTGCATTGCAAGTGGATTCTTTATGGGCTGAACTACCAGGGAAGCCCAATCACTTAACACTTAGCTGCATTTGGTTGGTAAACAAAGTTGTAAAATAGACCAAGCAGTAAATTAACTTAGGTTCTAAAGACAACCAAAACATTTGAGACGACTACTGAGAACATTATTTTTACATACTGTCATCAATGACCAATTACACTTTTTACTACATTAAAAAAAACTCTTAAAATTATAAGAATAAATATGCTTATTGTAAAAATGCAAGCAATACAGAAGTATAAATATATATTCTCCCTCTCTTTCTCTATCTGGAGCCAACAATGTTCATATGAACTTTGTTTATATGGAACTTTGGTAGACGTTTATCTACCAAAGCCTATTTTCTTACTTAAATATCTATTTCAAATCAAATACTGAGTTTAGAAATGGAAACAAGAAACTAATACTAAATTACTATGACATTTCAAAAGCACAGAACATACACATACACAAGACACACACACACAAAGCTATCTGCAGTTTCCCAAACTTTAAGTACTAAGGAATCTGATGATGAAATTAGACTTAAATTCAAGGACTTCATCTCAAAAAAGTGCAGTGTTTAGATTAAACTGCCAGCACCAAAACGTTTTGGGTTAGAAGCCAGGGAGCAAACCATTGAGTGAATAAAACAGTACCTGCTGAAAGGAATCCTCAAACAATGTTTTTCTTGTCACTGTAATCTTTATGTGCTGTGGCATGGCCAGTTGCTGAAATATAAGAATGTCTTAAGTCAACTCTCACCATTAAAATGGCCTATCAAAAAACCAAAAGAATAAAGTTTTACTTACTTTTTTTCATTTACAGTAACAAGTAGACTATGAATATGAATTTTTGTTTAATAATGTTTAACCATACATTTGTGAGTATTCATGCTAATTATAGATCATCTGATATATAAAAAACAGAAGAAAGAAGATGTTGTACACACCAGTGATTACTTAATGAGTCAAATTTTTACTTAAATTTTCAAAATTTCCTTCTCCAGGGGATCTTCCCAACCCAGGGATCGAACCCGGGTCTCCCACATTGCAGGCAGACGCTTTACCGTCTGAGCTACCAGGAGAGATCTAAATTTTCAGAAAGTTAATTCAAATTGTTTTGGCTCACATGGGCCCACCTAATTATAAGAGTTTGAAGTTTAAAAATATTCATCACAGTCACACTTAGACTAGTGCATTTATTTTATTGAGAACCCATAAAGAAACCACTAATTCACTAAACATTTATATCAAAAATAACTGATAATGTCTGTTAAAAATACTCTGAATATAATCACATATGTGTACTAATGTATCTATCAAAGTGACACATACATGTGGATCTATCAAAGTCATACCAAATGCTAGATATGAAGGAGCTGGTTAAAATTTATACACCAGAAAAGGTTTTAACTCATTTGAAGATTTCTCCAACTTGAAAATAATGAGTACTGAAATGAGTAGCAATGCTTCCTTTTTCAAATGGTTTCAAATTTATTCTTCTAGACAAGAGAAGTCATAAATTATCTAAGTGACAAATCTATTTCTTGAATCTAAAACTAGGAAAAGTCCAACCTTTCCATATTTTACCTGTTTGTCTATACGTTAATTAATTCTACAATCACTGATTGTGTAAGCAATATAATAAAAGGAGTACAGAAATACAGTACTGGTACTAACCTGACACCAGAAACGGAAATATTGAACCTTTGCCTTGAAGTCCCGTACATAGGCTATCTGGGGTCCATTGTCTCTGAGGAAGAATGTTAATAGGACATAAATCTACTTGTAAGATAAAATACTGAAGGAAAACACAATATCACACCCCCGAAGTACTTAGTAGTTAAATACAAAAATGTCCCAGTACAACATACTCCTAAAACCACCTTAAAAATGAAATATTCCCTATGACTACTTTTAAATAAGAAAACAGAAATACACTTTGATCTTTTTAAAGCCGCTGTTTCTGAGATTCTCTCTTATATTCAGCCAAATATAACAGGGCTAGGTAAAGGAGGTTTTGTCCGAGAAGGGCATCTATTCCCAACTTCACTCTCCTTTCTCCTTAATAGAATCTTGAGATTTACTTGGGCAGACTGCTACCTAGGATAAAAACACTTCCCAGTGTGGCTGTGTGACTTAAGTATGGCTAGTGATCTTAAGTGGAAGTGCTATTGAATAGGACTTCCAGGAAGGAAGGCTCTTTAAAAGAGAGCTGGGATAGCTGGAAAGGGATTTTCTTCCCCCCTTTCCAATTTGTTCTTCCTCCATATCTCAGCTTGGAGTGGGACTATGACAGCTGAAGCTTCAAGCAGCTATCACAAACTATTAGGTGACTCCCACAGAGATGATGGTCTGGCATGGTAGGACAGAAAGAAAGAAGCTCAGATCACTGATACACCGTGGGCTTTCAAACTAGGCGTGGACTTCACACCACAAGATTATTTCCTTTTTCTCTGAGCTACTGTTAACTTCATTTTCTAAATGTTCAATGTAGAAATACAACTGATTTTATATATTGACTTTGTATTTGGCAACACTTAAATTCACTTGCTAGTTCTAGTAGTTTTTTTCCCTAGATTCCATATGATTTTTATACAGACAATTGTGTTACCTGTGATCTGAGTGAAAAAAGAGTTTTACTTCTTTCCTTTCAATCTTATTTCTTTTCCATCTCACAGGACTATCAACACAATGTTGAATTTGGAAGTAGTGGCAAAAGAAATACTTGTCCTATTCCTGATCATAAGAGGTATTTTGCCATTAATCTTATACAGATACTATTTTTCAGATAAGAAAGTTTCTAAGACAGCTGAAAGTTTATAGTAAACTAGCACTGTATTTCGTATACTCTGTACATTGCTTTTTCTCCTTTAATCTAGTAATGTGCTGAATTAAATAGGTTTAATATACAAAATTCAATCAATCTTGCACGAGGAGGAGGGACTCCACATGATGATGGTGTAATATCCCTCCTATATCTTGCTGGACTTAATTTGCCATTATTTTGGTAAAGATGCTTACATCTGTGTTGATAAAAATATTACTCTTTTTGGCTGATTTTGGTATCATACAATGAGATACCACTTCATACTAACTAGGATGGCATTAAGCACATCATGTACAGATGTGAGAGTAAGACTATAAAGAAGGCTGAACAGCAAAGAACTGATGCTTTCAAATCATGCTGGAGAAGACTCTTGAGAGTCCCTTCGACAGCAAGGAGGTCAAACCAGTCAATCCTAAAGAAAATCAACATTCACTGGAAGGGCTGAAGCTGAAGCTCCAATACTTCGGCCACCTCATATGAAGAGCCAATTCACTGGAAAAGACCCTGATGCTGGGAAAGATTGAAGGCAAAGAAGGTGGGAGAGGATAAGATGGTTAGACAGCATCACGGATTCAATGGACATGGATGTAGCAAACTCCAGGAGATGGTAAAGGACAGGGGAGCTTGGCATGCCGCAGTCTATGGGGTCGCAGAGTTGGACATGACTTAGCAACTGAACACCACCACCACACATACACACACACACACACACACACACACAGAGTAACAACTGTTGGAAAACCTGGAACCCCATGTGCTCTACCAGTAAGAATGTTAGAACAGTATGCCCACTGTGGAAAAGTCTGGCAATGCCTCAAAAAAAACACAGAATTATCATTTGATTCAACAGTTCTGAGTATATATACAAAAGAACTGAAAGCAAGGACTTAACGAGATATTTGTACACTCATGTTCACAGCATCATTCACAATAGCCAAAAGGTGGAAACAATTCAAATGTCCATGAGCCACATGTATACACGAAATATGGTAACACATAAAATGGATTATTAGTTAGCCTTAAAAAGGAATGACGGAGAAGGCAATGGCAACTCACTCTTGCCTGGCAAATCCCATGGACGAGGAGCCTGGTGGGCCGCAGTCCATGGGGTTGCTAGGAGTCAGACATGACTGAGTGACTTCACTTTCACTTTCATGCATTGGAGAAGGAAATGGCAACCCACTCCAGAGTTCTTGCCTGGAGAATCCCAGGGACGGGGAAGCCTGGTGGGCTGCCGTCTCTGGGGTCGCACAGAGTCAGACACAACTGAAGCGACTTAGCAGCATCAAAAAGGAATGAAATTCTGATAAAAGCTAAAACATGGATGGACCTTGGAAACATGATGCTAAGCGAAAGAAGCCAGTCACAAAGGACAAATTATATGATTAGTCAAATCACAGGGACAGAAGGTAGAATGGTAGTTATCAGGGACTGGGGGAGAACAAGATTGAAGACTTTACTGAGTACAGAGTATCAGTACAGGATGATAAAAAAAACATATTAGAGATGGATGGTGGTGATGGCTGCACAACAATAAGTGTACTTAATGCCACTAAGATATACACTTAGAATATTCAACTTTGTTATGTCTATTTGACCACACACAAAAAAACCCAAACAAAACACATTAAACAAACATAGTTACTTTTCAAAAATAAAAAAGAAAAATAAAGGAGCCTTCAAGTTAAAAGGTGACAGAAATGAAAGAAAGTGGGTATCAGAAATCAGGGATTAATTGGTGAGCAGTACTGTATTGATAATTTCTAAACACTTTCATTTAGTGCTGTGTTAAAAGATAAAAATAGTAAGAACTGCACTTTTCAGTAATTGATATCTTTACATCAAAATCTTAAGAATCAGTTTTACTTTTAATCGAAACATTTAGAAAACTTACAAGGCAGATTTTCCGGTGCGAGGATCTATATAGGTGGTTGTTCTTCTATTGTGGTCCACAAAATACGGAATTCCATCTACCGTGAATCTCATTTCCCAGCCTTCAGGTAAGGGCTTTTCATTTAATTGACTATATAAAACATAGAAAAATATATAAACAAATAAAAAATGTTTAAGAGTTCCTTGTTTGCCAAGTACAGAAACTAAACATACCCATAAGTGCAGTAGATATCTTCTAGAAAACCAGTTAGTCTAGCATTTTCCAGCGGTTTACTAAAATCCTACAAGCATGTTAAACACGTGAACAGATCTATCAACCAGTCTTCTCTCATCTACTCTGCCTGGATTATCTACCTGCCTAAACATCTCAGGGTAACCAAGCTCCACCATTTCTGCCTTACAACTCTTCATGTTCATTCATCACAGCTTCCAGTCCCTACTACCATCCTTGTTGTTCTGTTGTTTAGTTGCTAAGTTGTGTCTGACTTTGCAACCCCATGGACTGTAGCAGGCCAGGCTTCCCTGTCTCTTACTATCTCCCAGAGTTTGCTAACTCATATCCGTTCGGTCGGTGATGCTATTTAACCATCTCATCCTCTGCCACCTTCAGTCCTTCTAATGACTATTTAGGGTTGATTTCCTTACTCCTGCTCTATTTATCTTTTAAACTTTCAAAATAGCCACTTAAAAAGTTTTCCTGCTTTGAGTCTTACTCTGGTCCTTGACTCATTCATATTGCTATAGAATACCAAAACAGAGATCTGAACAAATCTATTCTCTTCTGAAGTGGTATCACTATTCATCACCAACCAAATACAAGATCTAAACTCCTCCACTTGGCCCTCACTTTGCCCCTGTGCTGTACCCTCTATGCTCCATTTCAGTTTTACCTCTGCAGTCTATCTCCAAGTCCCTTCCATGCACCGTTCCATGAATGTAGTAGACGGCTACTCACCATTTCCCAAAACATTCTGCCAAACCTCCAAGTGAAGACTTTCCCCTTGTCCAGAATCTCTAATATTCCTGTTAAGGCAACTCAAATCTTTCTAAGGGAGTATGCCTATCCACTTACTTAACACCTGTCTTAAGATCTTGCTTAAGCTCTTTAAACTTCAATGTTTCAAGTTTTATCCAACTTTTCCAATTCATTTTTGTCTATTCTCCAGTTTCAATTTTCTCATCTGGTGGGTTTGGTGAGATAACAAAACAATGGAAATGTTCAAGTTCACATCAGAAAGGAAGAAAAGGAGGGGTTGGTGGCATTTAATCTCACTGTTTTAGAGAGCCACTATTGCTGACAGGAGTGTCACTTTCCTCAAGTTTACTTCAGAAGAACAAAAGGCTTAGAATCACCGCCTAGAACAATATTTTGTGAACCACGGCAAAAAGTTAACATTTAACTATATTCTCAGAACTACATGCCAATATCAGACAAACAGACTATCTAAAACTTTTAAGATAACACTTCTCATTTATTGTAGTCATATTTACAAGACAGTATCAGTAACAAGTTATCTTGAAAACAAATTGGATAGAACTGGCTCATTGGTATTATTTGTAAAAATATGATTCTTATTTCCACTCTGAAACTTTAAAAGGTTCAAGGGGGATCGAAAAATCAGAGCAAATTAGAGAAAGGTGATGTGGTCTAGTCTATCCTTAGTGATAGAATTTTAAAATTAAAAATGTTACCTATGAAATTCTTAATTATTACTTTTTAAGAAACTGAAAATACATATTTTTAAAGTTGAAAACTAAGTATCTGTTTATTTAGGCTGCTCTCTTGCTGCACATGGGCTTTCTCTAGTTGTGTTGAGCAGGAGCTATTCTCTAGTTGCGGTCTAAAGGCTTCTTGTTCCGGTGGCTTCTTTACCGTGGAACATGGGCTCTCGGCACACGGGCTTCAGTAGCTGTGGTGCACGAACTTAGCTGCTCTGCATCATGTGGGGTTTTCCCAGACCAGGGATTAACCCATGGCCCCTGCACTGGCAAACGGACTCTATCCATTTGACCACCAGCGAAGTCCCAAAAATATTTAAAGTTAAATACTATAACTATATAAAATGTGAACTGCTGGTACTCAGAAATAGATTTTAAATTTAAAGCATACAGAGGTTCTTAAAACTCTGTCCTATGTGAGACGTGAAGATTTAATCACACCCAAACAGAGATCAGACCTCTGCCCTCAGCTACCGGGAAAAGATCTCTACGCCTCTTGAATACTCTGCCTGTCAAGAGTATCTCTGAAGATACTTTGAAGCCCCTTTGAAGCTTAGGGTCATCAAACATCAGACCGCCAATGAGGTGGTTTATAAAGGAGGCTTTGGGATATATGCCATTATCAGCTCTGACCTCTGGAATAAACTAGACACTAAAAGGCATTAGCCCATCTTTGGGGAAGAGCTGGAAACTGAAGGTTAGCTTTGCAGGCAGTACATGATGGAGCCCCAAGAAAAAACTCTGGATACTAGAACCCTTCTCAGGCTCTGCCCTAAATATCTCTTCCTTCTATCATTCTAATTTATATCCTTTACCAGTAACAAATGTGGCTATGAGTATAAAATGTTTCAATGAGTTCAAGTCTCTCTAGTGAGGTATTAAAGCTGAAAGTCGTTGGAGAGATGCCCTAAACATGTAGTCAGTCTCAAGTGAAAGTACCCCTGGAGACCTCCCAGCTTGTCGCTAATATATTGCATGCTAAGTCACTTTGGTCATGTCCAACTGCTTGTGACCCCACAGACTGCAGCCTGCCAGGGTCCTCCAGGCAAGAATACTAGAGTGGGTGCAGTGCCCTCCTCCAGAGGGTATTCCTGACCCAGGGATAGAATGAGTGTCTCTTACGTCGCCTATATTTTAGGTGGATTCTTTACCACTAGTCCCACCTGGGAAGCCCCACCAGCTCGTGTGGCCTATATAAATATTTCTTTTAAAAACATAAGATTTTAAAGCAGCATAAAATGGTATAAAATCTTATGTTTCTATGTATAAGACAAATTTCTGTTGTTCAAGTCACTCCATATGTAGTACTGTTAAAGCAGCTCTAGCAAACTAATACAGTATCACAATGTCACAAAGACAATTCTATATACATAGTAAATATTTAAAAGACAAGCTTGTAATAATGTATCCCTTTAGCGACACATTAACCAGCAAGTTCTTGTAATGATGTATGTAAACAATATTTTGAAATATCTGCAACAACTGCAGAATGGTATTTAAAAACATCTGGGATTTCTACTGGTGGCAAAGTCCTAGGATTATTAATTCTACTATAGTTGTGACCTACAATCATAATGGAAAGAACACTCAGTTTCAGGTAAAGGTTTGGACCTTGGTCCTGCACAGACGATCATGTCTTTTCCCCCCTCTAAGTCACATACACCTTGAATTCTACTGAGAGATCTCAGCTTGCAAAACCCTGCTTTAGAATTAGTAAGCTGGTCTTATAACAAATAGGTAATTTTGGGGGGAAAAAATGTAATTGTATATTTTTTCTCTTTCTAAAATATGTGGGTGATTAAGACCTTTGGGGAAAGAATATGTAAGTCTAATCTTTTTCATAAATGAGTTGGAAATACGGTATAATCTTTAAGAGGTTATCTGTATACTAATAACTACAAGTTCTTACCCTTGATTTCTGGGGTCTTCCCATTGCGTAATACGAGTGTTGTGGTTGACAAAATATACTCTACCATTGCTGTCCGTTCTCTTCTCTTTAAAACAGAAAAAAAAAAGGGCAAAGCGTTATCGAGTTGGCATAGTCTTCTTCCTCAAATTAAGATGAGCTGATTTTGCCATTTTTCACTCACTGTTGATTTTGTAGTTTTTAAATCATAACTTTAAAAGCTTTATTCTTTCACTACTAAATCTACATACTTACTCAAGTTATACAAATATCGTTATATCCTAGAAACTAAACAGATATAATTCACAATATCCTGCCCACAGAATCTTTCTGTTCAACCTAACCAACAGCAAGAATAATTAACTGTTTTAAATTTGCATACATGACCTTATATTAACCTTACCAGTCCCTCAGAGTAGGTAGTTTTCACTTATCTTTAAAGATAAAGATTTTCAGACAGGCTAAGTGATCTGCCCCTAATCTCAGAATTAAGTAGTAGCTAGAAGGCAATGGCACCCCACTCCAGTACTCTTGCCTGGAAAATCTCATGGATGGAGGAGCCTGGTAGGCTGTAGTCCATGGAGTCTCCAAGAGTCGGACACGACTGGTTTCACTTTCACTTTCATGCACTGGAGAAGGAAATGGCGACCCACTCCAGTGTTCTTGCCTGGAGAATCCCAGGGACGGGGGAGCCTGGTGGGCTGCCATCTATGGGGTCACACAGAGTCGGACATGACTGAAGCAACTTAGCAGACTCTAGCTAATGCAGGATGGAAACTGACATCTCCATTCAGACATTTTTATTTCATATCGCACCAGCTCATTTCTGAAAATATAATGGGGGTATGTAATTTAACTATTCTTTCTTATGTGCTGAGTCACTGAGTTATGTCTGACTCTTTGTGACCCCATGGACTATAGCCCACCAAGCTCCTCTGTCCAGGGCATCTTCCCTGACCCAGGGATCAAACCTGGGTCTTCTGCATTGAAGGTGAATTCTTTACTGTCTGAGTCACCAGGGAAACCTGTTTCTTTGCTATATGCTAGGTATTACTTAACTAGAGAAGACATTGTTTCAAAATACATCCTGTTCCTTAATACAACCAGTTTCCTATCCGAAATATCTATAGTAACGTTTCACACCAGAGTTGGGCAGCAGGGCTCCTCTTTAATTTACTGGGTCTGTATCTGAAGCAGTGTGTTCTCCACCTGTATCTTGTTTTAGGATTCTCCTAGTTCTCTTATACCCATTCTACACAATTGTTCTGCTTCTCTGAGCTTTCTAAGTTAAGAAAATGTGTAGATGTAATTTTCTTTTAATAACCAAGTAGCTTTGAAATTTTAATATTAACATTAGTTATGCTGTTTTGAATTATTGTTTTCTCTGCTCCATTACAAATTAATTATTCAAAAGATAGGTCTCTTCCAATGTCTAAATCTTTTAAATTTGACCAAGATGTCTGAAAATGAACACTTAAGTATTCAATATTATAAAATGGATTCCCACTTTTTAAAAAGCATGGTTACCTTAAAATTAGCAATTAAAAAAAAAATTAAGCTTAACTCCATGGTGAGAAAACCAATTTTTATTCCTATGGTTTGAAAGTTCATGTCTATTTTCCAAACAACACTTATGTAAAACTTTTGGACTTTTCTTTAAGCAAGATACTGCAGAATGAGTGTTAGGCTAAATTATATAGCCTTGTCAAGGTAGTGTTTGGTAACTTTCAACTTCTCTCCAGCATTGAGTCCATGATCTCAAGTAGGAGTGATGATACTGGGGTAGGGGGTGGAAGGTGGGGGGTAAGGCTGGTGCTGGGAAAGAAGGAATATATTGGTGAGTGTCGGGGGCCAGCGTGAGGAATCCCACCTGTGACAGGGTCACGTGGCAAACTCAGATGGCAGGGCAATCTGAGTCATCGGATTTCTCCCTGGTTTTTCCTGAGCATGCACCCCAAGAATAAAAGTTTGTCTGTATTTGTCTGTTTCCCCACTATTCTCTGCCAGTTTCTCGGGAAGAGTTTTTAGCTTCCTGCATTTGAAAGGAGTTCTCAGCCCAACCCCGTTTGATAAAGCTCTAGCCTGCCTAAACAGGTTCCCCTGACTTTTTGCAAGCTTGTGAATTACTCACAACCTCCCAACTGTGAGGGGCACAAAAGCCTTAAAGTATCTTAAAGTTTCAGAGCCTTTTCAAATTTATATTGGTGACAGGATTTCACGGTTGATCAATGATTGCTGCCAGACCTCCTTATTTTTTATCTATCAGGCACCCAGGAAGATGTAATCAATGTAAATGGGATATGGAAAAGGATATATAGTAGTTTTGATGTTAGCAATACTAAACTTTTGAGTAAGTTACTTTTTCTTTGCTATAAATCACTGTACTTCCTTTTATTACAAATTGCTGTATTTTTATTTAGTGTTCTCTGAGAGTGGCGTTCAGACTTTGGAAAGGTTAACACAAATGGTCTTCTGGTTAACAAAACCTCATCAGAAGAGAGCCATAGAAATGTTAACAGGCCTCTTGGGCAGAAGATAATGTAAACCGCCTGAGACCTTTTGTAACGAGAGAGTATGCAAAAAAGAAAGCCTTGTCTCAATGAGGGTCAGGACTGCTGCCCCTGTATAACTCTGCATATTCCATTATGTACAACTTGGGGTATATAAGCTGAGTTTGAAAAATAAACAGCCCTTTTTTCCTCTTGGAGCCTTACACCGACACTGGGCTTCCTCATGTCATTCTTTCCCTTTTCTCCCCTTTTTCGGCTGAATTCCCATCTGGGGCGCGGAGGCTCGCCATGTCTCTTACCTGTCCCGGCTGCTAAGATCTGTAGGAGAGAGAGCCCAGGGCGGGGTACTCTCTGATATTCAAACGGACGCCGGTGGCCTAACGTAGATGGTGCAAACCTCTTGTCTCGAGGTTTTATTGGCTTTCCACGTAAACCAAGTTATTCAGCCTTCTTTTCTTTCACTAATTTCCTACTATACTATTCTTTCCTGAGCTATCCTGTTCTCTCCTATCCTGTCCTATCTTGCCCCCTCTGTCCCCGCTTTGAATATCCCTGGATCCACCGGGGCTGGTCCCCGGCAGGTGAGTATCATGAATCTGCTCCTGACAGCTCTGCTACTTTCTCTACCAGCTGAGCCTAAAAGGGAAACAAAACTTCTGAATACATAAAATATAGGAAATGGACTCTGCATCCGTGACACACCTTTAATACAGAAAATGGACTCTGTATCTTGTGACCACCCTAGACAGTAACAGTGGCTTTGCTGGTCATGCCACCTAGAGTGTGGAAACATGTAACCAACTTTAAGAACTGTCTCTGAGGCAAAAAGCAGTATCCACAGTACTATAGCCAGCTGCATAATAAATAAAAGAGTCAATATTCCAGATAGCTTAAATTTTTAAATACACTTACAGAATTTATAAATTTCTTATACACCAACAATCTTAAGTAACTTTTGTAATCTAAAACTAACGTCATAAGTGCCTAGCTGAGAATATATTTATCTATTAACTGCCATGTAAGTTCAGGTTTCAGGGCCAGAGAGTCTCTCAAAAACCTAACATGAACAGTCTCGGCCTGGGTGCTCCAAGGAGTCTGAGGTCTGAGAACCCTGGTGAGTTACTGACCTCAGCTAAGGACACTCTCATCTTACCCATAGTCAATGTTTATTGAATGGTGGCATGAAGCTAGGGATGGCATGGAGATTTCCCATTTTTTCTTTATAGATAAACAGATTTAAGGCTTTGGAGTAGTTTTGCCTTATTCCAAAACTTTTGTTGTTGTGCTTTGGTTTTTATCATTTTAAAATGTCTTAAGCAAACAGTTTCTCTTTTCAATGAAAAATTTGAATAATACTTTCTGACATTTTAAATATTTAGTTTGTGCACTTAGATTACAGCTCACACATATGTAGTTCTGTGACTTTACTAGGTAGGCTTTCTAAATAAAAGCTTAAAAACATTTCAAAACAAAAACAAAACTCCATCAAAAGCTAACATGAGGTAAGTTAAAGTGGATAGAAAACTTAAAAAAGAATAAGGAAACCATACACATCACTAGTCAAGTCATTTTTAAAGTAGTGGATTCCTAACGTGATTATTCTTCTGCTGTTACAAAACTATAGGTCTTTGATGTTGGTCTTTTGGTTAGCAATAAACTTAAACTTAGCTTAAATAGACTGTACAGTTGTATGAATTCATAAAAGTATTGTATGAACAATGAGTGAGGTTTCAAACTCCTGTAATTGTAGTTGAATAGTATTGTATTTTCTTGTGAACCATGTTTAATGGTTGTACCTCAAATCAGAAAACAAAATGAAGTGCTTTGGTAGGTTAACAAAATGGTTTTACCCAGGAAAAAAAAAAGAAAACTTATTTCTATGTTTGTTCTAAGTATATAGTGCTGATACTAGCATTTCTTGGAAGAGGGTGTGAAGACCAAAACTTCAAAGATGGGACCTCAAACTTGCAAACTGAAGGCTCATGTGCTTAATGAGATGTGCTGTGATTACAGAGCTGATTTCTTACTTTGTTGAAAAATCATATGATAAACAATTCTGAAATTACTGAACACCAAACCTGAATACACATCAAACCATTTCCTGACCTGATGAATAAGGCACTGAACAACAGAAGCTTCTTGATGTTCTATGTATTCTTTCATAGTAACTCTGAAAATGAGAAGGCAGCTTTGTACTTGATGGGTAAACCAGCTATAAAAAGCCCTATTAGACTATATTGTTGAACCAAAAGCATTATTTGTTCTCCAGCCTCTACAGTTTGCATGTGTTTTAAATTCTTCACTGTCAGCTTCTAATATAGTAATGTCTAGTCCAAGCATACAAAAGTCTGAAAGAGTGAGGAAGTGGGATTTAAAAATACATGGCATCACAAAAATAATGCTGACAATTTCAGAACATCAACACAGGCTATAAACTGGGATTTTATTTCCTGGATCAATGATAAGGGTCTATCAGGTGCTTCTCATTTAATACCAGAGCCATCCCTGGCTCCACAAATAAAGCATATGCCCCAAAGGCAGAGTTCAGTTCACAAATAAAGCAGTGCTCAGCCTAAATAACAGGATGATCATGAACTCATTTAAGAAGGGGGAGGGGCTGCATCTCAACTTCAGGAGCATGAAACCTAAAAATAAGCAGAACATAAAATAACCAAGGAAAAATTCTGATAACATACATAAGGAGGGATTGGGTCTCTAGAGGCAGTATTTTAGGGAGGTGTTGCTGGCTAAAATAAAAATGAGAAAGATCCTGATGATATATGATAAAGAAAGAAAGAAGGACTAGCTCTGCAGGAAAGGCTTTTCAAATAAAGGCAACACAGACTGTAATTCATGCTTCTGTGAGCAAGAAACAATTTTTCTTAACAGCTACCCTAGAGAAGACACAAACTAGTTTGTGTTTCTAACAAAAGCCAATCAGGTCAAGGTTTTTCTGCAATAAAATCAAGAGGATTAATATACAACCTACAGATGTTTCAGTCCAACAGCTTCTCTTCTGTAACATGAATGTAAAACAACTCCTGAAATAAAGCTGAGAAGACCATTCATGTCAGGGAATGCAACCAAACAGCTCTAGTTCATTTTTTTCTAAAGAAAAAATGTTTTTTCTAAGAACATTTTTTTTCTAAAGTACTTCGTAACAATCATACACTGTCCATTATAAGGTCCCACAGAGCCAAAAGACCCCTTACCAAACTACCAGACACTGGTGAATAAAGACCTTCACCACTTTCATATGCCTTTCTTTTGTTTTAGAAGCTAGTAACAATAATAGTTGTAACTATGAACTACTACATTTTTTATTTCTGATTCACAGTAATGTTAAGGAAAAATTACTTCAAGGGCAATTGTTGTTCAGTCGTTCAGTCATGTCTGACTCTCTGCGACCCCATGGACTGCAGCATGCCAGGTTTCTCTGTCCTTTACCATCTCCCTGAGTCTGCTCAAACTTGTTTATTGAGTCGATGATGACATCAAGTCATCTCATCCTCTATCACTCCCATTCTCCTCCTACCCTCAATCTTTCTTAGCATCAGGGTCTTTTCCAATGAGTCAGCTCTTCACAACAGGTGGCCAAAGTACTGGATCTTCAGCTTCAGCAAAGTCCTTCCAACAAATATTCAGAGTTGATATCCTTTAGGACTAGTTTGATCTCCTTGCTGTCCAAGAGACTCTCAAGAGTCTTCTCCAGCACCAGTTTGAAAGCATCAATTCTTTGGCACTCAGCCTTCTTTATGGTTCAGCACTCACATCCATACATGACTACTGGAAAAACCATAGCTTGACTACATGGACCTTTGTTAGCAAAATGACTTCTCTGCTTTTTAATAAGCTGTCTAGGCTGGTCATAGCTTTTCTTCCCAGAAGCAAATGTCTTTTAATTTCATGGCTGTAGTCACCATCCGTAGTGATTTTGGAAACCAAGAAAATAAATCTGTCACTGTTTCCATTTTTTTTCCCATCTACTTGCCATGAAGTGATGGGACCAGATGAGATGATCTTAGTTTTCTGAATGCTGAGTTTAAAAACCAGCTTTTTCACTCACTCTTTCACTTTCAAGAGGCTCTTCAGTTCCTCTCCCTTTCTGCCATTAGGGTAGTGTCATCTGTGTATCTGAGGTTATTGGTATTTCTCCTGGCAATCTTGATTCCAGCTTGAGCTTCATCCAGCCTGTTCACATGATGTACTTTCAATATAAGTTAAATAAGCAGGGTGACAATATAGTCTTTACAAATTCCTTTCCCAATTTTCAACCAGTTTGTTGTTTTCATGTCCAGTTCTAATTGTTGCTTCTTGACCTGCATACAAGTTTCTCAGGAGGCAGGTGAGGTGGTCTGATATTCCTATCTCTTAAAGAATTTTCCACAGTTTGTTGTGATCCACACAGTCAAAGGCTTTATTTAATGTAGTCAGTGAAGCAGAAGTAAATGTTTTTCTGGAATTTCTTGCCTTTTCTATGATCCAATGGATGTTGGCAATTTGATCTCTGGTTCCTCTGCCTTTTCTAAATCCAGCTTGTACATCTGGAAGTTCTTGGTTCACATGCTGTTGAAGGCTAGCTTGAAGGATTTTGAGCATGACCTTCTTGCACACAAAATGAATGCAATGGTGTGGTACTTTGAACAATCTTTGGCATTGTCCTTCACTGACCTTTTCCAGTCCAGTGGCCACTGCTGAGTTTTCCAAATTTGCTGATATAGTGAGTGTAGCATCATCTTTTAGGGTTTGAAATAGCTCAGCTAGAATTCCACCATGCCCACTAGATTTGTTTGTAGTGATGCCTCCTAAGGTCCACTTGACTCACGTCTTGGATGTCCAGCTTTAGGTGTGTGGTCACACCATCATGGTTATCCAGGTCATTAAGACCTTTTTTGCACAGTTCTTCTGTGCATTCTGTGCTAAGTGAAAGTCGCTCAGTCTGACTCTTTGCAACCCATGGACTATACAGTTCCATAGAATTCTCTAGGCCAGAATACTGGAGTGGATAGCCTTTCCCTTCTCCAGGGGATCTTCCCAACCCAGGGACTGAATCCAGGTCTCCCGCATTGCAGGTGGATTCTATACCAGCTGAGCCGTAACTGAAAGGCAGGCTTAAACAGCCAATTTTATTTATGGCCCAGATTCATGTGACCTGGACATCAATTTTTTCCCCTCCATTCCTAAAACAATGCTAGAGCAATCTATCAAACTGATGTTTCCCAACAAGACTACCTAGAATTAGTACTTTCTGAAATATCTGCAGCTCTTGAAGATAAAACTTCAACTGGTTCCACAAATGGTTCTACTCTGTTTTCAACTTTCTATTGATATATATAGTCTTTCTCTTCCATGCAGAACTGGTTCTATATTGTCATGTTTATTCTAGAAACTTACTATAGCTCTATGACTTATATAACACATATAAAATAATCTGGTAGGGCAGGCTCATCTTAAAGTCTATTAACAAAGTTTTAATAACTAAGGTACTTGATAATAGAGCTTACTCAAGTACTCCACGGTGCAGGACACAAAGTCAGTACCCTACCACATTCCCCCTTCCACTGTTCTTTCAGATAACATCGACTCTATCAACCTCTGAACTGTGTTTTAAAAGAACGAATATGATCAAAATCATCTTTAAAGCTTTCTATTTTGAAATAAGTATTATAGTATGAAGCAAAAAGTGCTCAAAGAATCTCACATACCCTTCAATCAGTTTACCCCAATGATGACATCTTATGTCATCAATAATAGCAGAATACCAAAATCAGGAAACTGACACTGATACATTACTGTTGACTATAAACTTAACTCAATCTTTACTAATTTTTAAAGTTTGAATTCATTCTGTAATATATAGTTCTATAAAGTTTTATTCCATGTACAGATCTGTGTAATCACCACCACAGTCAAGGGACAGAACCGTTTCACCACTACGTAAGAACCACTCATGTTAACTCCTATATTTGGAACCACCTACCAGTCAGTGGCTATCTCCTGGCAACTACTAATCTATTTCTCATCTCTATAGTTTTGTCATTTTAAGAATATTATATAAATTGAATCATATTAGAACATAATCTTTTGAAGTGAATTTTTCTCACTAAGCATAATGCTCTGGAGGTCCATCCAGATTTTCCTAGGTATCATAATCTAGTCCTTCTTATGCTGAGTGGGCAAAATACTTTAAAATTTTAGAACAGTAACTTAGAACATTTGGGGAATTTAATGCTTATCTGGCACTCCAAATTAAACCAAGACACCCAAAAAGCTTCTCAGATACTCAGTCAAGCAAGAACAAGGTTTATCATCCATTCATAAATACGTAATTGTTAAAATGACTGAATTTAATTTTAAAACATCCATGTGACTTACCCCATCCAGGCGGCAGGGGACCCAGGGGATCAAATTCTTTATTTTGTGATGTAGCAAACAAATCTTGATTCTAAAAAGAACCATCCCCAAAATGGTTAAATAACGAACAGATAACTGGAAAGCAAGCTTATGAATTCTGATAACCCTTTCCCTGGCCATGTGCAACATAACATACTCTTATACAGTCCACATCTTAGAGAAGTATGAATGAAAGTCATGAACGAAAGTCAATGCATTCTCAAAAAAAAAAAAAAAAAACTGTCAATATTTGAAACTATCTGATATTCAAGTATTACAAATAATTTTATACCCAAATTGACCACTGTTCCCCTTACTTAGCTTTAAATCAGTAAATTAGAGAAATACATAAACCTTACAAAAGTCACTTAAGAGTAAAAGTACTCAATCATCAGCTGGCTGAAAAAAATCTTGTATTTTTAACCCCAAAATTGGGAGAAGAGAGTTGGAGGAATATGAAGACTAGGCTATCAGATAGCAAAAGGAAAGAATTCCAGTTTGGAAGGCATTGATAAGCCTAGAACTGTAGAGAAGATTTCAAAAATTCATTTGAAATTATCACACTGGTGGAGAGAGAGGTCTGGCTAGATAAAAGGAAAATAGGAGTCAACCACTGAAAAAAGAGAAACAGAAGTCATACTGAGTGTATAGGATGAAGGGTTAATGAGTGTGTTTTAGTTTAAATACGTAATAAAGTGGAGGATACTTTGTGGTCTCTCAGTAAGATAAGGTTAAACCCTTTCTTCTGTAAGATAGGCAAATAAATAATAGACTAATTGCTTTAAAAATTATGGGAAAAAACACACAAGTAAAATAAGATAGTGTACCCCATGTACCCAGCAACAAGATTCAACAGTAACCAGAACTGCCAACATTTATTTTTCTTTCATATTCTTTGCTGAGCAAAAAAAGAGGGGGGAAAAAAGTCATTTCACTATTTTAGTACACCTAAAATTTGTGAACATTTTCTTATACAATCACAGTATTATTACACCTACCAAAGAATCTGTTAATTTATCATCTAATACACAATCTCTAATTAAATGCTTCTGGCTACGTACTGGGTTGAATCAGAATCCAAAATTGCCATACTACACATTGGTTTAGTCTCAAGTCTAAATTTATGGCAGTTTCCTCCACTGCTGGTCTTTTTCACCCCATATCATTGATTTATTATGGAAACTGAGTTAACTGACTAAAAAGTTTTAAAAGCTTATGAGAGATACTCTATTTCTCATAAAAGCTCATAGAAGATAGACTGGTCAAGGACTGGCCCTGCTCCTGACAGACAATAGTAACGAAAAAATAGGGAATAGGGAACCCAAGGAGAAACACTACACAAGGTTTGAACCTTATTAACAGTTTGGAGCAGTTTAGCACATGACAAACTGCTCTGATAATTTTTCTAAGACCCAAGCCTATCCCACTGACTTTCCCTAGACATATAAGCTAAGAACAGGTACAATGACGCCATGGGCCAGAGCCATTACACAATAATCACCATCAACCATATCCATTCTGAGGTTAAAAATGCTGAGTGTATGAGCATCTACTGCCCTATAACCAGGGTCAGAACAAAGGCCACTTCACCTACCAAATAAACAGATTTTCTTAACAACACCTCACCACTTTTTAAGTAGCTAGCATTAAAAATGTTCAATTCAGTTCATAACTAAAATAGGCTGTTTAAGTTCTTTGTAATTTAGAACCACTCTATAATAAGAGTGAAGAGTAGGAATGTAGACAGGAGAGAAGAAAAAATGATTCATGAATAAAAGCTGCAATTCAAGAAAAATTTGTTAGAGTATCAAATCAGTTAAGTTACAGTGAAGCAATACACAATATGGGTGCTTTAGGAATTTTCTGTCTTTAAAAAGAAGGTTTAAAAATTTTAAAAGGTCATATACTAGATACAAAAGGCCAATAGGCACATGAAAAATGCTCAACATCACTATCAAAACCACAGTGAAAGACAACCTCACACCCATCAGAATGCTTATCATCACAAATGTCACAAATAACAAATGTGGCAAGGATGTACAGAAAAAGGGAATCCTGTATATTACTGGCAGAAATGTAAACTGATGCAGCTACTTTGGCATACAGTATGGTGATCCCTCAGAAGATTAAAAATAGGAAGTTCTCTGGTGGTTCAAGGGTTAAGATTTCCTGCTTCCACTGCAGAGGGCCTGGGTTCAATCCCTGACTGGGGAACTAAGTGCGTGGCACGGCCAAAAAAACCTAAAAACAACAAAAAGCCTAAAAAGAGACCTACCATATGACAGAACAGCTCAACTCATGGATATACATATATATATATATATATATATATATATATCTGAATTAAAAAAAAATACGCACCCCAATGTTCACAGTAGCATTATTTATAATAGCCAAGAAAGATATAGAATTCAGCCCCCCACATAAAATGGCATTTTGCCATCTGCAACAAAGTGGATGAACCTGGAGGGTATCATGTTTAGTGAAGTTAAGTCAGAGAAACACAAATACTGTGTGTTACACCTATATGTGGAATCTAAAACTACAGAAACTAAAACAAATGAATAATCAAAATAGAAACAGATTTCCTAGGGAGAACAAACTAATGGTTACCAGTGGGAAGAGGGAAGCAAGACAGTGGTGGATTAAAAGGTAAAAAACCACTACATATAAAATAAGCTTCAAGAATATATCATATAGCACAGGAAATAAGAGTCAATACAGTAATTTTAAATGTTACATAATCTATAAAAATTTGAATAACCATGTTGTGTACCTGAAACTAATAAAGTATTATAAACCAACCAAAAATAAAAGATCATGTATTCTAAAATGCATATCTGCATTTGTCAATAGAAATGCAGGGAGAGAGAAGAGAGAAAAGATTTAAAAAAAAAAAAAAAGATGAAAACTGACATTTCTATGCATTTAATATGTACCCAAAAAATCTGGAACTTTATCTTACAGAATCCTCAAAAACAAAAAAACCTGAGGTAATTTTATCTATGGATCTACTGTATAGAAAAAGTAAATGAGTCTTGATGAGGTTAAGGAACCTACTCAAAATCATACAGAGAAAGTAACTGTGGAACCAGGATTCGAACCCAGATGTGTCTGACTCCAAAGCTCACGCTCTTTCCACTGGACACCCATGTGGAAACTAGCTTTAAAGAAAGCAAGCCAGCTAGGCATTCAAAGCTAAAAGAAATTTGGCCAGGTATACCAAAGATGATTATAATTTAGAAAGAAAGGAAGATGTAAAACAGTACTGGAAAAAAAAGAAAACTGTAAGGTAGACGAGACAAAAATTAATTTCACTTCTAAAACCACCGGGAAGGGGAAAACATTGGCAGCTGTCTACAGAAGTTGGCAAGAAAAATTGTTACATGAAAGAAAGTTATCTTAGTCATAACCAGGTGGTGAAGCGAAAGCTGCTGAGCAAGGTGCAAATTTATCTACATTGGTGAGTGGTAACTATTATGATGACAAAGTCCAAGAAACAGAAATATGGAGAAAAGGCAAAAAGGTAATGCCTAATGAGACACGAATTTATTTTGATGGATTCTAACAGAGAAGATACTGATGGCAGTAGAAGGGAAGAGATGGCAATGGAGAGGGTCAGCTTCTCTTGATCTCTTGGTGAGTTGGTTTATGTAAATTTAAAAGATTTCCAGAAAGGAGACATTTTGATACCAAATATAATATGGCTTCAAAGTCATAATAATATATTTAACATAATTCTATAAGCAATCAAACTTCTTTAGTCTTCTCAAGCACTAAATAATATATTGTGTAAATTTTACCTTTACATGTTACAAAATGATTCAATTCTATCATGAGTTTCACTTGAGTCAGGTGCTGTTAGACCCAAACAGTCTAATGTTCTGCTAAGCTAGGCAGTATTAAATTCAGAACTGTTTGAATTCTTTTTACACTGCTTGGATGTATTTTTATTACTCTTTTGTAAACAAATTTTAAGTTGTCAGAACTTCTTTCCTGCCAGTAACAAAGCAAAGGAAGTTGAACTTTAGGAAATTTTAAAAAGAAAAGAATAAATCACCTACACAGACTATGGAAAACAAGGTCAAAAAATAATAATATCATCAATAGCAACAACTGGGTTGCCATCCTATTTGTACTTTCTTTTTAGTGCTTTACATTTTATATGTAAGAAAAGGTTAAAACTCAACCCTCATTAAGGTTATAAAGCCAAATACATATGCTCACCCCATAAATGAACCTCTGGTTAAATTGCTGCATAGCTCCCTGAAGTTGACTACGCTGGAGCTGCCATTGTTCATAGTTCCGGACGGATTCCAATGTTGGCCTCTGCCATGTTGTTGTTCTTGTGAAATGGTCAACATAATAAATACGTCCCATGTTGTCAACCCGCCGCTCCCAGCTATATCAGGATAAAAACAACTGAATTCAACAAATATTTGTGAAACAGTTAAGAATTAAGTGGGACTTCATCTTAGCCCTGGTACAGATTTGGTAAGACTTTACCTTGCACAACTACCTTTCAGTTACCTTAAGTCTTTTATATGTATTGTACTTTACAGTTTTTAAAAACTTATTTACTTATTATTTTTTGGTTGTACTATGTCTTTGTTGCTGTGTAGGTTTTCTCTAGGTGCAGAGTGGGGGCTACTCTCCAGTTGCAATGCGTGGGCTTCTCCTGTTGTGGAGCACGGGCTCTAGGGCGTGCGAGCTCAGCAGAGCTCAGGAGTTGCAACATGCAGGCTCAGTAGCTACGGCTTGTAGGGCTCGGTAGCTGGAGCACATGGGCTTAACTGCTCCAAAGCATGTGGAATCTTCCTGGACCAGGGATCGAACCCATATACCCAGCATTGCAGACTCTTATCCACTGTATCACCAGGGAGGACCTTTTATACATTTTTAAATGGTCTATAAGCAAACTTAAAAGGAATGTATATAAAAATCTCTTTCTTAAAAAGTTGAGATGTATCAGTCAGGTTTCTAAAACAATGTATCTTAACTGTTTAAGTCTCAAATCAGTAAGACAAAAGCTCTCATTTTCTTTGTTTGAAATGTTCTTTTCACTGTTGCAATCCTAATAGGAACAGAAACATATGTGAGAGCCAGAGAGTACAAGTGCTTTTCACAGATGTCAGGAAAAGCACTTTTTCTCAAGAAGAGAACTATTTTATTTATTATTTGAAATGGACGCATAACATTCAAGTAAACATTGATAAAGTAACTTGATGTCTACCTGGCTGACAGTTTGGGGTTATGTCTATTAGTTTAACATTATCCAGAATTGGTTCCAGGACACTCCTTGGATACCCAAGTCCCTCATATAAAATGGCAAGGCATTTGCATATAACCAGGCACATCCTCCCATATACTTTAAATCATTTCTAGGTTACTAACAATACCTAACACAATGTAAATGCTAAACAATTGTCAATATAACATTAATGTTACGTAAACAGTTGCCAGGGCTTTGCAAATTCAGGTTTTGTCTTTTGGGACACCCTAAAATTTTCCCCCCAATATTTGGATCTGTGCATGCAGGCCAACTGTGGTAAAATAATAAATAACTTTTATGTATTAAAATTTTTTCTTCCTTTGCATTACTTCTTTAGGATACATTTCCTGGAGAGGGTTATTAAGGGTATGGGTATTGCTACAGTTATATACTTTCTGTGAGAGCTGTAACTACTTTAGACTACCACCAGCAACATTAAGAGGCAAAGTTCCCCTACAATCTCACAAAAACTGGATATTATATGTTAATTTAACATGCAAAACTGTACCTTTTAGGCGTTTATTTAAGATTAACTAGCAAGATTAAATATTTTCATGTATTTATTCCTGGCTTCCCTCAAATAAAAATATTTTCTTCCTTCCAATTATATGTTAAATGATTAACATATTAATATATCTCATTTTAATATTAATATTTCTCCAAATATCTTATAATGACTTTGTTATTATGTATTAGCTTTTATAAGAACTTTACCATAAATATGATAGGGTCTATAATTCTTATTCAGTTAAAAAAAACTAATCCTGTTGTACAGCAGAAACTAATAACATTGTAAAGGAATTATCCTCCCATGAAAAAATATTCTATGATAAACCATAATGGAAAAGAATATTAAAAATAACATATATATATGTGTAACAGAATCACTGTGCTGTACAATAAGGGCTTCCCAGGTGGCTTAGTGGTAAAGAATCTGCCTGCAATGAAGGAGATCCAGGTTCAATCCCTGGGTGGGGAAGAGCCCCTGGAGGAGGAAATGGCAACCCACTCTACTATTCTTGCCTGGAAAATCCCGTGGACAGCAGAGCTTGGCAAGCTACAGTCCATAGGGTCGCAAAGGGTCAGACATGACTGAAGTGACTTAGCAGCATGCTATACAATAAGAATTAACAGCACTGTAAATCAACCATACGTCAGTAAAAATAAATAAGGGAGGAAAAACCCTACTCTTAAAACCCTGCAGTTTGAGACAGTAAGTTCACAAAGTAAACTTAGGGAATCTTTCTTTAGGTCAAAAATGAGTGAAAATAAACATATTTCATCATGGCAAATCAATTCCCAGAATCTCTTTTCAGTCTGCACCCATCATAAAGCAAGTAGATAGAAACAAGACTGACAGACGAGGAAAAGTAGGAAGGCAGGGAAATTTTGTATAGGTGTGATCTATGCTGTGTGAGTGCTAAGTCGCTTCAGTCATGTCTAACTGTTTGTGACGCTATAGACTATAGCCTGCCAGTTCCTCTGTCCAGGGGATTCTTCAGGCAAGAATACTGGAGTGGGTTGCCATGCCCTTCTCTAGGGGATCTCCCTGACCTGGGGCTCGAACCCATCTCTCATGTCTCCTGCACCGGCAGGTGGGTTCTTTACCTCTAGCGCCACCTGGGGAGCCCCACAGATGTAATCTATAGTTCTGAATACTTTTTTTTCCAATTCAGACACTTACCCAGGAGGTAGAGGTTCTGGTCGATCCCACGTTGTTCTTTTTTCAATATGATCTACATAATAAACTCGCCCATGCTGGTCCACTCTCTGCTCCCAACTTAAACACAAAATTAAAAAGGCTAATAAACTACATGTATGAGTTGCCTGGTTTTTTAATCCCAGAGTTGAGACAAATGAGCATTTCAGTTATAAAGCAGATACCAAAAGAATTTAGGAATAAAGTCAAGAAATGTTATCCTGAGGGTAACAGTGGATGAGATTTCTCTTGCTTAAGTATCTGCTTGAGGGGATGTCCTCTATATCTAAAAAGGCTGAGGCAATGCACTCAGGTGACAAAATCTGTTTCAATCTGATCAGAGTATATACAGAACTTGAGTGGATAAGAAAACTGTAATTATTGTTACAAAATCTGAAGAAAGACTGAGAGCTGTTAAATGAAGGGCAAAGGACAGTTTGGGTTCTAGGAAAGTTGAAATCAAAGAATAAGACTATCAGATGTGCTCCTGCAAGCTTAAGGACAAAGGCAACCTAGGTATTCCAGTTTCCTTGGTAGGTTTATCCAAAGTAAAAAAGACAGGAATAAACCAACAGAGTTTAGAAGAACCAGTTACTTCTAAGAGAATCCACCCAGATTCTTTTCATTAATCCCTGACACAAAGAATTTCCTAATCTGGCTTCAAAAATGAAAATGGCCTAACTACCCAGATAAATAATATAGTCTCTTTTAGCAATTAAAATCCTCATCATGAGTTTCTTAATTTATCACCTAGTTAATTTTGATTAGCATTCTGAACTGCCACAATGTATCTGTGTATAACTATTCAGCATTATTAATTTTAAAAATAATAAGTAGAGATGTACATGAGATTGAGTTGCAGTTCTTCAGTTTCCTAAATTCAACTCTGCCATGACTTTACAATGGCAAAGAAATAAAATTTAAGTGATATTTTTCCTTCAAAGAAAAGACAACCTGAATTAGGCAACTATTTTATTACTTGGCCTTGTTAAGTTCCTAACGCTCAGTTCTTCTTAAAAAAAAATTTTTTTCTTCCAGTTGGTTTTAAAATAAGGGAGTAATTTCAAATACGGCAAGCTATTTTGTTCAGTTTAACTCTAGACTTCCCAACACACATGCATAACCACAGTGATATTTTTTTTAAAAGAATGGAATTCAGTACTATTTTCCTTATTAGTAAGTTTATGCAGAAGCCTAAAGAGAACAAATGTTAACCCAAAACAATTACTCACCCAGGTGGGAGGGGAGCTTGAGGTACAGGATTTAATGGTCTAGGGCCTGCACCTCCGGATATAGTAAGAGGAATTATTAATCCAGATGTTGCTCCTTCAGATGTACTTGAATTTGTATTTGTTGGTGGCAGCGAGCCTGTACTAGAGCCATCACTTTCAGAAGTGGTAGATGGTGAGCCATTGACAGATGCTTTAAGATTTGAAGAAAACAGAAAAACAAGTTTTAGAAATTTAAAATCATGATAGAATTTTAAATAAAAAGGTAGACGATAGATATTTCTATTTTTAACATTTAACTATAGATGTTTCTATTTTTACTACATGAAACGTTGACTTGCATGATTTTTGCTTTAAAAATCCAAGTATCATTTACCATTGTTAGGTTATTTGCCAATTACTGATTGTCTTTTTTAAAAGGATATAATAAGAATAAGCAAACAGATCCTTGATCCATGAAATGCTTATGCCAACACGGGCACAAACACGGAGAGAAAGGTACAGTCTTATCTGTACTGCCTATACTTTTTATAGCACACGTGTGATTTCTGCCCCTCTCCTGCTTTGGGGCACACTTAGAATCTCAGTTTCCTAAACCCAGGCCACAACAGTGAAAGCCCCGAATCCTAACTACTAGGGAACTCATAGCACACACATGATTTTCATTCTTTAGTAGAGCATCTGCCTCAACTCTGGCAGAAAAACTTAGGGAACAGGCCATATCTTAATTAACTACAGAAAGATTATTCTTGGCCACAAACTTAAATGTAAAAATTCATCTTGAAAATCAACCTACCAGTGTCTCTTAACACTTATCTGAGGATCAATTCTCAAATAGAATTTTATAATAAACAGTACTGAGATCTATATCCTTAGTGTATGGCTGGAATACACACCTGGTCTACGTGGGGTAGGTGGAGGTGGTCGTGAAGGTCTTGGAGGCCTAGAAGGTTTAAAACCGCCATTTGAGAGTGATGGAGAATTATTCCCATTGATCCTCCTATTTTCACCAGACCCTGCATCCTCAGGGTCATCTGATCCACTTGCGTTCGCTCTGGGTAAAAAGGCAGGGAAGGGATTAAGAATGCTCTTTAAATTTAACAGAAAACCAACAGGAAGACCACAACTTTTAGAAGCTTGAGAAAAGCTTCCTAATTTCTGGCCAGCCCTACCAAATACATAAACAGCTCTTATGGCAGATGTACATACAGCTTCTCAGAGCACATCCAGAAATAGAGTAAGGAGTTACTCAAGGGTACAGAAATAGTTGGGACTATTCAGAACTGTAAGGTATGTTGGTTCAGATTTCAAATAACTCTTCAGAGGCCCTGCATAAGCAGAAACAGAGTCAAATTCTCAAAATTCCAAATGACTTAGAAAGGGCACTATTTTATCACAACCACAGATAACTTTGTCATCATTTTTTTGGTTTTCATTAGCTCTTTAATATTTAGGTCTGGAACAAGGCTACTGTCCACAGCAGGAGAAGGAAGTACACTTACTTCCGAGAGCTAAGTGCTCTCCTTCTACCCCAGAAAATGGTACACAAAATGTTCCAAGTGATCTAGAACAGAAGTGTCCACAGATTTTTTTTTTTTTTTAAGGAACTATCATTTCTTCAGAGCAATGTCTTCAGTTGGAGAGAAAGAAAAGGGGGAGAACACAAACAAGAATGTCAGATACAAAGTTACTGCTGCTGCTATTGCTAAGTCACTTCAGTCATGTCCGACTCTGTGCAACCCCACAGAGGCAGCCCACCAGGCTTCCCCATCCTTGGGATTCTCCAGACAAGAACACTGGAGTGGGTTGCCATTTCCTTCTCCAATGCATGAAAGTGAAAAGTGAAAGGGAAGTCACTCAGTCGTGTCTGACTCTTGGCAACTCCATGGACTGCAGCCTACCAAGCTCCTCCGCCCATGGGATTTTCCAGGCAAGAGTACTGGAGTGGGGTGTCATACAAAGTTACTATTGCTAGTTAAATATAGCCACTTCCTTTTCCCAGGGGAATCACTGATTATAAGGCAGAGCATGAATTAGCTAGTTTGGAGACGGTTCAGCTAAAGCTCTGATAACCTACTACCTGGTATTGGAAACCACTACACTGCACTAATTCATACCCTGGGCCTTGCGGCAACCCTGAATAAAATTTAATAGATCCAAGAAACCAAAATAGAGGCAGTACCATGTATTAAATCATCTTCACATTATGGTCCCCAGAAATCAAGGTATGATATTTGGACCAGAGTCAAGCACAATTCACAGGAGCCTGTTAGAAACACACAATCTTGGACTTCACTCCTGATGCACTATATCAGAGACAGCATTTTAACAAGATCTCCAGATGATCTGTGTGAACAGTAGGGCATGACACATACTGCTGTGGGTGTTCCTCAAATGCTTTTTCTGAATAAACGGAAAAGCTCAGTAACAGGCAGTCAGCACCTGACTGGTGCTGACTGCCTGCAGGAAGACCGAGCAACCTCAGAACATGAACAGATGCAGCAAGAGTCAGCTCTGACACTGCTTCCCTTCCCCTAGGTGATAAGCCTTAAATTCCTTTTGAGTTGTACACATTTTTGAGACTCTGAGTATTGCCTCTCTACACTACCATAAGATGGGAATGGATGAATTTAATCCGGATGACCACTGTATCTACTAACGTGGGCAAGAATCCCGTAGAAGAAATGAAGTAGCCCTCATAGTCAACAAAAGAGTTCAAAATGCAGTACTTGAGTGCAATCTCTGAAACGACAGAACAATCTTGGTTTGTTTTCAAGATAAACCATTCAATAACACAGTAATCCAAGTCTATGCCCCAACCACTAATGCCAAAGAAGTTGAACGGTTCTATGAAGACCTACAAGACTTTATAGAACTAACATCAAAAAAAGACATCCTTTTTATCATAGGGTAGTGGAATGCTAAAGTAGGAACTTAAGAGATACCTGGAGTAACAAGCAAATTTGGCCTTAAGAGTACAAAATGAAGCAACACAAAGGCTAACAGTGTTTTGCCGAGAGAATGCACTAGTCAGAGCAAACAACCTCTTCAAACAACACAAGAGATGACTATGTGTAGACATCACCAGATGGTCAATACCAAAATCAGACTAATCATATTCTTTGCAGCCAAAGATGGAGAAGCTCTATACAGTCAGCAAAACAAGACTGGTAGCTGACTGGCTCAGATCATGAATGCCTTATTGTAAAATTCAGACTTAAATTGAAGAAAATAGGGAAAACCAAGTATTCAAGTATGACCTAAATCAACTCCCTTATGATTATACACTGGAAATGACAAATAGATTCAAGGGAGTAAATCTGATAGAGTACCTGAAGAACTATGGACAGAGGTTCGTGACATTGAACAGGAAGCAGTGATCAAGACCATCTTGCCAAGAAAAAGAAATGCAAAAAGGCAAAATGCTTGTTTGAGGAGGCCTTACAAATAGCTGAGAAAAGAAGAGAAGCTAAAGGCAAAGGAGAAAAGGAAAGATACACCCATCTGAATGCAGAGTTCAAAGAATAACAAGGAGAGATAAGAAAGCCTTCCTCAGTGATCAATGCAAAGAAATAGAGGAAAATAATAGAATGGGAAAGACTAGAGAACTTTTCAAGAAAGTTAGAGATACCAAGGGAACATTTCAAGCAAAGATGGGCACAATAAAGGACAGAAGGACCTAACAGAAGCACAAGCCAGAAGTACACAAAAAAGTCTTAATGATCAGGAAAACCAAGATGGTGTGATAGCTCACCTAGAGACAGACATTCTGGAATGCGAAGTCAAGTGGGCCTTAGGAAGCATCACTATGAACAAAGCTGGTGGACATTATGGAATTCCAGCTAAGCTATTTGAAACTAAAAGATGATGCTGTTAAAGTGCTGCACACACTATATCAGCAAATTTGGAAAGCTCAGCAGTGGCCACAGGACTGAAAAAGGTCAGTTTTCCTTCCAATCTCAAAGGGCAACACCAAAGAATGTTCAAACTACTGCACAACTGCATTCATTTCACACACTATCAAGGTAATGCTCAAAATCCTTCAAGCTAGGTTTCAACGATACATTAACCAAGAACTTCCAGATATACAAACTGGATTTAGAAAAGGCAGAGGAACCAGAGATCAAATTGCCAACATCCACTGGATCATGGGAAAAAGGGAATTCCAGAAAAACATCTAATTCTGCTTCACTGACTATGCTAAAGTCTCTGACTATGTGGATCACAACAAACTGGAAAATTCCTAATGAGATGGGAATACCAGATCACCTTACCTGCCTCCTGAGAAATCAGTATGAAGGTCAAGAAGCATCAATTTGAACTAGACATGGAACAAAAGACTGGTTCAAAATTGGGAAAGTAGTACATCAAGGCTGTATATTGTTACCCTGCTTATTTAACTTATATACAGAGTACATCAAGTGAAATGCTGGGCTGGATGAAGCATAAGCTGGAATCAAGATTGCTGGGAGAAGTATCAGTAACCTCAGATATGCAGATGACATCACCCTTATGGCAGAAAGTGAAGCGGAACTAATGGCCTCTTGAAGAAGGTGAAAGAGAGTGAAAAAGTTGGCTCAAAATTTAACATTCAAAAAACTAAAATCATGGCATCTGGTCCCATCACTTCATGGCAAATAGACGGGGAAACAGTGGAAACAGTGACAGACTTTATTTTCTTGGTCTCCAAAATCACTACAGATGGTGACTGCAGCCATGAAATTAAAAGACATTTGCTCCCTGGAAGAAAAGCTATGACAAACGTAGACAGCATATTAAAAAGCAGAGACATTACTTTGGTGACAAAGTTCTGTATAGTCAAAGCTATGGTTTTTCCAGTAGTCATGTATGGATGTGAGAATTTCACCATCAAGAAGGCTGAGCACCGAAGAATTGATGCTTTTGAACTGTGGTCTTGGAAAAGACTCTTAAGAGTCCCTTGGACTGAGAGGAGATCCAATCAGTCAATCCTAAAGGAAATCAACCCTGATATTTATTGGAAGGACTGATGCTGAAGCTGAAAGTGCAATACTTTGGCCACCTGATGTGAAGAGCTGACCTACTGGAAAAAGACTCTGATGCTGGAAATATTGGGGGCAGGAGAAGGGGACGAAGAGATGGTTGAATGGCATCACCAACTCAATGGACATGAGCTTGAGCAAACTCTGAGATAGTGAAGGACAGAGAAGCCTGGCATGCTGCAGTCCATGGTGTCACAAAGAGTTGAACACAACTGAGTGACTGAACAACAACAATATACTATACAAAGTTGTCAGTGTGAACTTATCACCATTATATTTGAAAAGCAATTAGCTACAAATTAAGTGCTACCATGGCTTTGCTCTCTGCTTCAGTCTTACAAGCCTGTTTATCTCACCATACATATTTACCTGATCTATTAGTATATGTAAGTTTAGATGTTTATGAACAAGATAAAGAACCCTGAGAACCCAGATGCTAATACAATAAGGTAATAATATACAAATCAATGATTAACAGTCAAAAAGGCACTTTGAAAAACAAAATCTTGAACATTAAGCATCAGTCACCTTGGTAATTCATAAAGTGACAGAAGACAACACTGAGAAATACAAAATATCCAGACATGCTATGTGGGAAAGGAGACCAAAAGGACTATGTTGATGATACATGTAGTGCTTGATTTAAACAAAAATGTAGAAAGAACCTAAAGCTGTTTAGTAAACTTCTTAAGTGTCTGGCGAGGGGAGGTTTTTGCCTTTTTCACTGGACACATGGCCAAGTGATGAAGTCAGCAAACAAAAGCAAAGGGGTCACTGCCATGATTCCTGTAGAGCAACGTTAAACAGCATGTGACAGCTTACAGAATGGTTTTCAAACCCATCACCTAAGAGACATGCTCTCTGGAAAACGCTAATGCAAAGGAATTCATGCTTAACACAAAGACATGCTCAAAGATCAGTCTGGCAATCTCATAAACCCAGAAGACATTGTTCCTCAAGTTATTTGTGACAATGATTCTCTTGGGAAAACACAAAGCATTAAATAAATAAATAGCATGAAGCCAGGGCTCTAGCAATGCCTTTGCAAGAAATTTACAACTTACTAGAGCGGTTTCATAAAGTATTTTAAGAAAGATTCACAAAAATGAAATAGAGTGGCATACCAGAACCTTTCAACACACTACAAAATTGTATCACATTATCTCTAACGTAAAAGTATGGGTTTATTATGCAAAAGAGGACCAAAGAACACTGAAATATTAAAACATCTTTATGAGGGACATTTCATGACTTCAAAAAAAACTTAAGAAAAAATAAAACTAAAAAGAAACACAAAAACATAGGATGTCTTCCAGTCTACAGAGAGAGTTATTAATTTTTAAAACCTTTTCTATCTTTAATCACAGTTAGAAAGTTAGAGCCCAGCTTTCCTGGAAAAGGAAAGTCCAACAATGACCTTAGGATTCTAAACTTCCCTACCTTTGGGAAAGTGCCAATATATACACTTCCTATAAGCTGAAGAACTATTAGTGATTGGGTACCTCTGGCCTGCATCACAGAACTGCAGTCATATAAGCTAAGGATCTTGAATTTTCCATGAATTTTCCTTTCTTACCTAGAGCTCTGAAACTTGACACATTTTTGTATCAATTTGAACTTGAAGTTTTGATGAAATGAAATCTGTTCATTCTCCCTTGTTTCTTTCTGCATTCTATGATATGTAATAAGTGAACTCTTACCTTGTTTCATCCTTGGGTCTGGAGCCATCATCATTCTGTGAAGCACCTTTAACAACATTAAAAGTTAGACAGAAAATGAATTTCAAGAAGTCATATGCACCTTTTACCTAAAGATGCTTTGTAAACAAAACCCTTCATTGTATCTTTCTAGTAACAAAGATTGGGTTTGATCCCTGGGTTGGGAAGATAATCCTGGAGGAGAGTATGGCAACCCATTCCAGGATTCTTGCCAGGAAAACCCCAAGGACAGAGGCGCCTGGCAGGCCATGGTCCATGATGTCGTGAAGCATTGGAGATGGCTGAAGAGACTGAGCATGCATGAGGTAAAGAACACATTGGAACGGAGTTAAAGTCCAACGTGATATTTAAAAGGAAAATAAGATAAATGTTCACCTGACTGACAAGTTTTATCAGAATTGTGGAAATGATTATTTTGTATAAGAGATGGTAATGAGTCAAGGTATATTACTCACGTGCTACTTCTGCCTTGTTTTAAATGTCTTATTTATTTACTTCCTTATTTAGCTAGCTAGTTAGCTGCACCAGGTCTTGGTTGCAGTACATGGGAACTTTGAAGATTTTCATTGTGGCATACAAGATCTCTAGTTGTGGCATACAAACTCTTGGTTGTGGCTTTGTTGCCCTGTGGTATGTGGGATCTAGTTCCCTGACCAAGGATGGAACCCTGGGCTCCTCTACCAGAGAAGTCCCCATTTGCTTGATTCTAATTCAACTGTATCTTAGTCATCTTTTGTATTCCAACTACCTCCCCCTAAAAGTGCTGATTATCAGCAGGATAATGAGAAGATTTTGAAACTAGAAAAATCAGTACCATCTTTCTTATGCAAAGGCCCTGAAAACAGCTTCGAGAATGGAAAAGGCACAATGGGTCTCAAAGTGGCCAAAACAAACGCTACAACGGTCATACTTTCTTCAAGTTTTATTCATGAAATATCCTTAGGATTCAGTAAAGAACTGTGATAGAGAGGGAGAGTACTATAGGTAGGCACAGACTGCAGCAAAAGTAGTACATAGAGAAGTTTAAAAAACTATAAAATGCAAAAAGAACAAGTTTAACAGCCTAGGTCCACTGAGTTAAAGAACAACAGTCCCTGAATCCAGTCCCAACTTTCAAAGAGTGAAATCATCACTATACTACTCCAATGAAGTAATGGATTACTTCATTAAAAAGATGCTGAGTCACCACTACATTATTACCATACCATACTCAGCAAGGTGGGCAAGTGTCTCAAGGTTTTATTTTAAAAAATGGTACAGGTGGATAGATAGAATGTGGTACATCTATGCAATTTAAAACTATGCAGTAATAAAAAGCAACAGACTACTGAAACATGCTACGTCACTGATAAACCTGAAATGACATTATCTATGCTAAGTGAAAGAAGCCTGACCCAAAGACCTATCGTTAATGATTCCATTCATATGACCGTGTCAACTCTGAACCAGTATAACCAATGCAGAAATTTCTTTCTACCCTCATTAACCCCAAAGAACCAATCTGGAAGATATAACCAGGACTACCTTGAAGGTTCTGCTATTAAAAAAAGGTCATGAATTAGAAAGGAAGTAGGAAGTCTCCCAAAGTAGAAACAGAAGTACAACAGCACCTGATAACTGCAAAATGCTTCATAATGCAGTTTGTAGGTAAACAGAAAGATGTCTGTCAGACTAATCAAGGAAACCATTAACCTGTGCTTTGTCTCAGAAATCTATGTTCCAGGTGAAAATACACTTATTAGCAAATAAGGGATGGAAATATCTAAAGAAAATCCACTGAGAGGTGGTTTTATTAAGCATGCTAGCTGTGCAGGGAATAACTCGGGTGCCAAAAACTACATCTCATATTTATTCCCTTTAACACTGAAGGTGAAGTCGTTCAGTCGTGTCGACTCTTTGCAACCCCGTGGACTGTAAACTACTAGGCTTCTCCGTCCATGGGATTCTCCAGGCAAGAATACTGGAGTGGATTGCCATTTCCTTCTCCAGAGGATCTTCCCAATCCAGGGATCGAACCCAGGTCTCCCGCATTGGAGGCAGACGCTTTAACCTCTGAGCCACCAGGGAGATTCTTTAACACTAGTAAACCATAAACTATAAAATACATAAACATAAAACAAATTGGTTTTGTCATTATTATAACTCAAAGACAGCTCAGTAACCTACAAAAATGGAAGAGGAATGGCAAACGATGCCAGCTTGTACTGGCTTGTCCAGTACAGTACTAAGGATTTTGCATCGAATTTAAACGAAATCAGACACTGCTACAGACAGTAAACTATGTCTACCACTGGCACTGGAGAAGGTGTAGCATCAAATGTGCCATATTAACTGTCACTGTTGGCCTACAGAATTGCTACTTTATAAATCAATTCATCACTCTCAGAGACAACAGTGATTTGGCTTATATTTGGCTAGCTTTTCAACTCTTAAGTTCCTAATAGAAACAATGTACTAAAAGTTTAAAATGAAAAATGTCTCTTTATAAAATGGAAATAAAATAATTTCTTTATGTGAAAAAGAATGGCAATAATTACAACATACTTTACAGTGGCTAGTTTAAGAAGAAAAGACCCTATATATTTCTCTGGTGGTCCAGTGGCTAAGACTCTGTGCTCCCAATTCAGGGGGCCAATCGCTAGTTAGGGGAACTAGATCCCACACACCACAACTAAAGATCCTGCATGCCACAATGAAGATCAAAGACCCTGTGTGCTACAGCTGGTACTCAGCACAGCCAAATAAATAAAAATGAATATATATATATATATATATATATTTTTAAGTGATTACTTACTTTCTGAACATGCAGTTTCACCATTGGGAACAACTTCAGACTCTAGTTGCAGCCCGTCAAGACAGACTGACAAATCTCCTATAGTCTCTGTTGGTTCTTTGTCACCTACAAGCTTAAAGTCACAACTACTTCCTCAACTGGAAGAGAATAAGATTACAGAAAATGGTCACTTTTTTTTTTAAGTCATAACTATTGAAAACACAACTGTCAGAAAATTTATATTTATATGTACACATACTGTTTTAATACATTTCACCCAAGGTTTCATGCCTTTTCATGCCAAAAACATTTTAAAAAATAGAACAAAATTTCTTAGTGCTTAATATCCACAATGTAAGATACTAATTAATCCCAGGTGGCTCAGTGAGTGGTAAAGAATCCACCTGCCAATGCAGGAGACGTGAGTTTGATCCCTGCACTGGGAAGATCCCCTGGAAGAGGAAATGGCAACTCACTCCAGTATTCTTTCCTGGGAAATCCCATGAAGAGAGGAGCCAGGCAGGCTATAGTCCATGGGATCACAAGAGAGCTGGACATAGCTTAGTAACTAAACAACAAAAACACTAAATAGCTCAATCATCTCACTTATTATATTAATTCTCTTCTTCAAAATGAGCCGTCAGAACAACTAAAACTACTCAGCAAGGTATGTCTGAATTATACAGAGTGAAAACATAATTTAAGAATGAATTTTTGTCTTATAAATCCTAAATGAGAAATAAAATTCTTAAAAGTATGCTTTAGATATTCAAGGGATTAAAAGTCTGTTTTTAAATCATGATATATTAATTAAAATAAGCCTGTTGCAAATTTTTATGTATCTAGATATCAAAAGAGGTATACACATATAAATAAAACCATCTAAAATAAAATCATCTCTGCTCTATTTCTTTTCCATAATTGAGTATAGCCTTCAATAAATATCTACTAAATTTATTTAGTATTTAAATAAATTTAAATAGTGTTTATTTAAAATATTGGATCCAAAATGAATGGCCAAACAAGATATTAAGAATAGTTCAAACTTTATCTCTCTATTAATGTTACAACCACGTAAACTTAAAAACAAATAGCGAACAGTCATTTTCCCACATCTGGCACATGAATTTCTTGCAAAATAGCAAAAGCTGAGCTTATCTTATTTTCACATACATACGTTTCATATTGTTTGACTTTAATGTTTCATAGATATCCAATCCAGCAGTTCCCAACAAAACATCAGATTTCAGTGTCTGGTGACTCCACACACGAAAATGTAATTTACTCACAGGGGTGACAATACTACAAATGAAAAAAAGAAAGGTGAACAAAGTATTTCCTTTAATATCACAATGGAATGCTAAATAAATTAAAATTAAAATATCACCGCCTATCTTACAGTTTACAACCAATATTGCCTGTATTCTATAATCTTATGAAAAACGTTATCTGAATGCTACAGGTTTGCACAGTCATCTTCACACACTGCTGACCTACAGGGAGGATCACATGTATGTGTTACCAACAGAAGTAAAAGTGCTCATCATGCTACAAGCTGTTGAAAAATAATTTTACTTTAGTAGTACAAAAAGCTGAAGCTCCAATACTTTGGCCACCTGGTGCGAAGAACTGACTCATTAGAAAAGATCCTGATGCTGGGATAGACTGAAGGCAGGAGGAGAAGGGGACGACAGAGGATGAGATGGTTGGATGGCATCACCAATGCGATGGACATGAGTCTGAGCAAGCTCTGGGAGTTGGTGATAGACAGGGAGGCCTGGCGTGCTATTCACAGGGTCACAAAGAGTCAGACACGACTGAGAGACTGAAAAGAACTGAGTACAAAAAAGTGATTTGTACAAAAAACTAAATACTTATTTTATGTCACGTAGTGTGCTGAGCTTAGGATTATTTCATTTAACCTTCACAGTAACCCTGAGGTGAGAATACCACTTTCATCTTCACATACAGAAGCTGATATTCAGAGAGAATAAGCAAATTGCCGAATATCACACAGCCAGTTGGTGACGGACTGTAATCTGAACAAAACTTTGTCATTAAAATATGTATTAAGAATGTTCTCAGTCAACTACTTAAGGATTTCAGGATTATATTACCCCATGTTTCAAACTGCTAGAGGCAAAGTGTCCAGGACAACTGTCAAATAAGCCCATAACTTCTAAATGCCAATACAGAAATCTGAATTTGCAATAAGCTGTATAAACACTATTTCAATTAGAAAAACAGAACACTATATAACCTATGATAGTCCTATGGTTCAAGGCTGTAAGACTTTCCTGACCAGGGAAAGAACTCATGCCCCCTGCAGTGGAAGTGCAGGGTCCTAACCACTAGACCACCAAGGAATTCCCAGTGGCAGATATTGTAACCACACTAAGAAACTTTCACCTAATCATTGCCCCTTTTTGGTACAATGTATTCATTCTCTTTCAAAACTTTCAGACCTTACTTTCAGGAGAACATACAGTAAATATTAAGAGAACATTTCTCTGTTAGTCATCTGAGTAATCACAATGGGGATGAAATAAAAGTTAATAAATTTAATTTTACTTTGAAAGATAAACTCTGCCATCAAAGATGGCAGATCATTTCAATTCTTGAGACAAGTATGGAAAGCATGCTACCTAACAATGGAAGCTGTGTTAAAATTGCAGGCCAATCTCCTGTAACTTAAAAATTCAGAAGTAAGTGTTCCCCTCCAAATATCCAGGCTGAAGAGCACTACTATATAGGGCTACAAGGAGAGTGTTTTTTTCTTAACTTTTAAACCACTAAGTTCATGTTGCTATCAGTTCAAGAGCCTGAAAGTATGTTTACAGTAAGCACAGATAGCAGTTGGTAGAAAATAGATGAGTATTCAGCCTATTATTCTGAACGTCTCCAGTCATTATTGGAGCCTGTGGCCTTTTGAGGGTTTGTTTTTTTTTAAAAAAATGTTACTCATACACTGTTTTAATCTAGATCAAATCTCTAATGGGGCACTAATTAAAAATGAAGTCTAAGAAACATTAATGTTGAAATAAATACAGATGAGAAACATTAGAATGATACTTCTGAAATTAAGTCTCAAGATGATCTTTGGAAAATTCTTAAAGTGAAAGTGAAGTCGTGTCCGACTCTTTGCGACCCCACAGAGTGTAGCCTACCAGGCTCCTCCATCCATGGGATTTTCCAGGCAAGGTACTAGAGTGGGTTGCCATTTCCTTCTCCATGGAAAATTCTTAAGTTTCATTTATTTGTTCAAAATCATTATTAAGTACAACAAGATGCACTAGAACTTAAAAAATCCATGTTAAAGATTAATGTAGGTATATCCAATTTGTTTTGTCATTTATCAGAAATATTGTTCACAGAAGCATGTATCATGTAAAGAGAAGAGCTTATTATTTCAGGTGTCTCATCTCACCATTTAAAAATAAAACCTTTTTAGTACCAGGTTTGTTTTTCTAAGAAAAAAAATGAACAATTTCAAATGTTAGGGAATGAAAGCAATTTGTCTAATTTGATAAAATAACAACTGGTTATATTTTGAACTATGCTTTAATATATAACATACTGTATTATTTTAAAACTATAACATGCTGTATTATTTTAAAATCTATTTGTTGATAAATCATACATTTTCTTCCATTTTAGTAGAGAAAGTTTAAAAATTAACCTATAATTCCCTATTATGCTTTTCTTACCAACATTTAGGGCTTTGTCAATTAGTGCTGAGATTGAGCTATATCTCACTTCTATGAATTTAAATGATAGATAAAAACAGCAACGCACAGACATATGCACAGGAATGTATACTGCACTATCTAACAGCACAACATTAGAAATCAACTGTATAGGGAACTAGTAAAATTAATCACAGTCCATCCATATTAAACAGTATTATATAGTTATATTAAGGATGTTAGACCTGTACATACTCAGAAAAAAAGGATGTATATTTAATATAAAAATAGTGATAGAACAAAATGTATAATTTTTTTAAAGAAAAAAAAGTGGGTAGGTTTTGTGTGGGCACTGTAATTTTAAAAAACAAAAAATTTAAATTAAAAAACACAAAATTAAATTTTGTTTAAAACTAAAATTTTAAATAAAAATTAAATAAGAAAAAATGAAGTGAGTTCCTGATATCCCTCTATTTCCAACCTAAATTAAGGAAAGAGGCGCTAATATTTCTGGGCCCATAACCCTGGGATCCAGAGAGGCAATGGCACCCTACTCCAGTAGTCTTGCCTGGAAAATCCTATGGGCAGAGGAGCCTGGTGGGCTGCAGTCCATGGGGTCGCCAAGAGTCGCACATGATTGAGCGACTTCACTTTCACTTTTCACTTTCATGCATTGGAGAAGGAAATGGCAACCCACTCCCGTGTTCTTGCCTGGAAAATCCCAGGGACAGGGGAGCCTGGTGGGCTGCCGTCTATGGGGTCGCACAGAGTCGGACACGACTGAAGCAACTTAGCAGCGGCAGCAACCCTGGGATCTCTCAGCTACTATTTAGTGGCAACAGAGATACCATCAACAACTAAACGAGAATGCAATGAAAAGGAGAAACTGGAAAAACAAATAATTAAAGAGAAACAAGACTAAAAGAACAAGGTGGGTAAAATTAAGAGGGAGGAGGAACAAAAAAAAAGTGAAAAACTTTCTAAAAGCTGCATGTCTGCTGACCTATTAAATGAAACATACCACAGAAAACACTTTAAAACCTACACTGTGAGAGGCTGCTTCCATCTGGGACTGTTCGTATTGCTGCATTTTTCTGTCTTCTTTGACTGTCCATCTACTGTGACTTCCACATAAGGACTTGGCCCAAACCAATTCTTTTTATTTTCTTTAAGCTTTGCTGAAATGACTAAATAAGAGAGAAAATATTTTAGTATTCGAGATGTTAGTCCATCCTTCAAATCAATTTAATTTCATAAAGATTAAACAGAGCATTATTTTTACTCAAGAGAAGCAAAGCAGTTTGTTCTAAAATATTCACAAATTTTATTCACGTATGACCTGTGTATTTCTTACTATCTTACTAAAAAATATAGGACTTCCTCAACACCATCCATGCAAATTCCCATCAGTAGTATCACCAGTCCCAGAGATCTTGAGGTCAGTTAAAAAGTACATTGACAAACTTGGTAAACAAATATGTGAATGCCTACCGTCTATCATATATTATTGCTCTAAACCCTGGACAGAACAGTTTATAATTAGAGATAAGCCCTTGTGAGAAAAACAGCCTAAGGTGGCAGAATGTGAGTTGGTAGTAAAGAAGTTTTCTAAGGATACGGTACTTTCAAGCAACCATCTAAATGATAAGGAGCTATCCATGTCAAGATCAAAGGTAGGAAGAAGGGAACGTTAAGAAAGAGGTACAAAAACTTTGATCTAAGAAAAGCAGAGCAAACAGAGAAAAATGGTAAATAAGGTGAGACAACATTTGGCTTTGCAAGCCAAGATAAGGAATTTGGATTTTATTCTAAGCATGCTAGAAAGCCACTGAAGGAAGAGCTACAAACTAAGATTATGTCTAGCATCTCATATATCTCTCATTACCTTAACAAGAACTTCTTATATCCTGAGTCTGAGTTAGTCACCACTGCCATGAAACATAAAACAGCCTTGTCCCAGCCTTGTGTGGAAGGAAGGTGCCAAGAGTAGATTCGAATCTAGAACATCTCACAGCTCCCATAGGAGACAACTGACTGGTCCCCTATAAATGAGATGACCACAGCCAAGGAACTATTATCTACTCTAACAGCAAAGTTCAGAGATCCAGTACCTATCAAGACTAACAGGCTGTTGCAAGTTGCTAGGAAAGTTTATACAGGAGCTACGCAAGAAGTGCAATATACAGTCCAACACACAGACAATCTGGGCACTCTAGCAGGCACAGTCCCAAGTGGTGGCCCTAAATCCCCCAACTTCACTTTGATCTAATATTTTACCTCTGTCCTTTTACACTTAAGAGACTGCTACAGCCATCTAAGAGACAGTAGGTTCAGACTAGGGTGGTGAACATGGATATGGGGAGGAATCAATATTTTCTAATGAGAATCAACAGGATTAGATTACATTAGTGAGTTACAGAAAAGCAGCAAAGATATCTCCTGTGTTTCTGGCATGAGTAACTGGATAGAAGGTGGTATCAATGAATAAGATGGAAAAGATCTAGGAAAGAACAAGTTTGAGGAGGGTGGCATGGGCAGGAAATCAAGTGTATTATAACGAATGTATAAATTTGAGATGCTCTGAGACATCAAAGTGGAAACACTACACAAAATGTCTTTTTCAGAACAGAAAATGCTCAAGTGGAGATCAGACCTGTCTCTGACTAATATGTACTATAAAGCCCTACTACTTAATACAAAACCTAATTTAATCACAGGATTGCCCCAGAAAAATCCCTATTTTTAATACATTTGTGGTCTGAGAAAAAGTGAAACAGCCCATACAATCATGCATAAATTCATTTTGTTTCAGGGGCTTCTGCAATCCTCTAAAACTGATTAAGCCTAGAACAAAGAGCAATGCAGCTATCATGAGTGGCTTTTTAGGATCCAAACTTTTGAAAGCTATTTACCACATAATCCCACTCAACCCCACTAGAGCCATTTTAGGAAACTTTAAATGGGAAAATAAAGAGTAAGGGAGACTAACACCAACTGTTAGTGTTTTACTGTGTCTGGCTCCTAAATATTATCATTTTGACTCTCACGACTATTCTGTAAGACAGGTATTATCAACTTAATTTTTACATATATAAAAAGAACAAGATCAATAGAATTTAAAAGTTTATCCAACGGTTACAGCAAAGCTTGGACAGGAGAAATTATGTTAAGTGTTCAAATCTCAAAGTTTAGATTGCACATAACTTTCATTACAGTCCTAACATTGTAAAATAGATCAATGTACTACTTCCTAAAATTTAAATCCCCAAGGTAAATTAAAAGACTATGAATTATAAACTAGAAGAAAATGAATTAGAAAAATGTCAGTATCATCTGTGACCTGGGCTACACCTAAAGGCCTCTAACCACTGTCTATTTTTACTCTCACTTCTCCAGTCCAATTCCTCATAGCTACTAGAATTGTTCCTAGAACAGATGTGACCATGTCAATACTTTTCAATTCCCTAACACCTGAAAAAAATGAAGTTTAAATTCTTCTGGGGCATTTTACATTGCTTACTATGTCCTTTTACAGCCTCTTCCTATACAAAATCCCACACGGGCCCCTGGTGTTCCAACCACTCTTACCTGTTTGCTGTCCCTACAAGGACCATGTACTTCGACAGCTCATACGTGCTACTTCCCTCCAATCATAATGATCCTTTTTCCTTTTCATCCAACACAATTCTACTTCCTGAGTTGTCTTTAATCTCTTCTCTTTGAGGGGTTCTTTAAATCTAACAAGTCAAAATTATTCTATGCTTGCACAGCATTTTATTTATATATGGCTCCTGTCACTTTTCATTCAGTCTTAGTTCTTAGTAGGTTTATTAGTTTTTACTTATTTAACTCAACCTGCAATCCCCTTCATGGCAAGGTATAGCAAGCAAGTGTGTATATTTAAACATCCTCTCCAATATGAAATAAAAGTTTTGACAATTTAAATATAAAGAAAGTAAAAATAAATAAATGTAAAGAAAGTGAAAGTGAATCCTTGGCTTATTCAACTTATTTTGGGAATCAGAAGGCTGTAAGGAAGAAGGTAAAACAAATAAGGGTACTGAGATCAAGTTATGATTAGCAATATGATGAACTGATAGGAGATAAAACGAGTTATGCAAGGATTACCCTCCGTGGTCAGAAGTCACGAGAGGCCACAAGAGGCCTCTGTAGCAGAACTGTGGTTTGTCTGGGCAGAACTGGATATAAACTCTTGACTTTAAATTTAAAGTATGAAGGACCCTCCTGGTCTCTAAGCATTAAGAGCTAAATATATGGTGTTCTAGTAAATCTGGAAAAATACAGTAATGTTTAATTTCAATTTTTAAGAACTGAAATAAGATGGTTTCTCTTCCTCAAATGATGAGCTCTGAGTAAGGACTGAGACTAAGAAATTTCTAGGAAATACCAAAGTACTTATTATTCTGCCCATATAAGTATAATACTAGCATACAGCAAGCATCAAAACACAGATAAGCTCAGTATAATAGCTGAAGTTAGGTGCAGAACACAATTAAACAGGAAATGGCTAAAGATAGGGGAGGATGTAAGAAAACAGACTTATGTCCAAGGTAAAGGAATAGGCCACAGAATTAAAGAATAAAGAATGATCCAGGAAATCAACTATTCTGGGAATCAGAAGGCTATAAGGAACAAGGATAAAACAAACAAGGGTGCTGAGATCAAGTTATGATAAGCAATATGATGAACTCTCAGAAACATTTAAGAGTAAGTAAGTATTTCTGATTTCCTGCTATAATTTTCGTAACTATCTGATAAATTACAAAAGGATCTGCCCAACACAAGGATAAATACAGGTATATTCAATACCCAACAAAAGTGTTAAGAAATCACTTCAATGCCAACAGAAGTTCCCAAGGGGATGCCTCATATAGTACCTTGATCAATGAAAGCGTAGCACAAAAGACCACCTTTCTACTCCAGTTCAAATTGGAATAGCAAAATGGCTATTCATGTTATTTCTATAAATTAAGAGTCAAATCATAGAAAGTGTGACTAATGAACTGGCATGATTTTAAAGTTTAAGGTGTAAATGTGTAAATATAAGACATCATGAAATAATTACAATTAAGTTTAGTGAACATTCATCACCTCATATAGATAAAAAAGTAAAGAAATAGAAAAGGAATTTTTTTCCTTGTGAGAACTCAATCACTTGTGATGAGGTATACTTTACGTAAATTCTGAAAAAGAAAAGCAAGGCTGCCTTTCCTTTGATGTTCCTATACAGAATTATGTGAAATTAAAACACATCAAGTTCTCTCAGTTCAGTTCAGTCGCTCAGTCATGTCCGACTCTTTGCGACCCCATGAATTGCAGCACGCCAGGCCTCCCTGTCCATCACCAACTCCCGGAGTTCACTCAGACTCATGTCCATTGAGGCCGTGATGCCATCCAACCATCTCATCCTCGGTCGTCCCCTTCTCCTCCTGCCCCCAATCCCTCCCAGCATCAGGGTCTTTTCCAATGAGTCAACTCTTCGCATGAAGTGGCCAAAGTACTGGAGTTTCAGCTTTAGCATCATTCCTTCCAAAGAAATCCCAGGGTTGATCTCCTTCAGAATGGACTGGTTGGATCTCCTTGCAGTCCAAGGGACTCTCAAGAGTCTTCTCCAACACCACAGTTCAAAAGCATCAATTCTTCTGCGCTCAGCC
>SJXQ01005878.1:15874-124768 GCA_006408695.1 Aepyceros melampus | reverse complement strand
TTCAGCTTTAGCATCATTCCTTCCAAAGAAATCCCAGGGTTGATCTCCTTCAGAATGGACTGGTTGGATCTCCTTGCAGTCCAAGGGACTCTCAAGAGTCTTCTCCAACACCACAGTTCAAAAGCATCAATTCTTCGGCACTCAGCCTTCTTCACAGTCCAACTCTCACATCCATACATGACCACAGGAAAAACCATAACCTTGACTAGACGGACCTTAGTTGGCAAACTCTAAACAATCTATTTATCAACATAGTTATCAATTTATGAATTAATTTTTAAAACTCTTGCTACAACTTATACAAGTTTTTATTAAAACTTATTATAAGGTGTCATTTCTCTAATGAATTTTCTACTTGTCCTCATCTGTTAAGGAAAAGCAATTAGCAAATGTATATACTGTAAACAAATTGTGTATGTACGCATGTAATGTATGCACGACAGAAAGAGTTAAAGAAATAAATTTGAGCAGAACCATAGAGTAACATTTTAACTTTTGACACTAAATTTCCCTATTAGTCTTTTACAGCAACTTTCTAAAACACCAATCCAGTTTACTGCTCTTCATTAAAAACTCTGGTTACTTCCCAGCTCCCTTAGCAATGACTTTTTTTTGTTTTTTCTTGGCAGCCTTGACTCATGTGAAGGAGATGAGCCATTCCCATGAATTCTCACAGGTCCCTGCTCTGCAGCAGTGGCTTTTAGGGATATCAAGGGAAGCCTTGGCATTTCTCTCCTTCAGGCCATTGCTCTGTCATGTTCATGCCTGAAAGATCCATTTATACCTTTCTACTTTTTAAATAGTAGCCATGCTTCAAGCACCACTTTCTTTCACAGCAACTCTAGTCAAATACCACCCCTTTTTCCTGACCAAAGTCATTATCACTTGCTATTACCATATACCAGGGCATATATTTTATACTTCCATATTTATGCCTTTCTTGAATTTTAGAAGTGTTGAGGCAGCTTACCAAAATAAAATAAAAAACAAAAAATTCAAATACAAAAACAAAAAAACAAAAAATTCTAATCCATTAACACAGAATAGAAAATACAATGTCAATTAAAGTGACTTGCGGGGAAAAAAAACTTTGTTCTGAGGTTTCTAGCACCAAAAGCAAAGTAAACAGTGAATTACAAAGGACACTTGATTGTAGTCCACTTGGCACTCTACTGTTTATTATCTGATGTTCTCCATATCTGCCATATCTAATAATGTCTTTGCTAAACATATAACTTTTATCCATAATTCACGGTGCCTGTTTTTGTAAAAAATGCTTTTGCCCTATACTTGTACATTCTCAGAAATTTTAGACTCAAGATTAAAAGCTTATAAATGGCTAAGAATTATGTCTTCTTAAGGTACATTTAGGTATTAAGTGTTTTTCTTCCCGTGACAGTCACAATAGCAAAGATAGTTAGCTTATGCAAAGAAAAGTTGAAAGGAATATAACTTAAATCTGGTTGCTCAGATGGTAAAGAATCTGCCTGCAATGCAGGAGACCCAGCCAGGTTCAATCCCTGGGTCAGGAAGATCCCCTGGAGAAGGTAATGACTATCTACTCCAGTATTCTTGGCTGGAGAATTCCATGAACAGAGGAGCCTGGTGGGCTATAGTCCATGGGATCGACAAGAGTAGGACACGACTGAGAGACTAACATTTTCACTTTTTCTTTCCTCACGTTACTATTTTAAATTGCTGACTTTTTAAAAATAAAAAAGCATGTATATTGCTTATATAACTTGAAAAGCTGACTATTAAATTCTCTAATCAAAAATTTTAACTTAAGCTGTCCCCTAAAAAAAAGTCTTAAGAAGCCTGGCCCAATATAAAACAGCTACTCAGACTAGACTGAAAATGGGGAGAAAGAGAACGTGAAAGTGTTAGTTGCTCGGTCGTGTCTGATTCTTTGTGATCCCATGGACTGCAGCCCTCCAGAATCTTCTGTCCATGAAATTCTCCAGCCAAGAATACTGGAGTGGGTAACCATTCCCTTCTTCAAAGGATTTTCCCGACCCAGGGAATGAACCTGGGTACCCTGCACTGCAGGCAGATTCTTTACCATCTGAGCCACCAGGGATGGGGAAGGCAGAAACAACTAGAATCTGGCTTTGGCAAAGAAATATTAGAATCTTTCATTGAAAATCAGACATCTTACTAAGAAAAGAGACTGGAGTCAGTGAAGGAATTCCCAAGAATAAATTCTAGCATGCTTTCAACTTAAGAAGGTGTTACTTTTATATAACTTAAATACTTGTAGGTTTCAAGAAAGATAATAATAATACAGTTTATAACTTTATATTCATAATCTAGAGGTGGCTGTAAGCCAGGTACAGTATTAACAGAAACTAATATAATCAATAAATGCCATTAAATTAAAAGGAGAGAGACTAAGTTTCCATTGTGTAACAGACACATGCTTGTCTAAAGAAAAATCCAGTGCCTCACTTTGGTAGTACAAATGGTTTCTATAAAAAGACCCTACAAAGAGATCATATGGAGCCTGACTGTGAAAGGTCTGAAGAAATTCACTAACATAGCCAAGGAGAAGCACTGAAGGTTTTTGAGCAGGTACAAATCAGGTGGCATTTTAAGAAACATTAATCTGAAAGTGATCCACTTGGTTAGTATGGTTAGAGAAAAAAAAAAACAGGTATTAGGAAAGTAATAAGAGCAACCAAAAAATTTAAATAGGCATTTCTCAAAAAAATAATATATACAAATGGCTAATAATAAGCACATGAAAAAAATGCTCATCATCATTAACCATCAGAGAAATGAACTCAAACTAAGATACTATGTCACATCCATTACAATGTCTCTAACCAAAGATAAGCATTGCAAGGGTGCTTACGAAACTGTAACCCACATACATGACTGCTGGGAATATAATTGGTCTGGATGCTTTGAAAATTAATTTGAAATTCCTCACAACGCTAAATGTGGATATTATGTGACCCAGTCACTCTGCTCCCAGGAACACACTCAAGAAAACGGAAAACATACAGCTTCACAAACAGTTATACACAAATGTTCATAGCATTATTCATAACAGCCAAAAAGTGGAACCAATCCAAACACCCATCAATTGATAAATGGATAAAGTATTTCCACATATGGAATAGTATTTGGCAATAAAAAGGAATTAAATACTAATGCATGCTACAACAGGGATAAATCTTGAAAACAATACGAGTGAAAAAGTCAAGAGACAAAGGCCACACATTTTATGATTCTATTTGTATGAGACTAAAGTAGGCAAAGCTATAGAGAGAAAAATAATTAAGCTAGGGCTGAAGGTGGCTGGGGAATATGGGGCAGGGGTTTCTTTCTGGAATGGTGAAAATGTTCTAAAATTGACTGGTGATGGTTACTCTGAGAATGTATTAACAATCACTGACCTCTAAATGAGTAAACTGTATAGTATGTGAATTAGCTCTCAACAAAGCTAAAATAATCCAAATCAAAACAAAAAACAGCAACTGCCCAAACATGTTTAACAAATCCAAATCATATACCATACCCAATAACAACCTGAAATTAAAAAGTTATTTTCATGTATCTACACATTATGTTCATTTATTCATTCAGCAAATACTAATGCAACACCTGATATGTAACAGCCACTAAAGGTTTTCTTCTCAGAAGATTTTTTTATTGATGGTGAAAGTGAAGTTAAAGTCGCTCAGTCGTATCCGACTCTTTGCGACCCCATGGACTATAGAGCCCATGGAAATTCTCCAGGATACTGGAGTGAGTGGCACAAAGAGAATGAGGGAAGTAATGCAGTAGATCTTTTTAAGACTTACCAGTATCTGAAGTTGTGATTTCATGGTCAAACTACCCATTGAACCAAGCTGTGATCCACTGTCAGACATATCATCAACAGGAAGGCAAACCTAACAGGGCAAAGGAAACACAGTAAACATCAAAAATTCCCACTTAAAAAACATGCAAATGCTCACCAGGCCATTTCCACGCCCCACTGAAGACCACAAAACAACCAGCGGCCTTCACACCGTTAAAATTCTAATATTCATCCTGCACTAAACTATCAGCAAAATCTGAAATGGCTAAATTTCTTTCTTCAGTGGTTTACTTTCTTTTTTAGTTCCCAAGACACATTCTCGAAGTTTATGTCCTACCTTACTGATTATTCCTTCTTAGTCTTCTTTGATGATTCTTTCTGGTCTCTCTAATATCTTAATACTGGAAGGTCCTAAGGCTAAATTATTGGTTCCCTCTTCTCTCATATCTTCACATTCATTTCCTCAAGGATATCATCCAGTGTTATGGCTTTAAATATCATCTATATAGCAACAAGTCCCAACTTTACATTTCTATCCCAGATTTCACTCCTGAATTATAAACAGCAACTTCACTTGGGTATCTAAAAGACATTCGAAACTAACACATCAAAAACGGAACCCCGATGTCCTCTGTAAACTATCTCAGTCGAAGGCAATTTTATCCTTTCAGATGCTCAAGCTAAAAACTATGGAGTTATTCTTGACTCCTTTGTTCATATGTCCCTTCCCATCTGTTGACAAATTCTACTGTCTATTTGCAAAATACACCTAGAATCCAGCCATTTCTCATCACCTCTATCATTAGTCTGTTCATAGCCACCTGACAGCTATCTTCTTCCTAAATTATGCCCCTCTCCTAGATTAACCTAAAGTGACCCAATGGACTGTACAGTCCATGGAATTCTCCAGGCCAGAACACTGGAGTGGGTAGCCTTTTCCTTCTCCAGATGATCTTCTCAACCCAGGGATCAAACCCAGGTCTCCCGCATTGCAGGCAGATTCTTTACCAGCTGAGCCACAAGGGAACCCAGATTAACCTAAAAGGTCTCCCTTTTTCCATCCTTGTCCAGCCTCAGTACCTATTCTTAACACAACCTGGACGATTTTCAGATGTTAAAAAGTTGTTCAAATCTTCCCATTTTACTCAAGTGAAAGACCCTATATGACACATGCTTCTACTGCTCCCTACCTCCTGATCTTATTTCCCCTCTAGTTTCCATCCCTACTCAGGCACCTACCTACCTATTATTTTTCAAACATGCCAGCACATTCTTGCCTTAAGACCTTTGTTCTACTTGTTTTCTTCACAATAGTAACAGTCTGTTCCACCTATCCTGATCATTTTTTTTTTCTTCTACAGACAATATGATCTTTTGACATACCAAGTAATTGACTTGGTTATTATGTTTATTGGTTTTGACTCTCTGGGCTAGAATATAAATTCCATGTGAGCAGGAATCATTTTTTTGGTTCACTGATAAAACCCAGAATCCCAAAACAGTGCCTGACACATTGCAAACACTTAAACATCTGATCTGTGAAAGGAACAAAGATGGCTCTGGAATTATACTAAACTAAACAACCCTAATATGTCTTCTTCAGTCCATAATCTCAGAAGAGTTAATCCTCGTGTGGTAAGGGCATGATCTACATAACAGAGATTTTATAACAAAATCAGGACACATGGGCTTGATTCCTGGCTACAACACTAATTGTATGATACTATTTGAGTTATGTAACCTCTCTAAAAAGCAAGACAGTTCCAGAAAAACATCTATTCTGCTTTATTGACTATGCCAAAGCCTTTGACTGTGTGGATCACAAGAAACTGTGGAAAATTCTGAAAGAGATGGGATTACCAGACCACCTGACCTGCCTCTTGAGAAACCTGTATGCAGGTCAGGAAGCAATAGTTAGAACTGGACATGGAACAACAGACTGGTTCCAAATAGGAAGAGGAGTACATCAAGGCTGTATATTGTCATCCGGCTTATTTAACTTCTATGCAGAGTACATCATGAGAAACGCTGGACTGGAAGAAACACAAGGTGGAATCAAGATTGCCAGGAGAAATATCAAGAACCTCAGATATGCAGATGACACCACCCTTTCGGGAGAAAGTGAAGAGGAACTAAAAAGCCTCTTGATGAAAGTGAAAGAGGAGAGTGAAAGAGTTGGCTTAAAGCTCAACATTTAGAAAACTAAGATCATGGGATCTGGCCCCATCACTTCATGGGAAATAGATGGAGAAACAGTGGAAACAGTGTCAGACTTTATTTTGGGGGGCTCCAAAATCACTGCAGATGGTGACTGCAGCCATGAAACTAAAAGATGCTTACTCCTTGGAAGAAAAGTTATGACCAACCTAGATAGCATATTGAAAAGCAGAGACATTACTTTGCCAACAAAGGTCTGTCTCGTCAAGGCTATGGTTTTTCCTGTGGTCATGTATGGATGTGAGAGTTGGACTGTGAAGAAAGCTGAGAGCCAAAGAATTGATGCTTTTGAACTGTGGTGTGGGAGAAGACTCTTGAGAGTCCCTTGGACTGCAAGGAAAGCCAACCAGTCCATTCTGAAGGAGATCAGCCCTGGGATTTCTTTGGAGAGAATGATGCTGAAGCTGAAATTCCAGTACTTTGGCCACCTCATGTGAAAAGCTGGCTCATTGGAAAAGACCCTGATGCTGGGAGGGATTGGGGGCAGGAGGAGAAGGGGACGACCGAGGATGAGATGGCTGGATGGCATCACTGACTCGATAGACGTGAATCTGAGTGAACTCCGGGAGTTGGTGATGGACAGGGAGGCCTGGCGTGCTGTGATTCATGGGGTCGCAAAGAGTCGGACACGACTGAGCGACTGAACTGAACTGAACTGATACTAAAGCTGAAACTCCAGTACTTTGGCCATCTCATGCGAAGAGTTGACTCTTTGGAAAAGACTCTGATGCTGGGAGGGATTGGGGGCAGGAGGAGAAGGGAACGACAGAGTATGAGATGGCTGGATGGCATCACTGACTTGGTGGACTGAGTGAGTCTGACTGAACTCCGGGAGTTGGTGATGGACAGGAAGGCCTAGCGTGCTCCAATTCATGGGGTCGCAGAGTCAGACACGACTGAGGGACTGAACTGAACTGATTGGGATATTATCATGGTTTTGTGAGGCAAATAGGAACAAAGATTACACTTTGTTTATACAAAGAAGATTTCCAATGAGGAAATCTTCCAATGAGGACATTTCCAATGAGGACATTTATCATCATCAAACCTTGAGTCCTGAAGGAAGTGACTTAACTTTTTTCATTTTCAGATGTCTTGAGAATTTGAAGAAGTTATTGTATTCTGTTTCCATAAAAACAAGGAATATAAAAAATAAATTCTGCAAATTAACTTAGGAAGTTTTTGGACACCCCCCCAAAAAAAAACCAACTTTCATTGGTATGAGCTAAAGACCTCTTCATGGGTATGAGCTAAAGGCTTATAAGGCACACCTTGTCTTGAGAAGCAAGATTGGACGAGGCACATGCTTCTGATCCAGGAACTGAAATTGTTCTTAAGTAAGTAAGTAAAGTCACTCAGTCGTGTCCGACTCTTTGTGACCCCATGGACTGCAGCCCACCAGGCTCCTCAGTCCATGAGATTCTCCAAGCAAGAATACTGGAGTGGGTTGCCATTTTCTTCTCCAGGGGATCTTCCCGACCCAGGGATTGAACCCAGGTCTCCCACATTGGAAGCAGATGCTTTAACCTCTGAGCCACCAGGGAAGCTGTCTAGCACCTCATCTTCTCATTGTGTTTCACTAGTACAGTGATGAGATGAGGCAAAGAGAACCAGAGCTGAGGAAAAGAGCAGGCCACTTTCCCAGGTCTGAGCAGGCTGAACGAAGGGTCCCCTGCAGGTTTTCCTAAGGTGGTGGTAAGGATGGGAAGGGCTGGAGGAAGATGTAGTAAGAGAAAACAGCTCCTAGCTAGCATGATTTAAAAAACAAAAGAGTACAAAAAGAATAATGCAATAAGTTAATTGTAAAGGGACAAGTGACAAGATTGTGACACTTTTTTCCTTCTGTCATGAACTAATACAGTGATGAGATGAGGCAAAGAGAACCAGAGCTGAGGAAAAGAGCAGGCCACTTTCCCAGGTCTGAGCAGGCTGAACGAAGGGTCCCCTGCAGGTTTTCCTAAGGTGGTGGTAAGGATGGGAAGGGCTGGAGGAAGATGTAGTAAGAGAAAACAGCTCCTAGCTAGCATGATTTAAAAAACAAAAGAGTACAAAAAGAATAATGCAATAAGTTAATTGTAAAGGGACAAGTGACAAGATTGTGACACTTTTTTCCTTCTGTCATGAACTAAGAATGCTTAGACTTTAGCACCTTGCTTTTCATTTTCTGGAGCAGAATATGGGAGGTGGGAGCAAATGGCTCTTTCAATTTTTGGCACTTTAGGTGATGCTTGTTTTTAGAGTTTTGCAAGAAAAACTTGGCTGAAATGGAAGAAAGCCTGATGGGGAAATGAGGGAAGGCTAGCTAATGGTCTCAAACACCAGTGTTCAAATGGGATTGACTCCCAGGAATTCTAATATAGCTTTTCTGGAGGGATAGTGAGGAATTTATTCTTCTAATCAATAATCCTTTGTAATTTGACCTAGACAAGTTTTGATACCTGGACAGTATTTTGAGAACCACTGAGCTATGATGTAATGAATGCCCAGGAGCAGTGGGTCTATCACAAGTAATCAAGTGTGTATGCACGTGTGGGGAAGAGGTGGTCAGTCTTTCATTCTAAAAGTGAGATGGCAGGCAGAAAACAATATTCATTTAGGTGGCACATGTTTCTGTGCTAATCATCCGTCTAAACCCTTTGGACCTATTAGGGCAAAAATTCCTTACCCTTGTGGAGCCTGAATTTCAATGTGGAGGGAGTCAGTGTGTAACCAATATGTTTAATAAATAAATTACATATTGTGTTAGAAGGAGAAAAGCACTATAGAAAGACAGATAACTAGATCAGGGAAGGGGGATCAAAGAGCCTGGGAATAAATCACAATTTTATGTTGGGAGGTCAGGGATAAGTCCCATTGAGAAGGTGATGTTTTAGCAAAGATGTGAAAAAGATGAGGAAATTGCCTATGAGAATACTGAGGAAAAACCATTCCCAGAGGGTCTTGCATGAGATCACAGAGAGGGGTTTGGCTAATATGNAAGGCTATGGTTTTTCCTGTGGTCATGTATGGATGTGAGAGTTGGACTGTGAAGAAAGCTGAGAGCCAAAGAATTGATGCTTTTGAACTGTGGTGTGGGAGAAGACTCTTGAGAGTCCCTTGGACTGCAAGGAAAGCCAACCAGTCCATTCTGAAGGAGATCAGCCCTGGGATTTCTTTGGAGAGAATGATGCTGAAGCTGAAATTCCAGTACTTTGGCCACCTCATGTGAAAAGCTGGCTCATTGGAAAAGACCCTGATGCTGGGAGGGATTGGGGGCAGGAGGAGAAGGGGACGACCGAGGATGAGATGGCTGGATGGCATCACTGACTCGATAGACGTGAATCTGAGTGAACTCCGGGAGTTGGTGATGGACAGGGAGGCCTGGCGTGCTGTGATTCATGGGGTCTCAAAGAGTCGGACACGACTGAGTGACTGAACTAATTGAACCTCTCTAGGTCTCAGTTTCCCGTCAGAGAAACCGGGATAACACCATCTCTACATCACAAAGTTGTTGAAACACTGAATGATTATGTATGTGGGGGGGAAATGCTATGAATGTTTATTATTCATACTGTCAGAATTTAACTAAATATGTTTTTAAAATAAAATGTTCTTTTGGGGACTTGATAAAATATCAGGAATATCTTGAGTGGGTCAAAGATTAAAGTAAAATCTCTTAAGCACTATCTGCCAGGTCCTATGTAAGAAATACATAAACACAATAAGGCAAACAAAGTAACCTGAAACTGTAAACATGTCTCCAGTATTCATACAACATTAGGCTTCCATTTCCTGGTGGTCCAGGGGTTAGGACCACTTGCAATGCAGTGGCCTGAGTTCGATTCCTGGTCAGGGAACCAGAATCTCATATGCTGAGGAGACAGGGAGGGAGGGACGGACAAATGTAGGGAGGAAGGAAAAAGAATACGTTCAAAGCTAAAATTCTGGCGGCCTTAACTCAAATGACTAGCTCATTCCCTTGGCTTGGTCTGTATATTTTTTTCCTTCACTTTCTATGTCTACTTAAATTGCACCATTTCGGATTTTTTATACAATTTACTAAAAGGGTCATTTTATTTTAAATATAGAAGGCATACACCATAAATAAAGCCATTAGTAGTCACCCAGAATACAAAAGCACTGAGGTGTACCATAAAAGTCAATAGAGCATTGCACAGGATATTCTTCTGATTCAAACTGCTTGTTACAGAAAGAGTCCTCAAAGACATCATTACCACATATGTATAGTTATTATCATCTCCTCAATACCAAAAAGACTGTTTGCCACAGAATTATGACATCAAGGTAAGGAAATTAAGAGGCAGTGAGAAAAGTCGGACATTTGGATGCTGATTTTATGCATGATAAAGTATTATTCTAGTTGCTGATCTACAGCAACAGTTTATTGCTGGAAAAATACCCTTTTAAATAGTATAGATTATTCTAAATTAACATTATAAAATTGCAAAGAAAATAAATTCAAAATCGTAATAAAATGTATTTTAAAAACACAATTTCATGTAAAGAAGACTAGTGAAAGTACAGACTACAAACCTTTTTAGAAACAGTGATTCTCTTCAGATAATTACAGAGAATCATTGTGATAGAACTGTGAGATGCTTTGCAAAAACATGCTGATAATTTTAATAATGTATGTTCTAATTCACGTTAGTTTCATATAATCAAAATTATTTATTTAAATCTCTAAGAATAAAACACACCACTTGTAAAATAGTAAAGACAAATCATAGAAACCTTAGTATTAATTGGCAACCAGTTAAATAGTCACAAATTCATACCACAGAAAACTATGCAACAATTAGAACAACTTACTAGCAACTGAAATGGAAAGATTTCAAGAACATTTAAGTTACAGAATATATATAATGTAATATCTTTGCAAATAAAAACAAAACACATATCCCTATAGGTAAATATAAATAAAGGCAGAAAAAGTATCCATCCCAAACTGGTAATAGTGGCTACCCTCCTGTGTACTAAAGAAGGAAGTTATGGCGAACTTGTGGTTTTATATGTATTATCTGAGTTTAAAAAGAAAATATATACCATATTTGTACAATTTGAAAAATACCTCAAGACTAAGTAGATAGAGAATCTACACTTCAAAGCCCATCTTCTCCCGAGCGCCAGACTCCTAGGTCTAACCTTTACAACTGTCTGCATTACTAAAATGACTAAGGTGAAACTCTGCCTGGCTCAACAGCAGCACCATTCACCCAGTTGCTCAAGCCAAAGCTATGAGCATTAACTCTTTCCCTTATCTAGTTGTAAAGATTCTATCTGAAAAATATACCCTACTGTATACCCTAAAATATATGCTTACTTTTCTTTTAACTACATTAGCCCAAGCCACAACCAGCCCTTCCCTGTCAACAAACTATTACAGGTCACTAAATACAGCTCCCTGCCTCTGCATTTGCTCCTTCTCCCTCAGCCATTTCCCATCAAAGTTAGTGTACTCTTCTAAACATCAGAATTAGATCTTGCTCTACTCTGCTTAAATATCGGTGGCTCAGAGGTTAAAGCGTCTGCCTCCAATGCAGGAGACCCTGGTTCGATCCCTGGGTCGGGAAGATCCTCTGGAGAAGGAAATGGCAATCCACTCCAGTATTCTTGCCTGGAGAATTCCATGGACGGAGAAGCCGAGTAGGTTATAGTCCACGGGGTCGCAAAGAGTCGGACACGACTGAGCGACTTCCCTTCACCTTCACCTAAAATAGAATCCAAATTCCTCACTCTGGTTTACAGAAGCTCCACTTCACTCCATACATGACCTACTTTCTTGGGTTCTCCTCCTTTCTTGAGTTCTCCTCTCCTTAACCACTGTAAATCTGGATTCTATTTCTCAAACACACTAAAGTCATTCCGGACTTAATAGGCTTACACTAACTGTTCCCTCTGCTGAGAATGTTTTTCCCACTTATCTTTAAACAGCTAACCTCTTGCATTCAGCCCTCAGGTATACTCAGGTCTTCCCTGACTACCCAGTATAATGTAGCCATACTATTACTTTCTACCACATCACTGAAATTTTTCTGACTTTTTAAATTAGTTTTATTAATTTCTACAAAGGTACGCAACCTTGTCTGCCTTACTAGTCAGTACCTGAAATATTCTACAGTTTTAATTAACTAATGTCCACAATTTATATTAAGGGTCACTCTTTATGAAACCTACACGGTCCTAAGGATGCTGACAAATAAATGCATAACTGCCATGTATTCAATAGTATAGTATCACAGAGAATAATCTCACAACTCTAAAAATCCCGTGCTTCCCCTATTCATTCTTCTTCCCTCAATAAGAACTTCTGGCAACCACTTATCTTTTTACTGTCTCTACAGTTTTGCTTCTCCCAGAATATTAGATAGTGGAATCACACAATTTAAGAACCTCAGCCTGGCTTCTTGGTACTACGATTAAAGTTTCCTCTGTATCTTTCCAGAGCTTGACAGTTTTTTTTTAATTTGCTGAATAAACATTTCACATGTGTTTATTCCAAGGATGTTAGATGCTTCCAGCTTCTGGCAATTATGAGTAAAACTTCTATAAATGCTATCATGCAGGTTCTTTGTGTGTGTAAATCTTCTACTCAACTGGGTAAAGAGGACTACAATTACAGGATGATAAGGGTAAACCTATGTTTTAGCTCTGTAAGCAACTGCCAAATCATCTTCCAAAGTGGCTATACCACTCTGCATTCCAATTAGAACTGAAGGAAATTTCTATTGCTCCACATCCTCACAAGCATTTGATATTGTCAGAATTTAGTATTTCTGGAATTTAGCCAATCTAATAGGTGTACAATGGTGTTTCACTAGTGGCTTAGATTGTTATTCCCATGTGACATGATGTTGAGCATCTTTTTGTATGTTTGATTATTTATCATCTATGTACACTGTTTCACAAGCTATCTGTTCAGATATTTTATTCATTATTTGTTTTCTTACTGTTGCATTTTAAGAGTTATTTGTGTATTTTAAATATAAGTCCTTTATATGTTTTGCAAACATTTTCTCACAGCCTATGGCTTCTCTTTTCATTTTCTTAACAGTGTAAAGGTGCTGGTCGCTAATTCCACATGTCTCAAGTTGAGTGCAGTGGGTGGGTTCCCCACACCAACAACCAATTCTCCAATGCCAAGTGGGTGTCCTACAGTTTAATAATAGACAGGAAATAAATAGGACATAGTTTTATATATTAAAAAAAATTTTCACCAAAAAATCTATTAGAAATAAAATACACTAAAGTTTCAGGGTACCAAAAAAGAATCAATATATAAAAGTCTATTCTATACACTAACAACAAATCATCAGAAAGCAATTAAGAAAAACAATCCCATGTACAACTGTAACAAACAGAATATCTAGGAATAAATTTAACCAGCTAGGTGAAAGACCATCTTTCACTGAAATCTAAAGACATTATTGAAAGAAACTGAACACAACACAAAGAAATGTAAAGGTATTTGGGCTCATGGATTAGAAGAATTTAACATTTTTAAATGTCCAAAGCACCTAAAGCAATCGACAGAGTCAATGCAATCCCTATCAAAATCCCAATGACATTTTTCACAGAAACAGAACAAAAAAATCCTAAAATTTGCATGGAACCACAAAGGACCCCAAATAGCCAAAGCAATCCTGAGGGGGGTAGGGGGAAACAAAGCTGAAGTATCATTCACTCTGATTTCAAATTATATTACAAAGTCATAGCAATCAAAACAGCATGGTACTGTCAAATGACACACAAATCAATGGAACAGAATTGAGAGTTCAGAAACACACACACACATATATGGACAATTAATACACAAGAGAAAAGAACACACAATAGCGAATAGATAGTCTCTTCAATAAATGATGTTGGAAAAACTGGTCATGCAAAAGAATGAAACTAGACCACCAGCTTACACGGTACAAAAAGTCAACTCAAAATAGATTAAGGACTTGAATGTAATACCTGAAATCATAAAACTCTTAGCTATCAACATCACTAAATATTAGGGAAATGCAAATCAAAATCACAAATGAGATACCACCTCACACCATTAAAGTATTATCAAAAAGGCAAAAAATACCAAGTGTTAGAGAGGATGTTGAGAAAAGGGAATCCTTGTATAGTTTGTGGGAGAGCAAATTTTGTGGTAGCCAGTATTGAAAACAGTATGGAGAGTTCTCAAAAATTAAGAATATGATCCAGCTATCCCACTTCAAGGTATTTATTCAAAAAATTCAAAAACATCTCATTTGAAAAGATATATGCATACTGATGTTCAATCCAGCACTACGTGCAAGAGGCAAGATATGTAGACACTAGGCTGCCATCCATGAATGACTGGATTAAAAATGCAGTATATCTTTAAAACAAGGAAATATTACTCAGCTTAAAATTTTTTTTAATTTCTTTTTTAAAGAGAGGAAATTTTGCCATTTGCAACAATATGGATAGACCTGGAGGGTATTATGCTAGTGAAATAAGACAGAAAAAGGCAAATACTGTATGATTTCTTTCATCTGTGTATGGGGGGTGGGGGGGTGAGTAGACAAACCAAACAAAAATAAGTACACAGAGAGAACAGAATAGTGGCTAGCCGAAATTAAGTGCGGGAAGGGCAAAATGGATAAAGGAAGTCAAGTGCATGGTGATGAATGGAAACTAAACTCTTGGTAGTTAGCATGTTGCAGTGTATACAGAAGTCAAAATATAATTTTGTACGCTTGAATCTTAAACATCATAAACCGATTTTATATCAATCAATCAGGAGAAGGTTGTCTGTCAAACTACTAATCTAACAGAATAGACTTCAGAGACCATACAAGACAAAGAAAACAGGACTATACAAAATTAGTCTGAAACAATCAAATGACAACCACAGCACGCAGCAAGAAGAAACCATGAGATGGGAGAAGAATCTGGTATTTCCAGAGCTACCACATTATAACATTCAAAATGTTTCATTTTCATACCAGCAAACTGAATTCAACAGCACATTAAAAGGATTAATACATCATGACCAAGAGGATTGATTAATCCCTGAGATGCAAGATGGGGTCAACATACAAAAATAAATAAATCAGTGTGACCAACAAGGACCTACTCTATAGCAAAGAAAACGTTAGTCAATATTCTGTGATAACCCATATAAGAATCTAAAAAAGAATGAAAATATATATAACCGAATCATCTGCTGTATACTTGAAACTAACACAACACTGTAAATCATCTATACTCCAATAAAATTATTTTTTAAAAATAAAGAAAATCAATGTGTTACACCAAATTACAATAAAGGATAAAAACATCGCAACTAATGCAGAAGAGCATTTGACAAAATTCAATACTGTTTCATAAAAAACTGTCAGGTTAGGAACAGAAGGAAATTACCTCAACAAAATATGTTTTACATATGAAAAAGCCCACAGCTAACATCAGACTCAACAGTGAAAATCTGAAATTTTTTCTTTTAATACTAGGACAAGACAGGATACCCACTCTCACCATTTCTAGTCAACACAGTACTGGAAGTCCTAGCCAAAGCAATTAAGGCATTAAAAGAAAAAAAAAAATTGGAAAGAAAGAAGGAAAACTACCTGTCCCCAGATGACATGATTTTATATAAAAAAAAGAAAAAACTATAACAGTTCCAAACAGAAGATTCCCTGGTGGTCCATGCTTCCAACGCAGAAGCCACAGGTTCAATCCCTGGTTGGGGAACTAAGATCCCACATGCTGCATGGTCCAGCCAATAATAACCAAAAAATAGAGAGAGAGGTTAAAAGTGTTGCAAGGGTGTGGAGAAACTGGATTCCTTGTACACAGTTGGTGAATCTCTTATATTGAATACAGAGGCAAAAATCATCAACAAAATACAAACAAATTGAATTACGTAATATTCCATGGCCAAGTGGAATTTATACCAAAAATACAAGCTGGGATAAATATCCAGATATCAATTAATGTCATATATATTACACAGACATATTAGAACAGAGTACAAAAACAACATCATCTCAACACACAAAAGGCATTTGACATAACTCACTCTTTTGTGGTAAAAACACTCAAGAAATCAGAAATAAAAGAGAACTTCCTCGACCTGAAAAAGGGCATCTAATTAAAAAACAACAACAACAAAAAACTATAGCTTCAGTTCAGTTCAGTCATTCAGTCGCGTCCAACTCTTTGTGACTCCATGGACTGCAGCACACCAGGCTTCCCTGTCCATCACCATCTCCCGGAGCTTACTCATACTCATGTCCATCAAGTCGGTAATGCCATCCAACCATCTCATCCTCTGTTGCCCCTTCTCCTCTCGCCTTCAATCTTTCCCAGCATCAGGGTTTTTTTTTCCAATGAGTTGGTTCTTCACATCAGGTGGCCAAAGTATTGGAGTTTCAGCTTTAGCATCAGTCCTTCCAATGGATATTCAGGACTTATTTCCTTTAGGATGGACTGGTTTGACCTCTTTGCAGTCCAAGGGACTCTCAAGAGTCGTCTCCAACACCACAGTTCAAAAGCATCAATTCTTCAGCACTCAGCTTTCTTTATAGTCCAACTCTCATATCCATACATGACTACTAGAAAACCATAGGTTTGACTAGATGGACCTTTGTTGGCAAAGTAATGTCTCTGCTTACATTCTGCGGTGGCTGCTGCTTCAGTCATGTCCGACTCTGTGTGACCCCACAGACGAAAACCCACCAGGCTCCCCCGTCCCTGGGATTCCTATCCTACTTAATGGTAAAAGATTGAATGCTCTCCCCCTAAAATCAAGAACAAGAAAGAATGCCAGCCCTCATCGTTTTTTCAAAGGTTCTAGCCAGTGTAACTTGGCAAGAAAATCAAACAAAAGGCATATGGACTGCAGAGAAAGAAGTAAAACTACCTTTATGTGAACATGATCTGATCTTGTGTTCAGAAAAATAGAATAACTTAAAAATTATTAAACAAGAGGGGACCACGGCTCAGGTTCAAAAAGATTTCCAAATACACTATGGGTAGATTGTGAATGACTATGTGGTCAGTCACCTAGTTAACAAAGAACAATATATAATATTAAGTAAGCACTATCATATGCATTCGGTTATTAGATGGAAGAAAGCTTTCAATCTGCTGTTCTTCAAAGTTTTTCTGTAAAGGGCCAGAAAGTAAACATTTTAGACTTGGGGGCCATATGATGTCTGTAACAATTGTTCAACTGCCATTGTACTGTGACAGTGTGACAGAGAACATATAAAATGAATGGGGCTATCCCAATAAAACTTTATTTATAAAAAAAAAAGGCAGCAGGCCAGATTCCTCCCACGGGTCATAGTTTGCTAACACATGCTCTCAAGCATCAAAGTAAAAAACCTGTAACATCCTACATACATCACACTCATGGCATAAAACTGGGAAGTATGGAAGAGGCAAAAAAATTTCTTAAGACATTAGAATAAAACAGTTGGACATGGGTGGAATATCTTATAATTAAACTTTACTTTACATGTTCCTCATTATGCCCATTACTACTCCCTTCATTTGCCTCTTCCTGTACTATCATACTCATTTCAGTATTTCTCCTTGCTTTACCCCAACCTGTCCACATAGTGTTATCAGAGGATTTCTAAGATGAACTTTCTACACAACTCTGATGATCTGCCATGATCATGCTTTGCCTATTATCTTATTTCACATGCCATTCTCCCATACATACCCTATGCTCCAGTCACACAAAATTATTCATCATTCTCCAAAATGCCATCTGTTTAATACTTCTGTGATTTACTTATCCTGTTCTGTTAAAACTTCACCCCACTACTGCCCTAAATTTCTGGTCATCTGGTCTCTCTTAACCTTCAATATTCTGCTCAAGCATCTCATCTGGAAGCCTTCCTTAAACTAGAAAGCAGAAACAATTCTAGTCTACTCTATAGCATGCATTAAAAGATACTATAACGTGGTAATTAAGTGCCGGGAGCCAGCAAACAAGATCCCACCCATGACAAGGTCATGAGGAGAGACCTGACAGGCAAGGCGGATCAGGACTCGAGGGACTCCCTGGACCTGCTCGAGCATCTACCCCGATACCAGAATTTGTCTACTGTTTACTATATTATGCCTTTCACCAACTCTTCTGGCATTAACAAGGGGGCTATCCCCGACCACCTTTCTCTGGAGAAAATCAACTTAGGGCTCTAGTTGATAAGTCTCCCTGGCATGAAAGGAATACTTCAATTCAAACCCCTCTGTTAGCATTCTAACTTGCATGGCAGGTTTATGACGTTTCACATGATTTTTTAAAACGCTTTCACAATCGAATATACTGTAGAGCCTATATCTTCACCTAGTAAACCACTGTGATTTGAGTCAATGAAGATAGCAATTTGAATCTAAAATCTAGTACAATATTAAAATAATCCGTTATTTATTAGTCTTGTCAGGTACAAAGAAACTTAAAACAGGGCCAATTCTTAACACTTTCTTATCATTTATTTTGAGTAATGTTTACTATCACATTAGAAAAATGTGACTGAATGTCTAATGTAAAAAGAAGGTGCTAAAACATTGCCAACAATAAAAACTAACCTTAACATCTTCATGAAAGGCAGTGGGGAAAAAAAATGTGAAAAGACACACATTTTACAAGATTATTTCAGTAACATCTTATCCCATAAGTAACAGAGAAACTACATTTCTAGCCTATTTTTAAAATATGTATCCTATTTATACATAAATCATTAAATAACCAGGGCATTATGAAATTTGCTTGGGTTCCTTTTCAGAAATAACACATCCAACACAATCAGTTATTTTTATAGGCCATGTCTAATTTACCCTACAAAACTTGATAATTTTATATAGGCCTGTATTTCTTAAAAGAAGCCACCAAAAAGACATTTCAGAAAACACACAAAACCAGTAAGGAGAAAAACTGCTTGCTGAAGCATTAAGTATAAACAGAATTCAAAGAGCTAAAATACACAGTGGTATTCAGAGAACTAAAATCAAATGAAGCTAAACTCTCAGCCTTACTAAAATACAAAAGCATACATGGTAACTAAATATTGAGTAGTCTCCCATGGATAGGGCCACTTAGCCATGCTCCCAAACCCCTACTCAAGTGAAAGATCTACATATCAAAAGACCTGTTTTGAAAAATCTGTCCTCATTCACCAGCCACTACAATGCAGAATGGACTCCAGCCTCAACCCAGTTGGAAGTAGAAACATGGGGGTTTGACGTAGTTCTGGTATATGCAACCAGTAGCCACATTACCCAGCTGAGCTGAAAACTAATTCCTGTTCACTGGGGTCACAGCAGCAAAGACTATAAGAGCAATGTTTAGATCTCATTCTCCACTAATGATAGCAAAGGAGCTAACTTTGGCGTATGGGTTGACAAAGATACTGACAGAGGGATTAAGAGTTCTTTGGGTTGGGGTAGAAAGTAAATGCTAATTCCTGTAACTTAATTTTTCAACAAAAGGAGAGAAACTAACTCAGATCCACTCACAATGGGGAAAAACTGCTTTCCTATTTACTGGAAACAGTTACCTTAATAGGGAAGCAGGATGTAGACCATCCCTTATACCCCACAACAGTGACACTTTGGCTCTGAACATCATGTAATGATCTCAGATAATCCAGAGTTCTTCCTCATCTTCCAGCCAAATAGGAATCCAGTGTGAATTCTAAAGCATAGGCATAAAAAAGACGATTATCTTACTCAAAGAGAAACATGAAGTCGCTCAGTTGTGTCCGACTCTTTGCAACCCCATGGACTGTATGTAGCCCACCAGGCTCCTCCATCCATGGAATTTTCTAGGCAAGAGTACTGGAGTGGGTTGCCATTTCCTTCTCCAGGGTATCTTCCCGACCCAGGGATCGAACCGGGTACCCTGCATTGTGGGCAGACGCTTTACCGTCTGAGCCACCAGGGAATCCCAGAGAAACATAAAAAGGTACAATTTTCAAGGTTCAACAGTATAAAAGAGTTGAAGGAAACTGGCACCAGAACTGTAACTTTTAACATTCATTTGCTGGTTTGAACTTTGCACCTAGTATTACAGAAGGTGATTTTTCTCCCAGTTCTCCCAAACAGCTTTCAGATAAACATCTTAGTATTAACTATTATTATAAGCTGTGTCCTGGCTTTGACTATTTACTGCTAGAGTTTAAAGGATTTAACATGGCACAATAAATATAACTACTGTTGTACTACTCTAAATATTGCTCTCTTCTGCCAAAAGTCTTGTGCGAAACTATACAACTCGATTAAATATAAAGCTCAATTTCCTGGTGTCCAAGAACTCTTGTTTCTGACTATCTCTTAAAACCCATAAATTCTCCTCAAAAAAAGACTCTGGATAGCCACCATCCCATCCTTCCAACAAACCTTTCTCAGATCATTTTTACACATTGTTTAAGAATTATCAGTCTTCCCTGGTAGTCCAGTGATTAAGAATCCATCTGCCACTACAAGGGACACAGATTTGATCCCTGTTCCAGAAAGATTCCACATACCACTGAGCAACTACTGAAGCCCATGTGCCTAGAACCTGTGCTTCACAGCAAGAAAAGCCACAGCAATGAGAAGTCTGCACACTGCAACTGGAGAGTAGCTCCTGCTCACGGCAACTAGAGAAAGCCTGAGAGGGAAACAAAGACACAGGGAAGCCAAAATAAACATTTTTTTAAAAAGAGAATTATTAAGGAAACTAGATGTCAATAATGAGCTAACAAGTAATGTCTATGTACACTACATAAACAAATTTACGCATTTATATTAAAAGAACTAAAAAGCATAGTTTTAAATATTGTATTAAAAATCCAGGGGAAAAACTCAGAATCATTTATTTCCAAGAGTTCTAAACATTGGGGGCAGAGTGAATGAGTGACTGAAGTTGCTCAGTGTGTCCGACTCTTTGTGACCCCATGGACTATAGCCTATTAGGCTCCTCCATCCATGGGATTCTCCAGGCAAGAATACTGGAGTGGGTTGCCATTTGGGACAAATAACCATTTATCCGTTAGGAAACAAATAGGATTATGAAAGCAGAGTCAATTTTACACTCCAGTTTGGGCCTGCAAATTTTCACCTTAGTAATATATTCCAAGACTACCTCCTCTCAAAAAAATCTATAAACAATAAGTTCTGGAGACTGTGGAAAAAACGGAACTTTTTGCACTGTTGGTGGGAATGTAAACTGATACAGCCACTATGGAGAACAGTATGGAGGTTCCTTAAACTAAAAATAGAGCTACCATATGACTTAGCAATCCCACTACTGGACATATACCCTGAGAAAACCATAATTCAAAAAGACACAAGTGCCCCAATGTTCATTGCAGCACTATTTACAATAGCCAGAACACGGAAGCAATCTAAATCTCCATCGACAGACAGATGGATAAAGAAGATGTGATACATAAATATATGGGATAGTAGCCATTAAGGAGGAACGAAATTGTGTCATTTGCAGTAATGTGGATCAACCTAGAGTCTGTCAAACAAAGTGAAGTCAGAAAGAAAAAAATAAATATTGTATATTAACGTATATATGTGGACTCTAGGAAAATGGTACACATGAACTTATATGCAGGGCAGGAATAGAGACCAGACGGGCGGACATGCGGGAAAGGGGAGGGTGGGACAAACTGAGCGAGCATCACGGACATGTACACACTAGCATGCAGCCAGCCAATGGGGAGCTGCATAGCACAGGGAGCACGGTTTCACGCTCTGTGATGACCTATGGTGTGAGACGGGGGATGTGAAGGAGGCTTAGGAGGAAGGGGATATATGTGTATATACAGCTAATTCACTCTGTTGTATAGCAGAAACTAACACAATATTGCAAAGCAATTATACTCCAATTAAAAAAAAATTTACAAAGACTACCTCCTTTACTTGAGTCCCAAAGGAACTGAATAAACATCATTTCAAAGAAAGCAAAATACCGCACCATCTTATTTGTTCTTACAGATAAATGTATGGAAATCCAGCAAAGTTAAATGGAGTGCCCAATCAGGCAAAGATTTCTTAGCTGTGACACCAAAAGTACCATCCACAAAAGATAAAATTGAGAAATTAAGCCTTATTAAAATTAGGAACTTCTACTCTTCAACTTCTTCTATTCTGCATTGGAAAAGACCTTGATGCTAGGAGGGATTGGGGGCAGGAGGAGAAGGGGACGACAGAGGATGAGATGGCTGGATGGCATCACTGATTCGATGGACTTGAGTCTGAGTGAACTCCGGGAGCTGGTGATGGACAGGGAGGCCTGGCGTGCTGCGACTCATGGGGTCGCAAAGAGTCGGACACGACTGAGCGACTGAACTGAACTCTTCAAAAGACACCATTAAGAAAATGAAAAAAGAAGCAAAAGGCTGGGAGAATATATCTCTAAGATGTAACACTTCTCTGATAAAGGGCTTATATCCAAAATTCACAGAGAACTCTTATAACTCAATGACAGACAAACAACCCAATCAAAATGAATGGTCCAAGGTCAGAACAGAAGATGCAGCCAAAAACTGAGATCTCTAGTCTTGCTCAATGTTAATTTCATGATTTAAAACCACAGTTCCATAACTGCTGCTGCTGCTAAGTCGCTTCAGTCGTGTCTAACTCTGTGCGACCCCAGAGACGGCAGCCCACCAGGCTCTGCCGTCCCTGGGATTCTCCAGGCAAGAACACTGGAGTGGGTTGCCATTTCCTTCTCCAATGCATGAAAGTGAAAAGTGAAAGTCAAGTCGCTCAGTTGTGTCCAACTCTTCCCAACCCCATGGACTGCAGCCTATCAGGCTCCTCCATCCATGGGATTTTCCAGGCAAGAGTACTGGAGTGGGCTGCCATTGCCTTCTCCGGTTCCATAACTGAGCCTCCCTCCAAAAAAGAAAAGAAAAGAACAACAGGGAAACAATTGAAAAAAAAAAAATCTATGTCACTGCATACTGAACTTACTCAGTTTGGTCCATTTCAAAATTATTTACATATGGAGTCTAGGACCACTCTCAAATCCCTCTTGAACAACAACAAAAAAACCCCTAATAAATAGCACAAAAAAGAAATTCAAAATCATCACACAAAAATCAAGTAATCACTGAAATGATTAAAACAGACTTCTTCCTTTTCAGAATTACAAAAGGTAAACTATTTGTCTGGATACCTCAGGATGATTCATATTTTCTTAGGCAAGCAATAGCAACAGCAAGTCCTGTAAGAGTGAAGTTTCTTTTAATAAGATATTAAAAGATATGTTCCTTCTCCAAAATAAAATCTGGACGACACAGGGACTTCTTCGCCTAAAGCTTAATCCTTTATAAATGTTTACCCCACCCAAGTAAATAGTTAAAAGAGAATATAGAATTATAAAACCAAAGAAAATGTAATGAAAATCCTGGCCCAACCAACTTTTACCTTTCCAGAAAGCACTACTTTTAATATTTTATCAAACATTCATTTACTGAGAGACTATATATTAGAGAATGGTTCTAACTGCTTTGTCAATAACAGGAAAGGAGGAGGAATAGCACAAGACCCTAGCACAAGAAATAGCCTACAAGATAATTAAGACACTAAAAAATCAAACAACCCAGTTTAAAAAAGGGCAACGAAACTGAATAGACATTTCTCCAAAGAAGATATACAAATAGCATAGGAAAAGAAAGTACCACTAATTACTAGAGAAATGCAAATCAAAACCTCAACGAGATACCACTTCTCTCATCATTAGAATGACCATTCTTTAAAAAAAAAGAAGTGAAATGAAATGTTGCCATGGGTGTAGAAAATTGGAACCCTTGAGAACTGCTGGTGAGAATGTACAAAGGCATAGCGGCTGGGAAAAACACTATGGTGGATACTAAAAAAAATTAACATGGAATTACTAACAATAAGGTCCTACTATACAGCACAGGGAACTATACTCAACATCCTGGGATAAACCATGTTGTTGTTATTGAGTTGTTAAGTCTGTCTGACTCTCTGTGACCCTGTGGACTGTAGCCTGCCAGGCTCCTCTGTCCATGGGATTTCCCAGGCAAGAAAACTGGAGTGGAATGCCACTTCCTTCTCCAGGGTATCATCTTGAACCAGGGATCAAACCTGAGTCTCTTGCAAGGCAGCCAGATTCTTTACCACTGAGCCTCCTGGGAAGCACTGGGATAAACCATAATGGAAAAGAACATAAAAAAGAATGTACACGTGCATAACTGAGTCATTTTGCTGTACAGCAGAAATTAACATTTGTAAATCAATTATATTTCAATAAAAAAAAAAATTTTTTTTAAACCCACCATGGAATTACTACTTGATCCACCAGTTCCACTTCTGAGAATACACCTAAAGAACTGAAAGGAGGGACTTGAACAGATACTTATACAGCCACATTCATAGCATCATTATTCACAACAGCCAAAAGGTAATCCAAAAGGCCATCGACAGATGACCGGATAAACAAAATGTGATTATACACATAAAATGGGATGTTACTCAGCTTTTTAGAAAGGAATGAAATTCTGAAACATGCTACAACATGAACTTTGAAGACACTGCTAAGTTAAAAAGTCAGACACAAAGGACAAACATTGTATGATTCCACTGATATGAAGTAGCAAGAATAGTCAAATTCTATAGAGACAAAAATTAATGCAGTGATTACCAGGGAGGGGAATGGTGTTATTGTTTAATAACATGTACAGAGTTTCAGTTTGGAATGATAAATTCTGGAGATGCATAGTGATAACAGGTATGCAGCATGGGAATATATTTAATATCACTGAATTAAACACTTAAAAATGGTTGAAGTTGTAAATTTTATGCATACTTTACCAACATGTTATGCATATTTCACAATGACAAAAAATAATCAGGACAAATAAGTCTATCATTTTCTTTGCCCCTTATTATGGAAAATATCAATTTAAACAGTAAATTCAACAGAGCAGACTGAACATCTATGCTACATCTCCATACTCTCCCAAAACTCCAACAAGAAAACAAAAAAAGTTTAAATCCTGAAGGGCAAAGAGAAAGGGAGAGTAGATGACTGCACATCAATGTCAGCAACATTCTGGACAATAAAAAGCAATAGTAGCCAGGTTCTATTCATCTCAATACATACAGTAACAGTTTTTAATTAAGACCTACAGTAATTATCTTTCTTTCCAGAAATTCAAGGGTAAAAGATAATCTAGGATTTCCCTTTTACTAGCTTTCCACAGAAGCAAATGCAGCTAATCCCTCTTTGATATTCCTTTCCTTCCAAAGCAGACCCATAATTAAATGAACCACCTAAAAATCTCTTTAAATTTTCAAAACAAATGAACTTCAGAATCTAGGTTAGATCATGCTTCAAAAGTTCAAAAAACAAATTCTCTTTGCATTAAATGAGACGTGGATTTAGCTCAATTTGACCCTTTTACTGCATTTCTACGATGGCTGCAACTCTCTCCTTTTCATAGGCTCAGTTCAATGTTCTTATTCATTGATGAGGGAAAAGTTGCTGTCTGTCAAATATTCTGAATATTCAGGCTTTAAAACACCTTAAAGCTCAACATTCAGAAAACTTAAGATCATGGCATCTGGTCCCATCACTTAATGGGAAATAGATAGGGAAACAGTGGAAACAGTGTCAGACTTTATTTTTGGGGGCTCCAAAATCACTGCAGATGGTGACTGCAGCCATGAAATTAAAAGACGCTTACTCTTTGGAAGAAAGTTATGACCAACCTAGATAGCATATTCAAAAGCAGAGACATTATTTTGCCAACAAAGGTCCGTCTAGTCAAGGCCATGGTTTTTCCAGTGGTCATGTATGGATGTGAGAGTTGGACTGTGAAGAAAGCTGAGTGCCGAAGAACTGATGCTTTTGAACTGTGGTGTTGGAGATGACTCTTGAGAGTGTCTTGGACTGCAAGGGGATCCAACCAGTCCATTCTAAAGGAGATCAGTCCTGGGTGTTCATTGGAAGGACTGATGCTAAAGCTGAAACTCCAGTACTTTGGCCACCTCATACGAGAGTTGACTCACTGGAAAGACTCTGACACTGGGAGGGACTGGGGGCAGAAGGGGACGAAGAGGATGAGATGGCTGGATGGCATCACCGACTCGATGGACATGAGTTTGAGTGAACTCCGGGAGTTGGTGATGGACAGGGAGGCCTGGCGTGCTGCGATTCATGGGTCGCAAAGAGTCAGACACAACTGAGCGACTGAACTTAACTGAACACACTATTAGATTTACTTATTAAAAAGACAACTTACAATAGCTACATTTTGCATTTTAGTCAAGAATAAGAAGTTAACTTTCCTGTATATGTCAAGGAAAGTTTCATGAGAAAAGTATAAACAGAACCAAAGGCCTGCTGAAAATTAAATCCTGAAAATCATTTTCTCAGGCTATACAAAATAAACACATTTCACGTTTCTACATTTATCAGTTTTAAACATTCTGAATCATAATTACTGTGTCAAGTTTCTGCAACAAAATTCCACGTCTTTTCCATGAGAAAACCTTTTGTCACTGTATCCAAACCTTGGTAAATAAAAAAAATTCCATGTTCAAAGTCTACAGAAGAGGTTAATCAAGATGACCAAAGATGCTAAACTAGAAATGTAATAAGCAGTTGAACTACTTTGATTTTACTTTTTCTATTCTTTTAAAGCTGGGAAATTATGAGACTATATACATAATCCACCATTAAAGAGGGTGCCATGGCTGACAGTAATGAAAATCCTTGTGAAAACGGAGGGGTAGCCTCTTCAGTATTATCCTCACATATCCCAATTATTACAAAAGAACAAATATGGGAAGAGCTTTCAAAATCTGCCTCTTGACTGCAGCATCCCACTGTCACAGCGTGACCCAAATACAAGCTTTTGTCCCTTACTTTCCATTCTCACTACAACCTCCCTAGCCTGGTCTCCCTGCCTCCGGACCCTACCAACCCTAATAAATACTGTGCTGCTGAGTCACTTCAGTAATGTACGACTCTGTATGACCCCAGAGACGGCAGCCCACCAGGCTCCCTCGTCCCTGGATTTTCCAGGCAAGAACACTGGAATGAGTTGCCATTTCCTTCTCCAATGCATGAAAAGTGCAAAGTGAAAGTGAAGTTGCTCAGTCGTGTCCAACTCAGCAACCCCATGGACTGCAGCCTACCAGGCTCTTCCATCCATGGGATTTTCCAGGCAAGAGTACTGAAGTGGGGTGCCAATAAATACTGTAGACCTCAATATTAACAAAATAAATTTCATAAAATACCACTTCATCCTACCAGTCAATAGGACTTAAGTTTATCCTAAAAATAAGAAGACTGCTAAAGGGCAGCAGAGTACATTACCCCCAAAATATGCCACTTTGGCATAAGAATTATTCTGAGCTTAAGAAAATCAAAACTCAGCTGCAAAAGCTGTGTACCTCTCTCCCTCCCACAACTGCCTACATTTACACTGGAAAGGAGGCCTGTACTAAGAAGAGAATTATTACCAGAAAGCATCTTTTTACCTAAGAAACTTAACTGCAGGGACTTCACTGGTGGTCCAGTGGTTAACACTCCACACTCCCAATGCAGGGGGCCTGGGTTTGATCCCTGGTCAGGAAACTAGATCCCATAAGCTGCAACTAAGAGTTCCCATGCTACAACTAAAAGATTCTGAATGCAGCAACTAAGACTCAGCACAGCCAAATAAATGATTTTAGAAAGAAAGAAAAGAAACTTAACTAAGTAACAGGGCAACCTTTATTTTCCAAACATCTCTCCTCTTCCCTTTGTATCACCAGCCCCTATCCCTTTTCCTTATAAGGCTCAGGATATTTATATAAGCCCCTATTATGGCTGCCTTTTGGGTCTCAGTTTTATGAGGCTCCCATACTGTATTTAGGAAATTTGTTTTTCTCTTCTATCTTACAGCAATTATTAGACCAGTCAAAGAACCTGAAAGGGAAGAAGAGAAATTATTTTGTTCCTACACTCATCTCTTAACTTTTCTAAACTTTCTATTCTTATTGGGACCACACAAATCCTCTTCAGATTAATTTAAATTCACTGCACTTTCTTTCCCATCTTAAGTTCATTCCTGCCATTTTCCCATTCTGAATCCCAGTTTTAAATAACTTCCCTCCTCCTCTTTGCCTTAATTTTTCTGTTTACACTTCAGTCAGCCCTAGATAGCAGTAAGGTATCGCTTGAACTTTAAAAATCTCTATGTGAGTAAGGACTCTCTTCCCAGAGAGCAGTGAACATGGGTTATGCAGCAAAAAGTCAAGCCCCAGATCAGAGGTTACAGAACAGCAACTCACAAGACAAAGTCTGCCCACGGTGGTGAATTTGTCTGGCTCATAGCATTTTTATGAATTCATTACGTTGCCAACATTTAAAAATAAAAATTTCTCACAAAATCTGAAATTCCAGCTTTTCTTCATAAAAAAGATGTGCAGGTCGCACTTCATCTGCCCTCCTCCTGCCAGATCGATAGTGAGCCAACAGTGAATTATATATTTTAAAATGATAAATCTCACCTCAATTTTTTTTAAAAGTAAACCAAAGCTGCCCCCCAGAGTAACATGAATTCCCTAAATCACTTAAGTCCCAATCTGCTCTACTATTACTATTTAAATCTAGCCCTTGTAGGCATCTGACTTTACCATGCTCCCCTTATATAAATTTACTGAATGAATAAATTAAGATGATAATTTTAAGACAGACAAGGTTGGTGATGATGATAATGTGATAATGCTAACAACACTGGCAATTAACATTTCCTGCTTTATTGTGAATCAACTATTGTTTAAGCAAAAACATATTATCTCATTCAATCCACACAAAAACCCTATGGATATACACTATTATTATTCTCGATTTATAAATGAAAAAACTAAGGCACAAAGAAGTGAAGCAACTCAGCCAAGGTCACATTGCCAGTACTCAAGGTACAGCGAGAATTCAAAATCAGATACTCTAACTCCAGGGAACACTGGTAATCCCTACAATATGATTCCTTAAGACTACCATCCTTTCTTCTGTGACCAACTGAATTAACTGCCTGGAACGAAGACTCAAGAGACTAAATTTTAGAACCTATCTTTCTTTGCACAAATGACTAAGAAGCAAACCAAAGTTCACCTAAATGCAGATGGTATTTTTGAATTTTTTTCCTCATCTTAAAAGAACACTTTCTCTGTAATTGAAATATTAGGGAATCCAATCAAATTATATATTTGTTATCAGACTATTCCTGGAGTAAGGTACGCTCAATAATGAGAGGAATCCTTAGTTCAAAACTACAAAGTGATGATACAGCACAAAACTCTTCTCTTTCTTGGGGTAGGAGAGTAAACAGTGTGCAGACATGAAAAAAATTAAGTTTCTTGAGGGCAGGAACTGTTTTTTTCCATGAGTCCCTGCAGTTAGCATATATTCAGTTATAATGAAGGAACCAAGAAATCCAAACATCTTAAATTGAAATGCAATGAAATCCTTATTACAGCATTTATCATCTTGCTTTTTTACAATAATTACTAGTAAATAGTTTTATTTTCCTCACAAAAACACAAAATCCTTGAGGTAGAGTATCCCTTGGAAACTAGCATAACAGGGCTCAATAAACACTTGCTTAATATTACAAGCTCAACATTTCTATACTTAGATTTCCTGCAGGTCTCTCAACCAATGTTTAAAGCAGAAAGAGAATTCCTTAGTGGTCTAGTGGTTAGGACTCCGAGCTTCCACTGCAGGGGGCGAATGAAGATCCTACAACCTGCATGGCCCAGCTAAAAATAAAAAATAAAGTAGAATTTAAAATGGCTTCTCATTTATAAAGCAATGGATGCTTTGAAGTCCTATTAGAAGATATTTTTGAGACCAGTCCCACATTGTATCAACAAAGCCCTGAAAACTTGGTGAGCTGGCATAAGCAGCACAAAGAATAATCAAGGAGCTGGAAGGAGAAAGCATCGTGGTCACACCTTCAGTAGAAAGTAATGCAGTCCCGAGATTTAAGTAAATTGCTCAAGATCACAGAAATTAAGTAACAAGCAATATCAAGGCCAGAACACATATTTCCTGAATGCTGGCCCAGTTTTCTTTCCACAAAGAACTACTCCGGAGCTCAGGATGAAATGGATACTTTTAGAAATATTTTAAAGATATTTGGTATGGAGGATGATCTTCCCCAGTACATAACTTTTTGGGAGGTATTACACCACCACTCAAGATATGAAATTTGCCTTGTTCCAATCATTGCAGATAACGCCATCTTTTCCCCTGTTGTTCTACATACTTTTTTCATTTTCATGTCTTTCCTTATCCTCTGAGAATTCTTCCTCTCACCACCTCTGATTTATCTACTTTTCCTCTTATCCACTTCCTTTCTCTAGTTATCTCACAAAGCACCCTACCACCTCCTTTTCTCTTCGTAATTATTAAAAAAAAAAAAACAAACCCACAGATTAATGACACATTTGATTATAGCACTAACCTGGGATACCATAATAACCAAGCCATAGCCTTGGTCTCTTGGCATTTATGAGGCAATTTGTTAACAAAAATATAAACACAAAGAGTCACACAATTTTACTATGATCTTACAATGGAGACAATAAGCTTAAGTACAGATGGGACACTCGTATGAAGAGATGTGGTAATAACAACAGTCACAAGGTTAAGGTTAAGCAAATGAAAGGGATCCTCTTTCCTATACAGCTTTCTCACCAACCAATTCATGTGCTCTACTTCATTTACTCACTATTCTCTTACTGCCTGACTTTTCCTGTGCTCTACTTTTTCCCTCAACCAGCAGACTTCCTTTTCTTCCTCCTGGTCCTTTTTTTTCCTCTCCTGATTTTTTCAGATGAATCTGTCCTGTCCTGTTTTCCTTTTCAATATTACTGCCAACTCCTCCCACCTTATAGACCTGGATAATGGCTTCAGATGGGAATTCACTTTTTTCTAAAGATTTAATATGTATTATTTTATTTGATCCTCACAACAATGCCAGGGAGGCAGGCAGAAATCAACATAACTATTTTACAGATATATAAACTAAGTCTTGCCAAGATTAAATACTTTGCCAACAATCAAGTCTGTCAGTAGCAAAATCAAATCAGAACCCAAACCTTTTCTTTCCAGTCTTCTCTTCTTTTTCCATTGAACTATATTGTTTTCTTTTTAATTCCTACATATTTTAACCATATATGTGCACATGTATGGACAAGTATAGAGATAAATGTTTCTAAAATAGCACAAGTGAGAAAAGTATATGACTGTATAGGGAAGCTAGAAAAACAGAAAAGTCAAAGGACCCAAATTAAGAATACAATGTAGCTCACAGGCTAATCCTTGTAGAGGCAGCTATGGGTTTCAGATCCAAATGGAAACTATGTCTTCAACCAAGTGCTGTAGCCAGCATCAACACTGGTCTCTCCCATACTTCCCACAGCTGTTAACAGAACCAGTGCTCACCCTCAGCACCATTTCTGACCCTCACTCTCTTTCACAGGCATGCCACCATACCTGAAGTTTTCACCGTTTGAAGTCACTTCTTTGGATTAAGGCGCTGTCTCCAGAAGGCCACGGTTAAATGCATGTTACCTGAGAAAGGAAGGAGGGTCCATTAACACATTACTCCTATGTTTAAACACATCAGATCTGCAATGACCTTTGGAATAGGACAGCACAATGTCCTTTAAAAAGTTTCATAGAATAGATCATTTTTGATGGAGCAGGCAGGATAATAAGGTTAAATTGGGAAGAAAATGACTCACACATACAATAGGGTAACTCCCCACCTGTGTATAGCTACATGACATGTATAGCTACATGGCAAAATGAGGATGGCCATATAAATACATACTCTACCTTTTGAGGTCACAGTAAGGACTATCCCTGCAACTTGGAAGCTCCTAGGGATATGAAAAGAAAAAAGTACTCCAAGGATCTGAGTATAGTCAATTCTGTAAAGAAGCAAAGAGCTGAATTGGCATCAGTCCTCCAAGGACAGTACACTGCTAGACTGAAAGAGGACAGAAAAAAGGAACAGATTCTGGTTAACTACTTCTAGTTGTGAGGCTAGTTTCCAGCCCAACATTTTTAGCAGAGGGCTGACCTCTCAATGAGAGAATGCTGCAATTCAATTCTTCAACTCCACTTGTAATTTATATTGACTTAAAGCCAGTATCATTTACAGCCACAAAAATCAACATGCTTTTACTGAGTGCATATTATAAGCCCAAATTTTGGCTAGGTGCTATAAATATGGGGTTGAGGGGGAGGGGGGCCTTTAGTACACTTTTGCCTTAACCCATACTATAGGGTAACTCCCCACCTGCGTATAGCTACATGGCAAAATGAGGATGGCCATATAAATACATACTCTACCTTTTGGAAGAAACCAATCCCCTAAACCCAAAACAGAGAAGGGTGAGGAACAAGAAAAGAAGGCGGAGGGTGGCTATTTTTCTGTGAGTATAAACACAAATTTCCTAAACCAGAATGAATACAACTCACTTCTAGGCCAAAGTTCCTTGTTAAACTCTTAACTAAACAGTCAAGAGGCACAGACTAGAAATACTTTTTCTTTTGGTCTAATACCAAAAGTTCTTCTTGGTACACTGGAGAACAGACTAAGAGTTACAAAACTTGGTTCTACTTTTAGCTCTGATTCTTTGTTTAAAAAAAAAAAACAAAAAACAGAAAAGGTTGGACTAGTCCAAGAATAGCATATACCTGGCACATATATTGATACTAACCCCTAGATAACTAGTGTCCACAGGAGTCAGCACTAATCAATCATAACTCACTTTCCCAGAGAACCCTTATGATTAAAATCCTTCTCAACACGGGGCTTCTGGCAGCTACTTCAAGTGAAAGTTGGCCCATAAATCAAAATATATCTGCTACTGTGGACTAGATAATCTCTACAATCTCTTCCAACTCTTTAATATGTATTATTTATTTATTTGGCTATGCTGGGTCTCATGTGGTATGTAGGATCTTTAGTTACAGTATGTGGAATCCAGTTCTCAAAACTGGGATCGAACACAGGACCCTTGCATTAGGGGCATAGAGTCTTGGCCACTGGACCACCAGGGGAGTCCCCCAACTCTAAAATCCTAAAACCAAGTTTCTGAGGGTGGGAGAAAAAACACTTCCCAAAAAGCTCATACATCAATACATTGATAGCCATAAATTTCAGTCTAATCTCTAAATTCTACAAATTGCACCTGATCAAGGATGCTAACAACAAATTCTGATACCATTAACATACATAACCGTGCAATATTATTCTGATTTGCTAATGGGTTCTTTTGACAGAAAAGGAACCTTTTACCCAGACTGGCCCTAAAGAAATCCTCATACAAAAACAGGACAATAGAACTAAATTTAATCCCTTGATCATGCCCACAGCCTCTCAATAAGGACAAGCCATTCACTTATCACCTAAACCACTGCAACAGCCACTCTTCCATCCTTTCACTCTTGTCACAAAGTAATCTTCTAAAGCAAACATGTACTCAATATCATATTCCTGTTTAAAAATCTGTATCTATTGCTAACAACATAAAACAAGTTTTTTTCTTGCCTCACATCCATAATGCTCTCCTTCCCCATCCCACTCCCTGCTCCCTTGTATCTTCCACAATCCTGTGTTTACTAACAGTATTGAGGTGTTTCCTCTGCCCTGTCCTTCCCTTTCTCCATTACAGTAACATTTCAGCTAAGACCCAACTTCAGCCTGAAGCAGATTCTTCCTTCTCAAATCAATCAGACACAAGTGATTACCTCCTCTTCCATCTCAAAGCTTTTGGTTTATTCAAAGTATTGTCTCAAAACCATCAAAATTGCCTGAGGCAAGTTTTAATCCTCAACGCTGACCCAAACCTATTAACTCAATCTCAGGGAATAAGGCTCTGAAATTTCTACTTTTAAAAAAGCTGCCCTGATTATTTTAATGACCAAATTTGGGGGCTACAGGTTTGTCTCTTCCAGTTGGTGTAAAGATGTTTCTTTAAGGAATGGAAAAATGATTTACTCTAGAATACACTGAGAATTATCCTGCACTTGTTTATTTCATATCCTTGTTGACTTGACTCATGCTGAAGATGAAGGAATTCCTTTCGGACTCACACCCAAAAAACTTATATCCACTGTTGAAAACAGCAGGTGAATTTCCACCTTCATTTCTAAATCTTAAAATGAAGTAACTGTAACCTGAGTAAACCTATGAATACATAATTAAGACTCTCACCAGACCTGCTCTAAGAACTTTATTTTGGCCGAGAAAAAACTCTCTAGCCCATTTTGACGGTGGAAATACACTGCCTCTAGTACTTCCCTAAGATCTAATTATATTAGGAATACATGCAAGACTCCAACTAAGTACAGTGATAGATGGTTGGCTCAAGTGCCTCGTTAATTTTCAGAGAAAAATTCCCTGAAATGTCTCTACCTTCCTCACCCTTCACTCCCAAAAAAATACACTGAAGCTGAGTTAATAGCGGAAAATCTAACCAGATACGAATATAAGCAAGAAAACAAGGTGAGTTGTTACTGAGGAATCGTGGATTTCGGGTAGTTTGCAAATCCACCCGGTTACAGCGCTAACTTGAGGCCCAGCGTCTACCTGGGGCTGAGATCCTGTGTTTCGCTCTACGTCGCGGCCCGGAGCAAAGTCTAAGAACTTGAGTTCCCCACTTGGTCCCCACCAAGTCCTGTCCTCATCACGGCTACTTTTTTCTTCTCTCCGCTAAAGAAAAGGGCACTTTCAGGAGGAAGGGCAGTGACAGCTCCACGTCTGCAAAACTCGGCGCCGGCGGGGCCGCTGCGGCGGAGGCGGGCGCGGACGACGCCGCCGGGGCCGGGACCACCACGTTGGGGGACAATAGACGGAGGGGAATGGAAGAGAGAAGAGAGGCAGCCGCTGTACGTGGCCCCTCTCGCTAGTGCGGGCTCCAGAAAGTCTCGGGAAGGGCAGCGGGTGGCAGGTGGGCCCGGCCGCCGCCCCTCGCAGGGCCACGTCGCCCGCCCCGGCCGCTGCCGCGGGGCCCCTCGCGTAGGCCGGGCCGCAGGAGCAGAGCCCCCGGGCGGGGCTGACGGGCTCTGGGCTGGACCCCGGGGGCGCCCGCTGGGGCCCAGCTCTCTCAGAACTTGGCGCCCGCGAGGCGAGGGGCTCCGAATGTCTGAGCCCAACAGTGGCCGCTCGGGGCTTCCAGATGACCATCCCCGCCAGCCCTCCGCCCGGCCCCCGGCACTAGCCCGAGCTCCCCGCGCCCCCCACGGGCATGGGCTCGGAGGGAAGAGGAAGCAGCCGCGGCTCGGGTCCCGGCTGACGCGCCGCACTCCTCTACCTCTCGCTCTCCTCCGACGTATTCATCCAGGACCCCCCCTCTCCCCAAAATTGCCTCCAGTCCGCCCGCGGGTTTTTACCGGGACTCGGGGCGGCGGCTACTCTTCAGTCCCTCGACTAAGATGGCAGCCGGTCCCGAGCCCGGACCACAGCTACTAGAACGAGTTGGCGGCCAACGCGCAGGCGCCTGCAGCGCCGAAGCTCTCAGGACTACAAGCCCTAGAAGTCCTTGCGCACTAACCAGCTGCCGGCAGGAAGAGCTAGCAGAGGCTGGTGAGCGCTGCTAAATCCGAGCTTGCCTTTAGCTAGGTGGGAGGGACTCTTGGATTACTCCCGGTCAGTTCAGTTCAGTCGCTCAGTCGTGTCCGACTCTGCGACCCCAGGAATTGCAGCACGCCAGGCCTCCCTGTCCATCACCAACTCCCGGAGTTCACTCAAACTCATGTCTATCTAGTCGGTGATGCCATCCAGCCATCTCCTCCTCTGTCGTCCCCTTTTCCTGCCCTCAATCTCTCCTAGCATCAGTCTTTTTTTTTTTAATGTTTTTTTAATTTAAATTTATTTATTTTAATTGGAGGCTAATTAATTTACAATATTGTATTGGTTCTGCCACATATCAACATGAATCCACCACGGGCATACACGTGTTCTCCATCCTGAACCTCCTTCCCACCTCCCTCCCCTTCGCATGAGGTGGCCAAAGTATTGGAATTTCAGCTTCAGCATCACCCAGGACTGATCTCCTTTAGAATGGACTAGTTGGATCCCCTTGCAGTCCAAGGGACTCTTAAGAGTCTTCTCCAACACCACAGTTCAAAATCATCAATTCTTCGGTGCTCAGTTTTCTTTATAGTCCAACTCTCACATCCATACATGACCACTGGAAAAACCATGCCTTCACTAGACAGACCTTTGTTGGCAAAGTAATGTCTCTGCTTTTCAATATGCTATCTAGGTTGGTCATAACTTTCCTTCCAAGGAGTAAGCGTCTTTTAATTTCATGGTTGCAGTCACCATCTGCAGTGATTTTGGAGCCCAGAAAAATAAAGTCTGACACTGTTTCCACTGTTTCCCCATCTATTTCCCATGAAGTGATGGGACTGGATGCCATGATCTTCATTTTCTGAATGTTGAGCTTTAAGCCAACTTTTTCACTCTCCTCTTTCACTTTCACTAAGAGTCTGTTTAGTTCCTCTTCACTTTCTGCCATAGGGTGGTGTCATTTGCATATCTGAGGTTATTGATATTTCTTCCAGCAATCTTGATGCCAGCTTGTACTTCTTCCAGCCCAGCGTTTCTCATGATGTATTCTGCATAGAACTTAAATAAGCAGGGTGACTACTCTTTTTCCTATTTGGAACCAGTCTGTTGTTCCATGTCCAGTTCTAACTGTTGCTTCCTGACTTGCTTATACGTTTCTCAAGAGGCAGGTCAGGTGGTCTGGTATTCCCATCTCTTTCACAATTTTCCACACTTTATTGTGATCCACACAGTCAAAGGCTTTGCCATAGTCAATAAAGCAGAAATAGATGTTTTTCTGGAACTCTCTTGCTTTTTCCACGATCCATCAGATTTTGGCAACTTGATCTCCGGTTCCTCTGCCTTTTCTAAAACCAGCTTGAACATCTGGAAATTCACGGTTCACATATTGCTGAAGCCTGGCTTGGAGAATTTTAAGCATTACTTTACTAGCATGTGAGATGAGTGCAATTGTGTGGTAGTTTGAGCATTCTTTGGCATTGCCTTTCTTTGGGATTGGAATGAAAACTGACCTTTTCCAGTCCTGTGGCCACTCCTGAGTTTTCCAAATTTGCTGGCATATTGAGTGCAGCACAGCCTGGTATCTCTAGGCTTTTTAAAAAACCCTCCTCGTCTCACACTAGAACCTCTCAACAGTATAGCTACGGATCCAAAATCTAGTGTGCATCAGAATCACCTGAAGGGCTTGTTAAAACGTAGACTACTGGGCCCCACCCCCAGAGTTTCTAATTCAGCAGATCTGGGATAGGATCTAATCATTTTAATAATTTGCGTTTCTAACAAGCTTTCTGATGTGCTACTAGTAGGAGATCACACTCTGAGAATCACTTAACCGTATCTTAGTCCTTAAGAAACTACACTTAGGAGTTACATTGATTGGATTCAACTCCACCTTTTAACAATGTGCGCTTAGGGATGATGAAAATAGCTTACACGTAAGTGGTGCCAACATGGCAGGCGTTCTTAGAGCTGATCAATAAGCTCCTTTAATCCTCATAACGAATCTATGAGGGAACTACCTTCATTTTCCTCACTTTACAGGTGCACAAACCAAGTCACAAGCTGGATAAGAACCCAGGCAGTCTGGCTTCAGATTCCAACCTCTTCCTTCATAGATTGTTTGTGAGAATTAATAGGCTGTGGAAGTAAACTCAGAGGTACAACTAAGTGCTTAGTAATTAGTGACCTTTGCTATTATTGTTTAGCATGTTTCCTCCTAATAAAAACAGTATTTTACCATTTAGAAAGTCACTTACACTTTTCAAAGTACTTTCAAGTCCTCCATGTCAGTGTTTCCTGCAATGTATCTTAGGAAAGCATGTTAAAGATTCAGATTCCTATAACCCTACCCCACTCACATTATCTAGTGCTGTGGTTCTCAAACTTCAGTGCCCATCAGAATCACCTAGAGGACTTAATCCATAGACTGCTGGGCTCCACCTTCAGAATTTCCAGTTCAGTAACTCTGAGGTCTGACCGCAGTGTTTGCATTTTCGACCACAGATCACACTTGGACAGTCACTGTGGTAGGGCAGTGTTTCTCATCGTTTTTGAAATTATCATCTCAGTAAGGAACAATTTTACACTTTTTTGGGGGGGGGGCATGCTACTCTGCATTTGGAATCTTAGTTCCCCCACTGGGGATCAAACCCATGTCCTCTACAGAGGACATGCAGTTTAACAGCTGGATCACCAGCGAAGTCCTACTAGACATTTTCCCCCTAAATTCCCTTATGAAATTTTAATGTCACAAATATACTTTTTATCAATATATGTACCATGTATCTGATCTTTTACCAAAAAAATTTTGAGTGGGGAGGAATTCCTTGGCTATGCAGTGGTTGGGACTCTGCACACTCACGGCCAAGGGTACAGGTTCAACTCATGTTCTGGGAACTAAGATCCCTGCAAGCTGAGAAGGGCATGCAAACAAAACAAATGTTTTAAACATACATGTATTTTAATGTCCTCTGCACCCCCACAATCAATTTTTGTCCGATTGAGAACACATGTTCTGCAGGATGTGGGTTTTTAACTAGTGCCCCAGGTGATTCTTAACACTAGACAGAACGCAGTGTATCTTTAAAGTATGAGGTATTTTTATGCCTGGGCTTCCCAGGTGGCTCCGTGGTAAAGAATCCGCCAGTGCAGCAGTTGTAGATTCGATCCCTGGGTCAGAAAGATCCCCTGGAAAATGAAATGGCCACCCAGTCCAGTATTTTTGCCTGGGAAATCCAATGGACAGAGGAGCATGGCAGGTTACACTCCATGGAGTCGGACACAACTTAGCAACTAAAACAAACATTTTTATATCTATTACACCAAGAGGGAAATGAGTCTCAAGTAAATTAGATGAGTGGTCCAAGATCACTCAGCCAGAAACCAGGGATTCAACAGAAGTCCTCCGGCACCACATTCTATCTTCATACACAATTTTTAAACTATATAATGTTATGTAAAACTAATATATAGTTTGAAGTCAGGATAGTGATAACCCTTGTCCTTAGTCACTCAGTCGTGTCTGACTCTTTGTGACCCCACAGACTGTAGCCCACCAGGCTCCTCTGTCCATGGGACTCTGCAGACAAGAATACTGGAATGGGTTGCCGTGCCCTCCTCCAGGGGATCTTCCCAACCCAGGGATCAAACCCAGATCTCCCACATTGAAGGTGGATTCTTTACTGTCTAAGCCACCAGGGAGCCCAGTGATTACCTTTAAGAGGAGGTAAAAACAGGAAGAAGACCCAAAAAGGGGTTTGGGGGGCTGGCAAAAATGTTCTGTGTCTTGATCTGAGTGCTGGTACACTGGTAGGCTCACTTTGTGAACATTCATCAAGCTGCATATTTATGATTTGTGTATTTTTCTGTGTATTATGTGTCAAGAAAAGTTTATGTGAAGCAAATATGTTTTAAATGTATATTCATTTTATTCCAAAAACGCATCTCTTTCTACTACATACCAGCTTCTCGAACTTTAGAGTGCATCAGAATCAGCTGGAGGACATATTGAAACCCCGATTGCCAAGTAACACCCCCAGAATCTCTTAAGTTCTGGAATCAGGCCCAAGAATTTGCATTTCAAAGTCGGACACAGCTTAGCGACTGAACAACAGCAATAAACAAGTGCCTAGGTGATGCTGATGCCTAGGGATCACATTTTGAGAACCACTATGCTGGGTGGTCTATGCTATCCTAACGTTCTTGCTCATGCCAACAGGATGGATTAGGTCTGATCTGGGAGGCAGACTTAGTGGAATTAATGTCAGGCTTCTTCAGAGCCACATGGACCAAGGATCTAGTACTATCGATATCTTACTTCAGGGGGTTTAGGGAAATCCTCTGAACCTCAGTGGCCAAATCTCTAAATGGGAATAATAGATACTGCCTCCTGAGATGTGAAAATTCTAGGAAATCCAGGGCAGGTATTTAGTTGATAGTTTCTCCAAGGAGGGCCCAAGTTAGTAAGGGCAGAGAATCCCAGCCTGGACATTTACTCATCTCCCATGCTGTGTGGCTCTGGCTCCCAAGTTCCCTGATTCAAAAGCCAGTCTATTCTTGGCCTGGTCAGAATGCAAGACTGGTGGCTAATAAGGCCTTGAGCCACCTACACCCTCCTTCTGCTTCGGACAGCCAGGTCAGCCTGGGACAGGACCCAGCCCTGCTTGAGCAGGGGTAGGAAGCCTGGGAGAAGCCTCTATCAGCAAGGGAAGGAGTTTCCCAGTCTCTGGAGAGAGAAGGAAGCAAAGATGCAGAGCTGGAAGGAGTGGGAAGAGAAAACCCAGCAACCCACATGCCACCTGTCTCTTATTGACTTTCCCTGTAGAACACTTAGTCACGCTGCTAGTCACGCTGCTGTCCCCCACTTCCCTGAAGCCATTCTGCATTCAGCTGCCAGAGGTAGGGAAAGACTTGAAAAGTGGCAGAACTGTGTGTTGATGGAGAGAAGACACTGGATGGAGCTTCTGGGAGCCTCAGACATGGGTCCAGAGAAACCACCAAAAACCTAGGTCATGGCTCATCATTTTCCCTGTTTAAGACTGTTTTGTCATCTGCAAAATGAGGAACACAATTTCCATCCCTGGTCACCTCAGTCATCCCTTCCAGGTAGGGTTGCCAGATTTAGAAAATAAAAATGTAGGATGCTCAGTTAAATTTGAATTGCAAGTAAAAAATGAATAATTTTTAATACAAATTTGTGACAAATACTGCATGTAACATTCTTATACTAATTTTTTCCATTGTTTATCTAAAATTCAAATTGAACTGGGCACCACATGTTTTATTTGGCAAACTTACTTTCAGGGCTTTATATACTTTCTTCACTGGGGTGGTGAACTTAAATGCCTCCAATGGCCAGTAAGGGAAAATAAAAAATCACAGCTAACATCTACATTTACATTTTTAATTATCAATAGGATCCTAAGTGTTTTGTATGCACTATCTCACTGAATTACCCCAGCAAGCTAGGTGGGGTGCTCCGTTTCCTCATCCATGATGTGGGGATAGTAATATGCTCCAGCTTCTGGGATGTTATGAGAATTAAATAAGCTAATGCCTATAAAATACTTAGAATGGTGCCAGGCAAGCACACAGTAAGCACTAGCTATAATTTGTCCCATTATGCTCATAGAGAAACAGAGTAACCAGCCCGTGGTTTTACCTAGCAAGTGGCAGAGCCAAGGTAGGAACTCAGATCTATGACTATGGCAAAAATTCAAATTATTTAAAACTCCTGTGTTTTAATTAACAGGAAATAAAACAGGAAAATGGATCAACTGTGGCCAATTTACAGAATGAAATACTACAAAGCAGTACATATACATTACAAAGTACACAGCTGATGTTCAGCTCATTCATAACTACCATTATTATAAAGCCCAGAGATGTAAACAATTCAGAAACACATTTTTCGAGACTTCCCTGATGTTCCAGTGGCTAAGACATTGATGCAGGGGGCCTGGGTTCCATCCCTGGTAGGGAAACTGATCTCATATGCTGCAACTAGGAGTTCTCAAGCTGCAAAAGATCCTGTGTACCACAGCTAAGTCCCAGTGCAACCAAATAAATTATTAATTTTAAAAATATTTTAAAATTTTAGTTTTTTATGTTTGGCTGTGGTGGATCTCCATTGCTGCTGGGGCTTTTCTCTAGTTTCAGCAAGCGAGGTTGTGGTGCACCGGCTTCTCATTGTAGGGGCTTCCCTTGTCATGGAGCTCAAGCTCTAGAGCACAGTCTCAGTAGCTGCACTGAGGCATGTGGGATCTTCCTGGATCAGAGATTGAACCTGCGTCTCCTGTGTTGGAAAAGGTGGATTCTTTACCACTGAGCCACCAGGGAAGCCCTAAAAAATGTTTTTAAAAAGAAAAAATGCATTTCTTCAACCAATATTCAGAATGCATAATGGGTAAAATTATGCATTTTCATTCATATGAAAAACATGTTTTATACATTCACTGCTAATTACAAAAAGCACAGTATTGTAGTGTTTATAAACTTCTGCCACAATTTGATGCTATTTATTCTAAACAGGCATTATTAAGTCCCAAAGGATATTTTCATAAGTTGGTTATTTGGAGCACAGATGTATTTCCCCATTAATTAAAGAATATTATAATGGTTGATTATGACCTTGGTATGCCCATCAAACCTTTTAATATTATGCAGCTGAATTGTTGTACAAATAAAATCATAGACATCAAAAAACTACTATGACCCAAAATAAATAAGTATCAGACATTATGCTAAAAGAAAGTACAAACTGTATGTTCTATTTGTATGCTATTCTAGAACAGGTAAAACCTAATCAATGGTGAAAGAAATCACAATATTGTTTCTAGAGAGAGAAAATTTTCTCAGGTGTTGAAAATGTGTTTTCAGTATCTTGTTAGAGGTGTAGATTACATGTCTGAATGCATTTGTCAAAACATAGTAAATAATACACTTGAGATCTATGTTTATCATTGCATGTAAAATGAACCTTAAAAACAAAATCCTCAAAACAAATACTGAACTCTAGTTAATGACAGCCATACTGAAATGTTTAAAGGTAGCATGAACTCTGCAGCTTCCTTGTAATGCATCAGAAAATAAGATGGATGAGTGGAGTGATGAAGGAATTAATATATGACAAAGTGTATATAGCAAACAGTTAACCATACATGTCTTTAAACTGTTCTGTTTGAAAATATTCATAATAAAATGTTGGTGGAGGCAGGGGAACTCCTACCAAGCAAAATGCGGTCTGTCTTCAGGGGTGGATTTGTAATCTCTGATTCATTTGCAGGCATCTCCATCTCCTGGCTGTTTTTCTCCTTTGAGCTATGAAACAGCATGATCTCATTTCTAAAATCTTCCTCTCACAGCTTCTGTCCTAATATTTCTCCTAACTGGGTTCCAGTCCACTCCCTACTATTTACTTGCTGTATGACCGGGCCTTTCAGGGTCTCTTCTGACAGATGGAGATTAGGGTCATGTAACTTTTATCTATAGGTAACAGACTGAATATTTTAAAAATTAAAGATAAAAATAAATAAATAAATGCATCAGATTCAGCCATTCAACCTTATAAGATTTCCTTCCTCTCTAAACCATAAGCCCTTCAATTGCAAAGTACCCATCTTATCCATTCCTATATTTTCTCTGGCGTACAGTAACACCTTAAGGGTGCTCAGAAAACACTTCAATGAAAATTTCTTTGTAAATTTTGAGAGGAGACAGAGACACATGTATTAAGTGCCCACTGAGTGCCCTGAATGAGATGTGCCTATATTCATCCCCAGTGAGTTAGAAGTATTGTGATGACCACTTTTCTAGAGGAGGAAACAGTTTCAGAAGGGTTAGGAGACTTTCCAAAATTCACAGAAAATGCAAGAAATAGACCTGGGATTTAAACCCAGGATGGTCTCTTTCAACTACTTCACAACTGCCTCTTCTTGAATCAGTGTAAAAAGAAAAGAGAGACTATGCTTTTCTGTAACCTTCAGATTTTCTGTACTGAATATAGAAGTAAAAAAGAATGTTATAAAAATAAATAGCCATAAGGAGCTCTCAACACCTCCTGCAGTTTTGGGAGAACTTAGATTCAGATGAGCGTTTGCAGGACTAAAGAACTCCCTTAGATAATAAACAGCATGGCAGAGTTCCTCCTAGTCCTGCTTATTATCCCCAGTTCCCTCTTTTCTTGCTCTCAAACGTAGAGTCATCCTTTTCCTAGGAAAGCCCCACAGTTACAGATTTTGATCAGAATCATTGCTTGTCCACAGTTCTCATTGGAAATGTCTATGCTAAACTGGAATATACCTGTCTCTAAAAAAATTATAGTCACATCTACAAATTCCTCAAGCAAAATCAAGAGACAAGCATCCAGATCACATTATACGAGATGGGAAGGTATCATCAAACAAGAAACACTCTTGGGAATCTTAGAACTCAGCCTTGATTCGGGTAAACTTCAGAGGCAATAAAGTCTACAGAGACATAAGAACATGTGACTTTGTTTTCAGTCCTTGAGGACCTTCTGAACTTGGAGGGAGGAGGGGCAGGCCCTGAAAGGTCAAATGCTTCAGTCACATGTGTTCAGGATGCTTCCTCAACCGTGAAATAGGACTAACAGTAGTACCTTGCCTCTTAAGGTGGTTGGGAGGATAAAATAAGAGAATATTAATACAGAACAGGATCATAGTAAGTGTTTCATTAAAGTTAGTGCTTGATTTCCTGTGTGCCAGAGAGGTTTGAGGACTTGCCTGAGATCAACTAATAACTGGAAGAAGCAGAATTCAAATGTGGTCAGCCTGACTCTAGAGCCCTCAGCTTCACCTTTAAGCCAGTACCTTCCAAGGAGTTGTGCACTGATGGATATGCACAAACTGATGTTAGGTGGTGCCAAAAGTGGTCGTCAAAAAAACAAACAAACACCTTTTCATTATGAAAAACTTCAAAGATACAAAAAGAAAATAGTATAATGAGTTGCCTGCTTCACTCAGCTTCAAATAGCAGCTCATTAACAATAGCCTTCATCTGTTACCTCTGCTGATGGCTTATTTTGAAGCAAATCCCAGACATCACATTCTTTCATACGTAACTATTTTGGTAGGTTTGGTATGGTAATCTTTTAAAAAATTATTTTATCGAAGTAGAGTTGATTTACAATGTTGTGTTAGTTTCTGTTGTACAGCAAAGTGATTGTTATACATGTATATACATTGCTTTTCATGTTCTTTTAATCTATACGTTTTTGGCTGTGCTGGATCTTTGATGCTGCATGTGGTCTTTCTCTGGTGGTGGTGCTTAGGGTTCTCGGTGCAGTGGCTTCTCTCGTTGCAGAGCACAGGCTCTAGGTGTGTGGGCTTCAGTATTAATAGTTGTAGCACTCAGGTGCAGTAGTTTCAGCTAACAAACTCCACGGCATGTGGGATCTTCCCAGACCAGGGATCAAACCTGTGTCCCCTGCATTGGCAGGCAGATTCTTAACCACTGGACCACCAGGGACCACCATTTTTCATTATGGTTTATCACAGGATATTGAATACAGCTCCCTGTGCTGTATGGAGGGACCTTGTTGTTTATCCGTTCTCTGTATAATAGTTTGCATCTGCTCATCTCCAACTCCCAATCCATCCCTCTCCCAACACCCTCCCGACAAAAATTTCCTAAAACTTGCTATGCTAATAAGAAGACAAACAACCCCATTTTAAAAGGGGCAATAGATATGAACAAATTTCACTAAAGAAGTTATAAGAATAAGCACTTGAAAAAAATCCCTAACATCTTTAGCCATTAGTGAAAACCAGAATGAGATGCCATTTTACACCCACCAGAGCAGTTATTTAAAAAAAAAAAAAAAAGACAGTAACAAACAGGCAAGAATGTGGAGAAACAGGAAGTCTCATACATTGCTAATAGAAATGTAAAATGGTTCAGCCACTTTGGAAAATAGTCTGCTGGTTTCTTAAAAAGCTAGGCATAAATTTCTCATAGGACCCAACAATTCCACTTCTATGTTTCTACACAAATGAAAAAATGAATGCCAATGGCTTGCATATGAATGTTCACAGCAGCATTATTCATAATAGCCAGAAAGTGAAGAGAAAAACTTAAATGTCAATCAATTGATGAGTGAATTTTTTAAATGTTCTATATATGTACAATGGAATATTATTCAGTAATAAAAAAAGAAATGAGCTATTGATAAATGCTATGTCATGAATGAACCTGAAACTAAACATTAAACTAAAGCAAAGTCAAACACAAATGATCACATATTGCATATTTAATTCCATTTGAAATGGAATTTTGAAATGTCCAGGTGAAGGTGAAGTCGCTCAGTCATGTCCGACTCTTTGCAACCCCGTGGACTGTAACCTACTAGGCTTCTCCGTCCATGGGATTCTCCAGGCAAAAATACTGGAGTGGATTGCCATTTCCTTCTCCAGGGGATCTTCCCGACCCAGGGATCGAACCCAGGTCTCCCGCATTGGAGGCAGATGCTTTAACCTCTGAGCCACCAGGGAAGCCCTGAAATGTCCAGAAAAGGCAAATTTATAGAGATAGGTTTTGATGAGGGATTTCCTGGGACAGAAGATAGAAATGAGAATTAGCCCATGTAAATGACCAAGAGGGGTCTCAGTAGAGTGATGAAATTTCCTAAAAATAGTTTCTGTTAAAGACTGAAAATCTCAGTAAATTTACTACAAATCATTGAATTGCATCTTTAAAATGGGTAGATTTTATGGTATGCCAATTACACCTTTCCTGAATTTGTTTTAAATACACATATGCCAGTTGTTCCAGCAGTTCCATTCCTAAGAGTTATCCTTTCAATAAATAGGCAGTGAGCAAAATAGCAGGTGAACATTGATTGATTCATCATAACATTGTTTGTAATAGGAAAAGACTGGAAATAAGGACAAAGTCCATCAGTAGGGGATAAAATAAATTATGATACTAGAAAACTATGCCAGTCTTAAAAAAAAAAAAGCATATGTACTGATATGAAACAACTCAAATTTATTTTATTTAGGGAATAAAGTCTAAATATTTGGTAGAAAATAACAACAGATTACATATTCATTTGCTTGTATATGCATAGAACATCTCTGGACTATAGAAAGGAAGAGAGTGAGATTAGATGTCTTTTAAAGGAATTGAGTGGCTGGGGGACAAAAGTAGAAGGAAAACATTTTCATATTTTTGTGAATAATGTATCAGATACCTATATTAGCTATTTGAAATTTTTAAAAATTTTTAAAGAAGTTAACTAAAATTATTACTAAAAAGTAGGTTGATTTATTTAAAGAAAAATATGAGTAAGTCTCATCATAAAGCATATACAGACAAGGACAAACCACTAAGGTAGGATGTGGACAAGTGTGGCTCGGAGCCAGCCCAGGGCCATCTATCACAGGGGCCAGCCAGGGCCTGTCTACCTCATGGCTCCACACCTCCCTCAGCCTCACCTGGGGCTGGAGAGGGACAGAGGCTGAGCCCTGAGCCTTCCAGACACTGCAGCACAGTAGTCACAAAAGCTGTCCAGTATTTGTGACTGCTTCTTGAGAGGGTCAGAATGGGCTCCTGTCACAAGCACAGAGTTCCCAGTCAGCTGGCTGCATCACAATCCTGCTGCCACTGGGGATGGTGAGGCCACCTAGGTCTCTTGGACACCCAAGGCCATCCTTTAGTCCCAGAGAGAGAAAGAGGAAGAGCATTTCTCCCATTCCTTTGCAGTTGAGGTATAGAGCTCAAGGCATTGAGTCAGTCTCGGTTTTGCTGTTTATTTGCTATGTGACCTCAGGCATGTCACTTACCTTCTCTGAGCCTCTGTTTCCTCATTGTAAACATGGAAATGATACTTTTAGAAAAACATATTGCTGAAATAAACAATTTAGATAAGGGAACAACTCAAATGTTATCAGTAGGAGAATGAATAAAATAAATCATGCCATGTTTATACAATGGAATACATATAGCAATAAAAAGAACAAATCATTACTACAGGAAAAAGCATAGATGAATTGCACAAACATAATGAGTGAGGGCTTCCCTGGTGGCTCAGAGGTAAAGAATCTGCCTGTCAATGCAGGAGACTCAGGTTCGATCCCTGGGTCAGAAAGATCCCCTGGAGAAGGAATTGGCAACCTACTCCAGTATTCTTGCCTGGAGAATCCCATGGACAGAGGAGCCTGGCGGGCTAAGTCCATGGGTCAGACACAGCTTAGTGACTAAACAACAACAATGAGCGAAAGAAGTCAGACAAAAAGAATACACATCATAAAAAATGTACTTTTAAATGTTTAATAACAGGTAAAACAAATATAAGGTGACAGAGGTAAGAATACTGGTTACTCTGGAGCAGCAAGAATTAGCTGGGAGGGGTGCCTCCCTCATGCCCCATGTGGGGCAACTAAGAGCTCACACACAGCAAGCGTGTGATGTGTGCCAGAACAGAGAGAGAAGATCCCACATGCTGCAACAAAGACCTGGTGCCACCAAATAAATAAAGAATATTTGTAAAAATATAGACAGAAGAAATGAAGAACACAGTATTCAAGAGGATGGTTACTCTGGTCAGGAAAACAGTTGGGTGGGAAGGATGCTTTAGGGTTAGATACAGGTTATTGTCTAGGCTCTGCAGTTTGATATGGGATGGTAGATTCACAAGTGCCTAAACCATTACTTTAAAACATAAATTAGGGCTTCCCTGGTGGCTCAGTAGTAAACAATCTGCCTGCCATTGCATGAGATGAGGGCTTGATCCCTGATCTGGGAAGATCCCACATGCCTCGGGGCAACTAAGCCTCTGCGCCACAACTCCTGAGCCTGTGCTTTTTAGAACCAGGGAGCCACAACTACTGAGCCCACATGCCGCAGCTCCTGAAGGCTGAGCGCCCCAGAGCCCATGCAAGCCACTGCAATGAGAAACCCATGCACCCAACTAGAGAAAAGCCCTCACAGCAACGAAGACCCAGCATAGCCAATAAACAGATAAATAAAAAGAAATATAATTTCAAAAAATTTAAAACTAATTAAACAACTCAAGGATAATTTTAAAATAATACAAGGGACACAAACACCTGATAGGGTTGTTGAAGGGTGTATCAGTCATGATTCTTAGTGGCAAAACAAAACAAACATACAGTATATTAACGCATCCATATGGAACTTAGAAAGACGATAATGACGACCCTGTATGTAAGACGGCAAAAGAAAACACAGATGTAAAGAACAGACTTTTGGACTCTGTGGGAGAAGGCGAGGGTGGGATGATTTGAGAGAATAGTATTGAAGCATGTATATTACCATATGTAAAATACATCTATTTTACATATCCAAGTTCCATGCATGAAGCAGGGCACTCAAAGCCAGTGCTCTGGGACAACCCAGAGGGATGGAGTCGGGAGGGAGGTGGGAGGGAGGTTCAGGATGGGGGGTACACATGTGCACCCCTGGCTGATTCATGTCGATATATGGCAAAAACGACCACAATATTGTAAAGTAATTAGCCTCCAATTAAAATTAATTAAAACAAAACTCAAAACTCTCCTCAGTTTGAGCAGAAAAGAAATTTATTAAAGTACGTAGGGCTCAGGGAATCTCCATGAGAGCCTGAGCACCAGGCACTGGGGACCGTGTACTGTTCGGAACAACTCTAAAATTCCCCTGAGGAGAGATGCCAGGGTTGGAGTTGTGGGACACAGACACTAAAGCTTTCTCTGCCAACCCTGAGCTCTGAATGCTACCAACAGCTACTACCCAGCGCCTCTCTGTGTGAAGCAGCAGCAATATTTTACATGTCAGGTAGTGTTAGTGGTCAAGAATCCACCTGCCAATGTAGGAGGCCCAAGAGACGCAGGTTCGATCCCTGGGTTAAGGGCATGGCAACCCACTCCAGTATTCTTGCCTGGAGAATCCCATGGGCAGAGGACCTGGCAGGCTACAGTCTATAGGGTTGCAAAGAGTCGGACATGACTGAGCAACTGAGCATAGCACACACACACACACACACACACACACACACATAACTTAAATACATATACACTTGTTCATTTGTTTGTTTAAGGGTGTGTGGACATGTGTATGAAACCGTGCGTGAGGGCTAGTCCAGATGCTAGGAACACTGTAAGAGCCTACTCCATTAGGGTTTGCAATGGTAAGGTTACATGGCAACTGGAAGGACTAGTTCTGGAATGTAGATAAGACACCCCAGAGATTCTGAGGACTTAGAAGAGATTTGACAGGGAATACTAGCTTGCATTGGCAGATGGAGGCCAGGAAACATGGAATTATTTTGAAAAAGTTATTTTAATAAGACTGTGTTATACTGGTACAAAGTTTGTCATGTCCATTATCTTAATTTAATTTTCATGATTTGCAAAGGGCAAGGACTGTAAGACACAGAAATACTCAGTATTGACTCCAGCTCTGCAACATCCCAGCTGTGTGGTCAGGACAAGTGATATAATCCCTCTGAGTGTCAGTGCTCTCAGTAAAATGGGGGCAATAATGAGATGCATGAGGACCACGTGAGAGAGGATATATGCCAAACTTGGCATAGAGTGGGTACTTGATCAGGTAATAGGGACAGGTGGTGTTATTTTTCATCATCACTAGCATTGCTCCTACAGTTCATGTCAGAAGAAAGCATAGCCATGGGACAGACTATTATACCACGAACAACAAGATCTAGGGCCACAGACTCAGCTACCAGGGGAGAAAAAGTTCTGGAGACAGCCAGCTAAAGGTGAGGAGACGTCCACGACAGTGGGCAGAATGCAGGATTCAGAGATGATGGGGGCAATTGGCTGAGATAATCCATTTGGTTGTTGGCATGAGGTGGCCTGTTAGAGGCCAGGCCTATAAGAGAAGAGACAAAAGCAACTCAGGGACCCAGCCCAGAAGCTGAACTCCCTGATTCAACAACTGAATAATGTTTGTTTGCTTGTTTGTTTGCCTGGGCTAGGTCTTGGTTGCTGCACACGAGGCTTTTCTCTAGTGGCGGCAAGCAGAGGCTACTCTCTAGCTGTGATAATGGGCTTCTCATTGTGGTAGCTCCTCTTGTTTCAGAGCTTGGGCTCCAAGGCATGTGGGCTTCAGTAGTTGTGGCATAGGGGGTTAGCTGTCCCCACGCAAGTGGGATCTTCCCCGAACAGAGATTGAACCATGTCCCCTGCTTTGGCAGGTGGATTCTTAACCATTGAACGACCAGGAAAGTCCTAGAATAATGGTTTGATCCAGGCTCTGAGATTGGGTAGATCTGGCTTCATATCCCAGCCTCAATGCCAAGACCACTGTATGACCTTAAGAATGTTCCTCATCATCTCTGACTTCTGTTTACTTCTCTGTGGAAAGACTGTCTTCTCACTTCTCCTGTTGTTCTTCTAGAATCATTAGTTCAACAACAGAGTCTTCTTCAATTGCCTCATTTTTCAGATACCTTGGTCTCCCAGGATCATACCTCTACACTGAAGCTAAGCCTCAGTTTCCCTTTACCACCTCCTCTCTTCCATCCTTGACCTCTCTGAGACCACAAATCCATTGGCCCTGACACATTGTCCACCCATCCCTTCTGCATCCATGTGCCTCCTGGTCCCCCTGGATTCCCTGCTCAAACATTGTGATAACCTCCTTGCCCCACCCTATCCGGGGTAATTCCCAACTCATCCCTATCATCTATTGCAGTCTCTGGCAGCCATGTTGAACACAACTGGAGAAAATCAGTCACCTTAGCTTTATTTTATTATTATTTTGGCCTTGAGGCTTCTGGGCTCTTAGTTCCCTGACCAGGGATTGAACCTGGGCCCACAGCAGTGAAAGCACCAATTCTTAACCACTGGACCACCAGGAAATTTCCAAGGATTGTTTTACTTGAGATTCAAGTTTATAAAATCCCAGTGGGGTTTCAACCTTACTGGCTCACTCTGTCAGACAACTCTTTCATACATTCTTTCCTTTAAACTTCTCTCACAGACTCTCTCATCTTTCAGCTGGCAATGTTGTCTCAACCTTTAAAAAAAAAAATTATTCTTGTTTATTTATTTGGCTGTGCCCGGTCTCAGTTGTGGCATGTGGGATCTAGTTCCCAGATCAGGGATTAAACCTGGGCCCCCCAAACTGGGAACATGGAATCTTAGCCACTCAACCATCAGGAAAGTCCCTGTCTCAAGCTTTTTGGGGAAATGGAACTCAAGAGAACTCCCATACTTTCCCGTACTGAGGGATACCTGTACTGTACAAATATCTCTTACCCTATCTAAAACCTTTCCCTCCATAGGCACTCTAGGTCTCAGGGTCCCATCCCTTTCACCTTCTTAATTCTTCCCTCTCTCCTGTATCACTAGTTTCTCCTTCCCTATTGACTTTTTCTATCAGCAAATGAACATGTTTTGGAACTTACTATATTGAAATAAGCAAACAGCTCTCCCTTGACCCTACATCTTTCTCATCTGTGTTTCCATCCTTTGTTCCCCTCTGTGCACCTAATCTTCTTCAAGGAACTGACTCTACTTTGATGTCTCTACTTTCTTACCCCAAATTCCCATTTTGGGGAGGGGGGGTGCTACATCTCTCAGCTTTTGCCCCAGCCAGGAATTGAACCTGGGCCACTGCAGTGAAAGCCCAGAATCCTAACCATTAGGCAACCAGGAAAGTCCCCCAATTCACTCTTTTTCATACTTCAATCTACTGTGCCCACCTTTCCACTAAAACTGCTCTTTTCAAGGCCACCAAGTCGACTGAAGCAACCACGCATGCATTCGTGCACACATGGAGGCTTCAACACATGGTTAAGGATGATCAATCATTAACTGTATCTCCAACCCCTCCTCCCTTCCTGAGGATACACAGTGGGGCTGAAAGTTCCAAGCTTCTAATCCTGGTTTGATCTTTCTGGTGACCACCCCTCCTCCTGAAGCTATCCAGGAATCCACCAAAAGTGGATTCATTAGGACAAAAATGCTCTGATCACTTGGTGAACTCCAAGGAATTTAGGAACCTATGTCAGGAACCATGGTCAAAGACCAAATATAAGACCAAAAAAAAAAAAAAAGATGTTTCTAGTGCTCTAATCAATTAGGAAATTGTAAGTGTTTTAGGACCTCTGTGCCAGGAACTGGGGACTGAAACCAATATACATATTTTCTATTATTTTATGTTGGCATACAGAAAAGTATCTGATACATTTCTTATGTGTTGTCATTAGTATTATCTGTCTGTATCATGTTTGAGTTCTCAAGGGATGTTAATACAGTGTGGACCCTCCACTGATAATGAAAAACTTTCATCTCTGAGTCCCTATGATATCTCAAAGTTTCCCGCCAACTGTTCTGTGCTGTGCTAAGTCGCTTCAGTCATGTCTGACCCTTTGCGACCTTAGGGACTGTAGCCCACCAGGCTCCTCTGTCCATGGGATTCTCCAGGCAAGAATACTGGAGTGGGTGGCCATGCCCTCCTCCAGGGGATCTTCCCGACCCAGGGATTGAACCTGTGTCTCTTACATCTCCTGCACTGGCAGGCAAGTTCTTTATCATTAGCTTCTCCTGGGAAGCCCTGTCAACTGTTCTATCAACATCTAAATGCTTCTGTCTTCAGGGACCTGTTCTCTTCTCTTTTTAAGTGATATAATCCATTCCCATAGTTTAAAATATGTAAGGAACAATAGTGCGTGCTTGCTCAGTCACGTCAGACTCTTTGCGACCTCATGGACTATGGCCCACCAGGCTCCTCTGTCCATGGGATTCTCCAGGCAAGAATACTGGAGCGGGTTGCCATTTCCTTCTCCAGAGGATCTTCCCCACCCAGGAATCGAACCCAGGTCTCCTGCATTTCAGGCAGATTGTTTACCACTTGAGACCTTGGGGAAGCCCAAGAACAATAGAGTCAACTTTGAATACTGGATGTCTACATTCTTAAGACCCTGATGCTGGGAAAGATTGAAACCAAAAGGAGAAGGGGGCCATAGAGGATGAGATGGTTAGATAGCATTGTAGACTCAATGGACATGACTTTGAGCAACTCGAGAGATACTGAAGGACAGGGGAGCCTGGTGTGCTGCAGTCCATGGAGTCACAAAGGGTCAGACATGACTTAGCAACTGAACAACAACATACTTAAGAAAATATATTCTTTTTTATTTTTTACTTAGATTTAAATTTTAAAAAATTTATTTGGCTGTGCCAGGTCTTAGTTACAGCATGGGGGGATTCTTATCACAACATGCAGGATCTAGTTCCCTAACTAAGGATCGAACCTGGACCTCCAGCACTGAGTGCTACTTAACTACTGGACCACCAGGAAAGTCCAAAAGGGATATATTTTGAGGACCAAAACGTCATCTAGTATTTTTATCCTTACTATTCTTTGTTCAAATCTATAGGAACTGAAGGGTGCCTTCTTTTTCATTCTTTTTTTTAACTGAAGTATAGTTGATTTACAATGTTAATTTCTGCTGTACAGAAAAGTGATTCAGTGATTCAGTTATATATATATATTCTTTTTCATATTCTTTTCCATTATGATTTTTCACAGGATATTGACTATAAATGGTTCCCTGCACTATACAGTGAGACCTTGTTATTTATATTATTAATATTTATATTTTTACAGTAATTTTGGAACTATTGCTTATATCATGAAGAATAAAGAAAATAAGTACATATGTTACTATTAAGAATCAAGATCTTTCATGTAAGAAAAAAGTGATCTAAATATAAAGTCAGAGAAGTTCACAAAAAACACTTATTAGCTGGAAATAAAAATGTATCCTCGATTACATATATATTCATTCTTAGATTTACTCAGTGAAAGGGAGGGCCTGAAAGTATTAAATAATAAGTCAGTAATGATAAGCATAACCTGAACTCAAATCTTATTCTTAAAAATGACCAGGTCTCTTTGAAGAAATGACTAATTCTTGAGCTTGCCCAGGGAAGATATAAGCAGTGCCTGGAACACCTTGTTATGCCAAAAAATACGAATGCACTCAGGATTAATAAGAAACAAAAAACAACTCCAAGAGTCTGCCACTGACTAAATTTTGGCAATTTGAGTATTAAAAAATGAATGTAATTTATCATAAACATTGAAAAAAAAATCTATGAGTTTATAAAATAACAGAAAGGGAGATAGAGAACTCATTTGCCACTGCAGAGGATGGCTATTATATTGACTATTTAATTTTTGGTTAGTAAAAGGAAAGAGTTAAACATTTAACCTGTCTTTTTAGTAGAAACTGTAATTCATTCTCAGGAGAAAAGAAAATTCTTCCTTACAGAAGAGTGATGCTAATAAATGTAGAAAGAATGATAGAATTAAAAAATTTATTACCATTTTGCAACCCTTGTTGAAATGATTGACAAAAGATAATCAATGGCTGCTAAAACTGAAACTGAGTCCCCTTCAACTGAGTCCCCTTCAACTGAGTTCCCTTACTGAGTTTATGATCAACTTCTCTATCCTTTATTACATTTCCTGTTCCTATTCCCCTCAGGATTGAGGAATATCAAAGAAAAGTGGGGATTAAAACCAAGCAGGGGACTTCCCTGGGAGTCCAGTGGTTAGGACTCCACACTCTCAGAGCAGGGGGTATGGATTTGACCCCTGGTTGGGGAACTAGATGGTGATGGACAGGAAAGCCTGGCGTGCTGCAGTCCATGGGGTGGCAAAGGGTAGGGTCACGACTGAGCGACTAAACGGAACTGAACTGGGGAACTTGGATCCCATGTGCTGTACAGTGAAAAACAGACCCAAGCAGGACCCTGAGGGGTCTTCCTGGGTACAAAATCCCCTTTGTGTCCCCCATTTCTTACTTATGGAGAAAAGGCTTTTGTCTCCTTGGCCTCCCCAAGTTCTCAAGAGTAGACCCAAGCTGTTACTAATTAAAGAAGTGAGGGAATGCAGAAACAAATAAAAGCAGTTAAGCAGGAAAAGTAATGACAAGAATGCAGCAATAAAACAGAGTTCTAGACACCCCTTCAAGGAATATTGTAACAATCTGACACATATCTTTGCGTTGTTCTGCAGAAACTAAGACCCCCCCCAACCCCCCAACCCAGGTGGAGGAGGTGACTATGTGCTGACCACAAACACTAGACGCCAGACTGGTTGAAATTAAAATAGCTGATGATTAAGATTCCTGAAACACCATCCTGTTGCCTCACCACCAACCAATCAAAGTCCACAAGCTACAACCCTTACTCTAAGTGTTGTCTTTAAAAACCCTTCTCTGAACGCCATCAGGGAGTTCAGGTCCCTTGAGCTTGAGCTGCTGGTTCTCCTTGCTTGGTGCCTACAGTAAACACTGTACTTTCCTTCACTGCAACCCACTGTCAGTAGTCTGGCTTTACTGCCTGGCAGGTGAGTGGACACAGTTTGGTTCAGTAACAAGACCATCAGGTAAAAGGCTCTTGTACATCAGGATGTTTCCACCATCCCAAGGTATGACCTTACAGATTATTTGCCAACTGCAAAGGGGAAATAGATCCTTTTTCCAAGAGAGAGATCGAGCAGACCGTCACCACTTTAACCAACTGATCAACATTAGCACCACTTATAGGGTTTCCCAGCTGGTATAGAGGTAAAAGAATCTGCCTGCCAATGCAGATGATTTGGGTTTGATCCCTGGATCTGGAAGATCCCCTGGAGGAGGAAATGGCACCCTACTCCAGTATTTTTTCCTTCGAAATCCCATGGACAGAGGAGCCTCGAGGGCTATAGTCCATGGGTCACAAAGAATAGGACCCAACTTAGCGACTGAACAACAGCAACTACAAAGATCAGCTCTGGGTCAGTTTCTTTTTTTTTTCTCTCTATTAATATGAAATAATGTGCATTTTTCTATTGATTGCCAGATTTTGTGAATGTTAACTATTGGCTGTTGGATATTTTTATAATTAAGTACTCTTGAACTTTGTTCTGGAATACAGTTATTTAAAGTTTGATCCTTTGCTTTTAAGATTAAGTGGCTAGATCCCACTGCTGCAACTAAGACCTGGAACAGCCAAATTAATTAATTAAATAAATAAAAAGAAAAAAAAGATTAGGCAGGACCAAAGTAATGCTTAGTCTAGGGCTAATTTCTCTCCCTACTGTGTACTCCACCCAGTGCTGTATGAATCATGAGGCTTTCCAGTCTGGCTCATGGGAAGAGGCACTGCTTATTCCTGCTGTTCATGAGCACTGAATACTGGTACTTCTAATCCTTTCGGGTGGTTTTTTCCCTGTCCTTGGGCTTCCCAGGTGGCTCAGTAGTAAAGAATCTGCCTGCCAATGCAGGACACACAAGAAGCATGGGTTCGATCCCTGGATCAGAAAGATTCCCTGGAGGAGGAAATGACAACCCATTCCAGTATTCTTGCCTGGGAAATCCCATGGACAGAGGGGTTGCAAAGAGTCAGACGCGACTGAGGGACTGAACTCACAGCTGTGGGGAGAAGCTTACGGGGACCGAGCCTGGAGCTGGGCAGCACCTGACAGACTGGGGGCCATTACAGTTTATTTTCCATTTAACAAAGCATCATACCTCAGAGTTGCCTGGCTTCATTTCTCCCCGCAGCCAACCTTAAGGCGAAATTCACTGTCCCTGGCAGATAAGGAAACGGGGCTCAAGAAGTTGAGTGGCTGGACAAAAGGCAAATCAGCAGCAGAGTTAAAATTTAAACTCAGTTCCCAAAGAAAAACGAAGGAGCAAAACAGTCCTTAGCTGGGGAGCTGTGGGGTGGGGGTAAGGGGTAGGGGAGTGGTAAGGGACCATCCCTGGAAAGTGCTGAGATGACACAAAGTCTGTTGATAGGGCTTCCTGGCAGATAAAGAAGAAATGAGCACCAGTGGACTTGAGCACCCGGTGGTCCAATGGTTAAGAATCCACCTGCCAATGCAGGGGACACAGGTTTGATCCCTGGTCAGCAAAGATTCAACATGCTGAGGGGCCGCTAAGCCTGTGAACCACAACTACTGAGCCCGCATGCTGCAACTACTGAAGTCTCCACATGTTAGAGCCTGTGCTCTACAACAACAGAAGCCCCCACAATGAGAAGCCAGCATACCACAACCAGAAAACAGCCCCCACTCACCATAACTAGTGAAAGCCTATGCACAGCAATGAAGACTAGTGCAGCCAAAAATAAATAATTGTTTTAAAGTGTTTAAAAAGAAAGAAATAAGCTCCAGAGGTTGTGGCAGGGTGCAGGTGGGTAGGGGTGGTGATGGTCGCATCGCGGCGTGGCAAGGGAGTAGGTAGAGACTGAGATCTTCAAGGGGAATGCTCCAGGAGCAATAAATAGTCCCCGAACTGACCACTAAGGAGAGGGGATCGAGGTTCCCTGAGGGACTTCTGTCTTGGGAGAGGGTATGTAAGTGTAGAATCAGAGCTGAATTGCCTGGAAAATAAGGAAGAAACTGGCTGCTTCTATATCTCTCTCCTCTCTCTCCTGGCCCTTCCTCACGTGGTACTTAACGTCTGCTCTCAAATAATGAAGACCACAAAATAGCACAGCAATATTGGCTCCCATCTGCTAGTGTTTGCTGTGAGTCAGGTCCTTCTCACGCCTCATTCCATTGAATCCTCCCTATGAGTCTATGAAGCAGGTATGATCCCCATCTCCATTTTAAAGATGAGAAAAAGGAGGCAAAAAAAAGGTCTCTATTCCTTACCTCTTGCTGCATGACAAATTACCCCCAAACTTAACCATTTACAATTACAATAAACATGTATTATCTCACATGTTTCTGTGGGTCAGGAATGTAAGAACAGGGATTTTAAAGCTGGGTGATTCTGGCCTGGAACACCTCTTGAGGTTCCAGCCAAGATCAGCCAGGGCTGTGGTCATCTTAAAGCTTGGCTTGAGCTGGAGGATCCAGCTCCAAGGTGGTCCATGCGCATGGCTGGCCATTAGTCCGTAGTTGCCAAGGTGTCTCAGTCACTTGCCATGTGGACCTCTCCATCGGGTTACCTGAGCATCATCACAATATGGCAGCTGACTCCCTCAGAGCCGCTGCCTCAAGAGAGCAAAGTGGAAGCTGGAACATCTCTTCTGACTTAACCTCAGAAGTCACTGTCATTTCTGCAACATCAGAGCGACTACACAGGTCAGCCCTAATCACTGTGGGAAGAGACTGGCTACACAGGGGTTGAATACCCAGACGTAAAATTCGTGGAAGGTCATGTTGGAGATTGTTTACCACAGCGAGGAAGTAATTCACCCAAGATCATGCACATGGGAAGTGATAGAGGTGGGCTTTGAACTAAGGCAGTTACTAAGTCACAGTAAACATTGGTTTGAAGGAGTGGACCCAGGCAGGGACTCAACAAATCTCTCCTGTCCTGAAGGTATTCATACCTCAAATCCTATTCATCTCAGTGATTGGGTAGGTCAGATGCTTAATCTGATGTGTCAGACAGATATACTTTGTCAAAGCAACATGACCTGGGCATGTTTATAAAAGATTGCATAAATCATCACTTGATAGTGGAACTGATGAATCAGAGGGAGCCTGGATTCTGCTCTGACTTACTGTGTGACCTCAGGGCAATTTCTAGCCCCTCTGAAGCCTTTTCCCCCTTATCTGTATAATGTGGGCAATTCAGCATAGGCCCTGAGGTCTTCTGACTGAGAGTTTCTGGGGTTTCATGCCGACAGTTGTTGCCAGGAATGCTGCAGGAATTCCCTCTCCACTCTCTCTTGATCTCTCAGAACTTTGCCCAAGTGGAATGGACCTCTCAGGTGCAAGGGTCACTTTTCTGGACCCAGGCCAAGCCAGGCCAGCCTGCTCAGCCCAGCTTCACCCGCAGCTGGCTGGCACCATTGTTCCTCCATAAAGCCGGGCCCCTTTCCAGCTGCTGCTGCCCTCAGGACAACGGAGAAGCTCAAAGGACTCAGTTGTGTGACTTTTCCCCCTCCCCCAGGACAGGCCGGGGTCACTCAACAGGCTGACTCAGTCCATGCAGGGGAACAAAGGAGATGAGATATGGTCTAGGGAAAGAATTTGACATTTACTATTTCCCCCCAAAACACTTCAAAGTAATTGTTACTGGGAAAACCCTCTGACACTTATTTTGTAGTTTAGTGGGATATTTTAAAAATGGGGGTGATGGCATTATAATCATTTAGTGCTTTAGGGACCCCTATTTTAATGATTTTACATTGCATACTTTTTGCCTTTTAATATCTTTAAATATCTAGAACAGTTGATAAGTCATAAACTAATTGCAGCATTAAAAAAAATTAGGTAGTGATACATAAAATAATGGCACATACTATAATGATGGGTCTTAAATTTGGTGAAATATAATTAGGCCCTGTTCTTAGAGTCTGGGTCCTACTACTACCCCTCCCCTTCCCCCATCCTCACACCTACCCCCACTTCCACTTTTGAGGCTCACTCCTTTTCACCCCCCACAAGTTTGTCCTTACCCTGCACTCTTTGCCTTAACCCGTTTCCAGCCAATTCTTCAAACTTTTTAAAGCTTTTTCTCTGCTTGAGACCCTGAGGGAATTGTGAGCAGGAGGCTCTCCCCAACTTCTGACTAAGACAGAGAGGTTATTTAGCAAAATGAAAGGGCACAGAAGACTGAAAAGAAATTTAATTCCATGAGTAATGGCTAACTTATCTTACACTGTGTAAGAGGCACTATTCTTAATGTTTCTCTGCTCCTAACTGTGTATGTCTGTAACTAAGTTTGCTTTTTTGCCCCCTAACTCTGCAGGAGCTACACTTCACACATTTTTCTTTGAAAGAAAGTGAAAGTGTTAGTTGCTTGGGTCATGTCCGGTCTTTGCGACCCCATGGACTGTAGCCCACCAGGCTCCTCTGTCCAAGGAATTCTCCAGGCAAGACTACATGGAGTGGGTTGCCATGCCCTTCTCCAGGCATCTTCCTGAGCCGGGGATCAAACTTGGATCTCCTGAATTAAAGGCAGATTCTTTACCATGTGAGCCACTGGAGAAGACCATTTTCCTTTGACTCTATGCTAAATATATCCAGTATCTGGTGTTTACCCCTACAATACGTTATAGCTTCTTGTTGTTGTTGTTGTTGTTGTTTTGTAATATATCAGAAGGAAGGCCACAGAACCACTGAACTGCCAGACTCAATTACTGGCTTACTGACTCCTGCCTAGGGCTTCCCAAGTGGTGTTATGGTAAAGAACGAACCTGCCAATGCAGGAGACATATAGACACGGGTTCCATCCCTGGGTGAGGAAGATCCCCTGGAGGAGGGCATGGCAACCCACTCCAGTATTCTTGCCTGGAAAACCCATAGACAGAGGAGCCTGGCAGGCTATAGTCCATAGGGTTGCACAGAGTTGGACACAACTGAAGCAACTTAGCACGACGCCAGCCTATGATTGTCTTTGAAACAACGCAAGAGGAAGAAATCAAGATCCTAACACCTTTGTTCTTCATTACTGACTCCCGACTGCAAGGCTTCATCTTCTATAAGTGCCTACACTCCTCCTGGACTGGGGCCCAGTTCTCAAGGCATGAGCCTACTATGTTCCCCTCGCTGCTGGCTGAGAATTAAAGCCACCTTTCTATTTCCTTCAAACTTGTATTTATTTATTTGGCTTCAGCGGGCAGAGGAAGCCAAGATTTTGGCTGGCAACAAACCCATGGATAAAAAAGCAAAAAATTTCCTTTGTCCTAGAAGTAACACTGTCAGAAATACAGTGCATATCCTGCCAGATCTTGTTTCTATGTATACTTGTGGCATAAACATACAGAAATGTATCATTTTGTGTTCCAAGGAGGTTATGTTGTTCTGTAATTAACTTTTCCTACTTCACATTATGATTTAGAGATTTCCTTTCCATACAAATATATATAGATTTATTAGTTCTTTTTAACTACTGCCCAGTATTTCAGGGTGTAAAATAGTGAAAATACACTCAAATAACTACAAGATACCAGGCCCAATTCTCCATGCTTCACAAGTGTATCTCATTTCAGCCCTACAGACTGTAATCACTCGCATTCTTTCCATTCTAAAGATGAAGGAACAACAAGGTCCTACTATACAGCTATACACACCATACACACACTATATACTATACACACTATACATGTGTGTGAGCTAAGTCACTTCAGTTGTGTCCGACTCTTTGCAACCCTGGACTGTAGCCCGCCAGACTCTTCTGTCCATGGGATTCTCCAGGCAAGAATACTGGAGTGGGTTGCCGTGCCCTGCTCCAGGGGATTTCTGACCCAGGGATCAAACCCACATCTCTTAAGTCTCCTGCACTGGCAGACAGGCTCTTTACCGCTAGTGCCACCTGGGAAGCCCTACTATATAGAACAGGGAACTATGTTCAATATACCATGATAAACCATAATGGAAAAGAATTTTATTTTTTATGTATATGTATGAATAGCTAAATCAGTTTGCTCTACAGCAGAAATTAATACAAGATTGTAAATCAACTATACTTCAATTAAAAAATATTGAGAAAAAGTGAAGAAAGTGGTGCCTGGAGAAGATAAATATCTTAAGTGAGAGAAGGAAGAAGCCTGATTTGAACTGAATCCACATATTAAACATTTAAACACCTGATTTCTCAGCACCATCCTAAACAGAACAGTTTAATTCATTGCACTATTGGTGGATATTTGGGATGCTTCCAATTTTTCCCTATTCCATACAATTTAATGTGAAATGAACATCCTTGCTCATGCCTCTTTATGTCCATATGAATATGTTTCCTATGGTGGTTTGTCATGGTGACCAGCTGAGTCAAAGGCCATCATATTTTTAATAGTAACACTGCCAAACCCCCTTCAAACAGAACTTTCCAGGACTTCCCTGGTGGAAGACTCCGAGCTCCCAATGCAGGGGGCCCAGGTTTGATCCTTGATCAGGCAATTAGATCCCACATGTCATAACTAAAGATCTCCCATGCCACAATGAAGACTGAAAGGCCCAGGTACCACAACTAAGACTCAGTGCAGCCAAATAAATAAATATTTCCAAGTAACACTCCCAACAATTGGACAGAGCTTCGCTGGTGGCTCAGATGGTAAAGAGCCTGCCTGCAGTGTGGGAGGCCCAGCTTCAATCCCTGGGTTGGGAAGATCCCCAGGAGAAGGACATGGCAACCCACTCTAGTATTCTTGCCTGGAGAATTCCAAGGACGGAAGAGCCTGGTGGGCTATGGTCTATGGGATCACAAAGAGTTGGACGCGACTGAGTGACTCACACACACACACACACACACACACACACGTACCCCGACTGGACACCCTATTTCCTCCATGAAGCACAGGATTTGGAGTCCTACGTTGAAGGTCAGGAACAGTGGCGGTAAGGAGATACCCCTCGTCCAAGGTAAGGAGCAGCAGCTGCACTTTGCTGGAGCAGCCGTGAAGAGATACCCCACGCCCAAGGTAAGAGAAACCCAAGTAAGATGGTAAGTGTTGCAAGAGGGAATCAGAGGGCAGACACACTGAAACCATACTCACAGAAAACTAGTCAATCTAATCACACCAGGACCGCACCCTTGTCTAACTCAATGAAACCAAGCCATGCCTGCGGGGCAACCCAAGACAGGCGGGTCATGGTGGAGAGGTCTGACAGAATGTGGTCCACTGGAGAAGGGAATGGCAAGCCACTTTAGTATTCTTGCCTTGAGAACCCCATGAACAGTATGAAAAGGCAAAATGATAAGATACCAAAAGAGAAAATCCCCAGGTCACTGGGTGNTCTGCACCAATCTTTATCATTTTTTTTATTTCATTATCCAAGTTTTCTACCCTGTTCACCCTCAAGTTCATTAATCTTCATGCTCTTTGCTTGCAATGGGTAACTCCTCGCTGCCTGTGTAAGACCGCTCTCTCTCTTCTAAACCAGTTGCATCCTCCCACTGCTGGCAAGCGCCATCCCAGCAGGTGTCCAGCTCTCTGAAGTTGCCTTTTCCCGTCTCATGTCAGGCCTGCCTTGCCTCTCTGCTGCATCTGCTGGGGCCCAGACTCCTGAGCATCTCTGCCTCCCTATTTGTATGTTTGTTTCCTGTGTCCTTTGCCTGAGAGACTGGCTATGAGCTTTTGCTCAGTTTAGGGACCATCTTGCCGTTTTGTTTGCATTTCCCTGATCACATCACATAACCCAGGTTTAAAGCCAAGTTCTCACACAAGGCATTTCTGAGCACAGCAGAAACAACCCCAAAGGAACTTGGAACATGCTTCCTTCACCTACCCTGACGTGTGGCTGCCTCTCTACCTTCTTCTCTCTTCCCAAATTTCCCCATGTCTCAGATTCTTGTTCTTAACTAGCCCAATGTACAAAAGCTTTAGCTGATTTTTTTCTCCTTGCCTCATACTATATTCTTAATATTTCTAAAGAAGACTCCCTTCAATCTCAAACTGCTTATATAGATATTTTCCTGAATTAAAACAACTTCTTTAACAAGACTTCTAGTTCAAGACATAAGAATTTTTTTTCCACTCATATATTTCATAGAATTTTATCCGATTTTTTTTCTCCCTCAGTTTAAAGTATTTTGATCAGTAAGCATGTCCCTTTCAGATACATTCCTCTTGGTTTTTATGACCAGCATTCCAAACCCAGATCGTCCTTCTGTTATCTTAAGCTGTAGGCTAAATACCAAATCCTGTTTTCTATTTCTTCATTTTTTTTTTTTCACTATCTGTAAATGGCTCTCGTCACAAAGAGCTGGACACAACTTGGCAGCTAAACACCAACAACAAAATGGTTCTGATTTCTTCAGTTCTGAAAGCCCTAATTTCAAAAGAGAAAAGAAGATGAGAGACATAGAGATGCATGCATAGTGCAGTATTTCACAGGAACCTGGAACATTAAGGCCATGAATTAAGGTAAACTGAAAGTGGTCAGACGAGATGGCAAGAGTGAACAGCGACATTTCAGGAATCAGTGAACTAAAACGGACCAAAATGGGCAAATTTAACTCAGATGACCATTATATCTACTACTGTGGGCAAGACTCCCTTAGAAGCCCTCATAGTCAACAAAAGTCTCCGAAACGCAGTACTTGGGTGAAATCTCAAAAACGACAGAATGATCTCTGCTCGTTTCCAAGGCGAATCATTGCATATCACAGTAATCCAAGTCTATGCCCCAGCCAAACTCCAGGAGTTGGTGGTGAACTGGAAAACCTGGCAGGCTGCAGTCTGTGGGGTTGCAAAGAGTCGAACAAGACCAAGCCACTGAACTGATGCTGCCCATATCTTCAAGTTGTTCAGTTTCTTATTCACAGTACCAAAAATCCCAATAGTTTTGGTGGCCCAGACACCTACTTACCCCATCAGTGATTTTCAGGGAATGGTTCTGATGGTTGTTGGCAGATTCTTCATCATACCTGACACATAGGTCCTACACAGAATACTTGCCAATTAAGTTGTAAGCTCTGGGCTTCCCCAGTGGCTCAGCAATGAAGAATCTGCCTCAATCCAGGAAATACAGTAGATGGTGCTTCAAACCCTGGGTTTGGAAGATCCCCTGGAGGAGGGCATGGCAACCCACTCCAGTATCCATGCCTGGAGAATCCCATGGACAGAGGAGACTGCGGGCTACAGCCCGTAGTGTCACAAAGACTCAGACATGACTGAAGTGGCTGTATACACAGGCTCACATGTAAGCTCCACTCATAGAAAATGCCACTGCAAGTCTCAGGGAAACAGTGCTCTTCACGTGATACATCTCTCTTCCCTTGGAACAGTGAGTACACCCCTTCCCCTTGCTTATACTTGTAAGTGTGCTGGTGGGTGAGCTTACGTTGGGAATTTTTCAGAACACCTAGAATTGACTCATTGATGCTATACCTGGGTTAAGATGCCCCAATAAAGAGGCAATCTGAGGCTGAACTGAGAGTGTAATCAGATTTCATCAAAGCAGATAGTAAAATGGGGCCAAGATTCAAATTACAGTGCCGATGGTGGGCCACAGGCTCATGAACAGGTGTACTCATTCAAAAGGGGTACCTTGGATCATTCTAGAATGATGATGAAAGAGATGGCCAGGCTTGGAAAGAAATTAGAAATCTTAAGTCTGAAGGAGGAGGATACAAGGACTGGACAAGGGTGCAGGGCCTCCAGCGGGGCCTCCCAGAGAACCTTATCAAACTCTTTGCTGCTGCCAGAGTGGATTCTAAGTGGCTAACCATGGCTGTCGTGGCTTCTGTAACCACAGGGTGTCCCCCAGGGCCTGTATCAGCTGAGGGACCATGGGCCTGCAGAGAGCATTTCCAGGGTATTTCTTGCTTCTCTTTTTCCCGCTAGGTCACCTGATTATACCATCTTGATTCTTGATCTTTCTTAGCGAAGTCCCAACCTGAGCCTACAGTTACGTCTGTAACTAGAGACTTGGGTGTGTCTCTAGGATGTTCTGGACCCCCACTAGAAGTTTATGTATTCACATGAGAAGCTGAGGGGGACTCCTAAGAAATAACTCACCCTAAGAGAACAGGGAAGTGGGCAGAGACACACAGCCTGAACAAATCCTCAGCGGAAGGGTGGTTCTGCCTCTGGGATTCGTCTCCTGGGCAGTCTCCCCCACAGCCACATTGCCTAGATCTTAGAAAAGGACAGACTGTGACTGAAAATAAGAAGAATTAATGCTGCTGAAATTCTGTATTGTCACAAAGCATAGCAAAAAGAGATCTCCCTTTCCTTATCATAGTGCAACACACAGCGGTAGTTTGCACACCCAGGAGATGACTCAGTGGAGGTATATGGTAGTGAACTTCAACATGGCTCCCAGCGATTCCCACATCTCCCAGAATTTACCTTTTTGATAGTCCCCTCCCATGTCTTATCAGAGTGGGTCTCTGTAACCAACAGAATGTGGCAGAAGTTATGGCACGTCACTTCCAAGGCTAAGAATCATTGCAGCTTCCTCCTTGCTCTCTCTCTGAATCATTCATTCTGGGGAGAGCCAGGAGCCATGTTATCAGCACACTTTTGAAGCCCACTAGAGACATCCACGTTGTAAGAAGCCGAGGCCTACAAACAAGAGCCACGTGAACAGATATCTTGGAAGTGACTGCTCCAGCCCTGACCTAGAGATGACAGCCTCATGAAAGACCCTGAGCCAGAACCGTCCAGCTAAGCCATATCTGGATTCCTGGTCCTAAGTAACTGGTGGGATTCAAACATTGGTTCATGCTGTGAAGTTTTGGGTAGTAGATAACTAAGATCAATAGATATCTATCACAGATTTCAGTACTGGAAGTGAAGGGTTGTCATAGTAAATGTGTTTAAATTAAATGTGGGAGAGACTTTAGAATTAAGTAATAAGCAGAAGGTGGAACTATTTTGAGAGAAAGCTGGTGAAAACTTGAAGTGCTTTAATGAAACTGTTTGTAGATGCGAGATGACCTCTAAGGAGTCTGCAGATGAGGGTATAAAGGAGAGTGAGAAAAATCTTACTGTAAAGTGGGAGAAAAGGGAAATCCTTCTTGTACAGTGGTAGAAAGTTTAACAACACTGTCACCTGCAGCTAGGCAGAAAGAAAACATACCTAAGGAAATGGGTCCAGCTAAGGGGGTTTCTAAGCTATGTGTTAAAGGTGACACTTGGTCTCTCCTGTTGCTTAAAATAAAATGTGAGAGGAAATAGATAGGCTAAAAGAAGGGCTGTAACATGAAAGAGCTAGAACTTGATGGTCTTGAAATTTTCCATTGTTCCCAAGATGGCAGACAATCCTAAAACTAAGAAGTGCCTTCCACACAATGATTAATTCCAGGGCCCTGTAAAAGAAACGTGTAGAAGGTGGAGCTAAGAGTGTGGCAGTAAAGCCCTTTACTGGGACCTCAGAAGCTCTAAGGTAGTATCTCAGAAGGCTATTCAATCAAAAGAAAAATTCCTCTAAAAAATTTAAGTATGTGCCTTGCAGATACTCCCAGTTAAGCAATAGAGTCTCTGCTGCTGCTGCTGCTAAGTCACTTCAGTCGTGTCCAACTCTGTATGACCCCATAGACGGCAGCCCACCAGGCTCCTCAATAGAGTCTCTAAGAAGTTTAAAAATACTGTCCTTCTACCATTTCAGCGTGAGTCCACTGGTTTATCTCAAAGAGATTTCTGGGTGTAGCCTTTTATTAATATACTGATCACAGAGACTCGCAAAGTTTTTAAGAAAATTTTATTTGTAGAAATACAGCCAACTGGGACTGAAAAGGATAGAACATTATGAAACAAAAATGATCTTTGAACCTCTCTTCCCAAATTTCAGCAGCAAACAGGCTGGGAAAACCATACAGCTGCAAACAACACTACATTTCCCAGGAAAGTGGGGCTAACTCACAGGAAGAAGCAAGACATCAGAGAGCAGGGCAGGGAGCAGGGAAGACTTGCTGGCACTCAGGAGTAAAATCAAGTCTTCAAGAATCCTCAACATCTGTCCAGCTGTATTTCAGACTTCAGAGGACTATGAGGGCTTTCTGCCTTCCATTCTCTCCGTTTGGAACAAACATGTCTATGATGGTTATCCGAGAATTGTACCTGAGGACACTTATCAGCCCCTCATTTAGATAAAATTCAGGAATTGATACTGATGCTCTGATGGAATGGGACCTTGGAGGCCTTAGGTGGCAGTGAATGTATTTTGCACACGAGAAGAACAAAAATAGTTTAAAACAGCAGGCTGAGAGTATTGATTTTTCAAAGTCTACAGATTTTTCACTCTTCTCTTCAATAGCTGGAAATAAACTTCCCTCCCCTCGAGTGTGAGCTGGACTTAGGAGCTCAGTTGTAAGGAACAGAATGAAGCAGAAGCGACGGCATGCCACTTTGAATACTAGGTCCTGAAAGGCGCCCCCGCTTCCTGCTCGCTCATTCCCTTTAGACCCTTTGCTCTGAGGAAAGCCAGATTCTGCATTACGAAGACGCTCAGGCAACCTGTGGAGATGCCCACACGATAAGGAACTAAGGCCTCCTGCCAACACCCAGTGAGTGGGCCATTTTGAAAGCACACACTCCCAGTTAAGCCTTCAGACGATATCCTAACTCAAACTCATGAGAGTCCCTGGACAAGATTTACCCAGCTAAGTCACTCCTGAATTCCTTACCCAGGAGAAAAACTGTGAGATTATCACTGATGAATATAGCCCCTTAGCTTCCACCCCACAGACCTACACTGGACGTGTAGTATGCGAGAGAATTCAGTCTTTATTGTGCTCACGTGCCTGTGGGTCATCTGCATGTCTTCTTTGGAAAAATGTCTGCTCAGTTTTTCTGCCCATCTAAATCTAATCAGCTTGTTTGCCCTCTTGACACTGAGTTTGCATGAGCAGTCTATATACTTTGGATATTACCCCCTTATCAGTCACATCATATGCAAATATTTTCTCCCATTCAGTAGGTTTCCTTTTCATTTTGTCAATGGTTGCCCTTGCTGTGCAAAAGCTTTCAAGTTTAATTAGGTTTCATTCTGTTTCTATTTGCTTTTGTTTCCTTTGCCTTAGGAGGTAGATCTAAAAATTATTGCTTTGATTTACGTCACAGAATATTCTGCCTATGTTTTCTTCTAGGAGTTTCATGGTTTCCAATCTTACATTTAGGTCTTTATTTGGAATTCATTTTTGTATATGGTATGAAAAAATGTTCTAATTTCATTCTTTTACATGTAGCTATCCAAATCTTTATTATTTTAAGCAACTGATATTTGAAGATTGCTTCTAACAGCAGCCTAACCTAGTCTTGGCTAACTGAAACACTAGGCTTTACCTCATGTTAAAGTATAAATAAAACCCATATTCAGAAAACTAGTGCAAAGTACCTATATGCCATAGGTGTCTCAGTAAGGTAATAATGATGCTTGGTTCTCCCCACCTCTTGGATCTCTCATGCTCTTGGGAAAGTCGCTTAATGAGAATAAGGCCTATTCATTCCCAAGTTGAGTGGGTCTCAAATTCTAGTGAGACTAGACTTCCTGAGAGTTTGATATTATACAGTGCCAGGCCCCACTCCCAGAAAGCCAGCTTCTGGAGGTCTAGAGAAAGGTTTGGGAATTTGCCTAAAGCAAATTTTAACAAGAGTGCCAGGAGATTCTGATGCAATTTGAAAACTTCTGAGCAAGTAGCTAGAAGACAACACGCTGAGGGACAGTAGCTGTCAGTAGGGCAAAGTCAAGGCCACAGCCCAGTGGTTAAGAGTGTGGGTGTTCCACAACTGTCTTACACTAGAGCCATTCCAGTCTCTCAGGAGTCTTCTTGTTACGTTTACTGTATAAATACAACTTCCTGGTTCAATACCCAGCTTAAAACAAAAACAACAAAGAATGTGGGCACTGTAATCTAGCAGAAGTGGGTGAGAATTTAGCCTCTGCCACTTATTAACTGTGTGTTCCTGGGCAAGCTACTGCATTTCTCTTGCTTCCATTGCCATATCCATACAATGGGGATCCATTATTAATTTCCTTGAGATTATTCAGAGTAGTCAATTAAGTTATATATTTAAATTGTTATATATTTAAATTACTAGGAGTGGAAACTGACACATAATAAAATGGAAGACATTATCAAATGCAGGGTGGTGTTAGAACACAAAGTAAGGACTCAGAGTCAGAATCAAGTCCCACCAAGCGAGGATTAACTAAGACAAAGGCATGTGTCTTCATCCAGTTCCTTCTGTCTACTCCCTCTCGCAGCGATGCTGCTGCGATTCATACATACATGTTTCCACTAACAGACTCATGGGTTTCCAGGTTTCCAAACCATGTGGAAACATGCAGCATTCACAATGTTTTGCTCCTGAATCCATGTCGGTCTCTTACACTGTTACATTAAATAGCATCAGAAGGACATACTACAGCACATTAGGAATTGAAGGGATCCTAGAGGCCATCCAGTCTAACACTCCCTATACCCATTTCACGGAAGAGAAACTGAGCTCCTCAAAGATGAACATGTGAGAAAACTCCCCACGTTGTGAGTGGCCAGGCCAGGCCTCCAGCCCCGTTTCCTCAAGTCCCAGTCTTGTGCTCTTTCTTCCCTGCTCTACTCCACCAGCAGTAGAGCAGGACCTGGTATTTCTCTATGCATTCAAAAAAAATAAAGACCACTGAGAAAGGGATCACTTTAATTAGCACAGAGGAAGCATGGGCCATGATGGGACGTTCCAGTGAGTTCCAGGCCACTGCTTATGCTAGGCTCCAAGTTCCAGATGCTCTTTGTCCTGGGGCCCATCCATATGAATAACACTCCCCATACCCATTTCACGGAAGAGAACACTGAGCTCCTCAAAGATGAACATGTGAGAAAACTCCCCATGTTGTGAGTGGCCAGGCCAGGCCTCCAGCCCCGTTTCCTCAAGTCCCAGTCTTGTGCTCTTTCTTCCCTGCTCTACTCCACCAGCAGTAGAGCAGGACCTGGTATTTCTCTATGCATTCAAAAAAAAATAAAGACCACTGAGAAAGGGATCACTTTAATTAGCACAGAGGAAGCATGGGCCATGGTGGGATGTTCCAGTGAGTTCCAGGCCACTGCTTATGCTAGGCTCCAAGTTCCAGATGCTCTTTGTCCTGGGGCCCATCCATATGACATCCATCACTGCAGCACTGGCTGGAAAACCTACCCTGCTAACATTTTAAGGGCTGGGAGAGAGGTGGGGACCTCATGGAGAGAGACTGTGTTCTGTGCCTGGAGAGAGGTTTAGGAATTTGTCTAAAGCAAATTTTAACAAGAGCTTCAGGAGACTCTGATGCAATTTGGAAAATTCTGGGCAGGTACATAGTAGACAGCCTGCTGAGGGACAGAAGGGGTCCCTCCACTGGGACCTCATGAAGAAACTAATGGGAAAGATAGGATGGCGTAACGAAAGCTCATCAGACTGAGAATGTAGTTCAGTTCTCGACTCTGCTGCTGATTTGCTGTGTGACCTTGAGCTTCTCGCCTTTAGCCTCCCTGTGCCTCAGCTTCCTCAATGATATTAAAAGTGTTAACATCTGCCAGTCTACCTAGTCCATGTTCCAAGAAACCCAGAAGAGTGTCTAGTCTAACCTCCTAATTTGATTTACAAAAAGCTCACCAATTCATTTGCATGAGATCTTGGACATGCGTGAGACAATAGTGAAAGTTGGTTCATATATATTGGAGTCTAAGGATCAAGTTAAATGAACACGGCCAGCCAGTCATACCCGTTGCCTAGAGTTCAGAGACTGGAGATACCGCCCTAGCATCCACCTTGGGATTCTTGAAAAGTGAAAGTCGCTCAGTCGTGTCCGACTCTGTAACCCCATGGACTATACAGTCCATGGAATTCTCCAGGCCAGAATACCGGCCCTCTCCAGTATATAGACTTTCTCTTCTCCAGGGGATCTTCCCAACCCAGGGATTGAACCCAGGTCTCCCACACTGCAGGCGGATTCTCTACCAGCTGGGCCTCTCCAGTGGATCTTCCCAACCCAGGAATCAAACCAGGGTCTCCTGCTTCCCAGGTGGATCCTTGACCAACTGAGCTATCAGGGATTCTTAAAGACAGAGGGAAAATGTCTCTAATTCCTTTGTCAAGACAATTACATCAACAGATGTCCTGGATGGAGAGACCTAGACTGCAGAATGAGAGAAAGCGCATTCAGAACAGGAGCCCCGGGAGCCCTGACCCTGCACACCAAACTCCAGGGAGAGGCTGGGAGGAAGCTGTGACCAGGGCAGGAGCTTGTGGAAAAAGAAAAAGCAGACTGGTAGGCGCTGGAGATACGTCTTGAATATCCGGAACCATAGCTCGAGCGCGGCACTGGGCTCCAGAGACAAGCTGAGCCGAAGACTGGCGGGAGGGTAAGGGGAGCTTTGCTTTATTTTTGGATTTTGCCAAATCAAAAGAATTTGGGAAATGATGGAAACTGCTGTGCTGAAATGCAGACTCTGCCAGGTCAGCATAGGCCTGTTTATAAGTAATTCAATCTGAGACAGGGAGGAGCTGCAGGCGTGCACTCACACACACAGTCACACACCCGTTCACACACCCGTAACTTCAGCACAGGCCGGTGGCAGCGGGACGCCTGATCCTGGTGTTGATTCCTGAGACCGTGGTCAGCACGTGGGCTCCTTGGCCGGTATTCGTTCACTCATCCATTCACTCCAGCGTCTGCTGAGCGCTTACAATGCATCCGGCGTGTGATAAGCTCTGGGGATAACATGGGGAGCCCAGCAGAGGTGAGCTTACAATCCAGCAGCTATACCACTGATGGGAATGCAGATTCCCGACCCTCTTGTCCCAAGCCCACGTAGAGAGGCAGGTGCGGGGAGGGTGCGGGTGTAACCCAGGAAGACATTGTTGGAGGGGAGCAAGGAGCTCTGCGGCAGAGGCCATCCACGCTTCCCGCTGCTGTTACCACTCAGGGAGTGGGCAGGGCTCCCCTGGGGGTGGGAAACACCTTCCCTTGCCTCAGGGGAGCTAGCATTACAGGTCTAACCAGTCATGGCCATCTCATTACCCTTGGCCTCAGCATATAGAGAAGAGAAGGACATGGCAACCCACTCCAGTATTCTTTCCTGGAGAATCCCATGGACAGAGGGGCCTGGCAGGCTACAGTCCATGGGGTCGCAAAGAGTCAGACATGACTGAGCGACTTCACTCCACTTCAGCATATAGACATGTGACCAAATCCCAGCTAAAGAAGCACAAGAACTCTCCAGGGGACGGGTTCCTTTCCCAAACAAAAAGACAAAGCCCCTCTGCCCTTCCCCTTTCTTCCTGAGACAGCACCAAATGTCTGGAGGTGTAGATACCATAGTAAAAGCCTAAGGCAACATGTCAACAGGCTAAGATGATGGGACTAAAGGAACGGGAGCGGCTGACATACCCCAGAGCTGAACTGCCTTCCTCGGGACACTCACCAGACGAGAACAAACAAGAAATAAACAATAACACCAGCACTTTATTTGCTAAAGTGAAAAGTGAACGTGAAGTCGCTCAGTCGTGTCCGACTCTTTGCGACCCTGTGGACGGTAGCCCACCAGGCTCCTCCATCCATGGGATTCTCCAGGCAGGAATACTGGAGTGGGGTGCCATTTCTGCTTGTAATTCGGTTTTGTGTCACTAGCAACTGAAAGCATTCCAGAAGAGTCTGAAAGAAGACCTTATCAGTATCCTCATGGGACAGCCCTGGTGAGGATCCCAGACCTGGGAGATCATCGTAAAGAGCCAGAGGCAGGAAGTCAGGAGCCAGCGGGGTTCCGGCTTAAACAAAGCAGCTCCTGGGCAGCCTGAACTCTGCCACGTACTGGGAGTTATGTACATGGGACCCACGTCTCTTCCCTGAGGAGGAGGGACTACAGCACCAAAACTCCTTTCTGAAGACTTACCAGATCTTTCCAACTCCAGTTTCTGGCTCTTCAATCTAAGTTGGTACTCTAATAGCATTTGGAAAGAGCTATGAAGATAAGATTTAAAATCTTGTGTGTGAGAGAAAAACTGCATGAGAAGAAAGTTCCTATTTAAAAGCTACCATTGTTTTATGTCTAGTAAGAAGGGTATTCAAGCTGGATTCAAGACCGCTGGGAGAAATATCAATAACCTCAGATATGCAGATGACACCACCCTTATGGCAGAAAGTGAAGAGGAACTAAAAAGCCTCTTGATGAAAGCAAAAGAGGAGAGCGAAAAAGTTGACTTACAGCTCAACATTCAGAAAACGAAGATCATGGCATCTGGTCCCATCACTTCATGGGAAATAGATGGGGAAACAGTGTCAGACTTTATTTTTGGGGGGGGCTCCAAAATCACTGCAGATGGTGACTGCAGCCACGAAATTAAAAGACAATTACTCCTTGGAAGGAAAGTTATGACCAACCTAGATAGCATGTTCAAAACCAGAGACATTACTTTGCTGACTAAGGTCTGTCTAGTCAAGGCTATGGTTTTTCCAGTAGTCATGTATGGATGTGAGAGTTGGACTGTGAAGAAAGCTGAGTGCCGAAGAATTGATGCTTTTGAACTGTGGTGTTGGAGAAGACTCTTGAGAGTCCTTAGACTGCAAGGACATCCAACCAGTCCATTCTGAAGGAGATCAGCCCTGGGATTTCTTTGGAAGGAATGATGCTAAAACTGAAGCTCCAGTACTTTGGCCACCTTATGCAAAGAGTTGACTCATTGGAAAAGACCCTGATGCTGGGAGGGATTGGGGGCAGGAGGAGAAGGGGACAACAGAGGATGAGATGGCTGGATGGCATCACTGACTCGATGGACGTGAATCTGAGTGAACTCTGGGAGTTGGTGATGGATCGGGAGGCCTGGCGTGCTGCAGTCCATGGGGTCGCAAAGAGTCAGACATGACTGAGCGACTGAAGTGAACTGAACTGAAGAGGGATACTCAACTGCCTGGGCTGGAATCTAGCTACTCAGTAAGTGTGTGACATTAAGTTACACAACCCACATATGCCTCACTCTTCTCATCTGTAACATGAGGTTAATATGATAACCTCTTCTTCATAGAGACAAAACCTGATGGCTCAGAGGTAAAGAATCAGCCTGTAATTCAGGAGATGCAGGAGGCATGGGTTTGGTCCTTGCATTAGAAAGATCCCCTGGAGGAGGAAATGGCAACCCACTCCAGTATTCTTGTCTGGAAAACGCCATGGACAGAAGAGCCTGGCAGACTGTAGTAGTCCATGGGGTTGCAAAGAGTCGGACATGACTGAGTGGGCCTGTTTTGAGGATTAAATTAATTAATTCATCTTAAACTCTTAAAACAAGTACCTAGCACAGAGTAAGTCTTTGAGAGAGATTAGCTAATATTGTTAATAATTTCTTTGGTTCTGAAATGGTTTTACATTTTTAGCACCTCTGAAATCCTGATGTATCTTTTAGAGGACAGCATGTCATAGATAATTGGAAGCCTTTTTTTTTTTCTTTCTTCATAATTCACTAACAATTTATTTTACTATAGCATCTTATTTCAATGACATGGGAAGCTATTATTGAAGCAGATCTTCTTGTGGTGAAAAGGACCACTTGAGTAGTCCCATAGGCAAAAGATATGTAAAACAAGAAGGCACCTCACTGTCATCAAGAAAGGAATTTTGGAAATTTGTCAAAGTCCACTCTGCCCAATTATCTCTTGTTTGTGGAACTCAAAGGCTTTTAGTGAAGGGATGGGCAGATTTCAATATGGGAGGGACACGCAGATCCAGACAGAGAACGATGCTTTTTTGGATTCAAGGTTATCCAAACATCTGAAGAACTGAGACTGCATAGTGAAGTCATCGGGCTTCCCAGGGAGCTAAACGGTAAAGAATCTCCTTGCTGATGCAGGAGACAACGATTCAATCCCTGGTCGGGAAGATTCCCTGGGAAAGGAAATGGCAACCTACTCTAGTGTTTTGCATGGGAATCCTGTGGACTGAGGGGCCTGGCGGGCTACAGTCCGTGGGGTCACACAGTGCCAACAACAAAGTGAAGTCATCTGAGCAGAAAGAAGGGTCTCCCAAGAAGGCAATCTCTGAAGGGAGGGGAATGGAGGGCTGTTACCCCGGAGCCAGAGCTGACGCTGTCATGGAGGAAGTTACTCCCCCAGCTCACGCAGCAGAGGTGGACACGGGGCGGCGCACACTCTGCTCCCCTCTGGGTGGCTTCTGTTAGAAAGCCCCAGCGGGCCTGGGTCTGAAACAAAGAAGCTTTTGGAGAATTGCAGCTTATCTTGGGAGAGCAGGCACAAGGGAGGAGAGAAGGGTCTTCCTCCGGTGGGGAAACAAGCGCTATAGTCAATTTCAACTTGAAGAACAAGACTAGGATAGCCTTATTGGTAGCTTAAGCAGGTAAAGCAAGCCATATGAACAAAACTATTATTAATTAATAATAATCATTGATAAATGCTGGAGAGGGTGTAGAGAAAAGGGAATCTTCTTGCACTGTTGGTGGGAATGTAAATTGATACAGCCACTATGGAAGACAGTTCAGTTCAGTCCAGTCACTCAGTCATGTCCCACTCTTTGCGACCCCACGGACTGCAGCACGCCAGGCCTCCCTATACATCACCAACTCCTGGAGTTCACCCAAACTCATGTCCATTGAGTCGGTGATGCCATCCAGCCATCTCACCCTCTGTCGTCCCCTTCTCCTCCCGCCTTCAATCTTTCCCAGCATCAGGGTCTTTTCCAGTGAGTCAGTTCTTCACACCAGGTGGCCAAAGTATTAGAGTTTCAGCTTCAGCATCAGTCCTTCCAATTGAAGGCAGTAGGGAGTCTTTAAAAACTAGGAATAAAACCACCACATGACCCAGCAATCCCACTACTAGGCATACACCCTGAGGAAACCAAAACTGGAAAACACATGTACCCCAATATTCAGTGCAGCACTATTTATGATAGCTAGGACATGGAAGCAACCTAGATGCCCATCAGCAGATGAATGAAAAGCTGTGGTACATACATACGGTGGAATACTACTCAGCCATAAAAAGGAACACATGGACTCCATTCTAATGAGACAAATCAACCTAGAGCCTATTATACAGAGTGAAGTAAGTCAGAAAGAAAAATATCTATATTTCTATATATATATTATTATATTATATAATATATATATTATATTCTGAGAAGGCAATGGCAACCCACTCCAGTACTCTTGCCTGGAAAATTCCATGGACAGAGGTATATTTATTATTCTTCTATATATATCTTTCTATATGTTACATATATATGTTATATATATCATATACTAATGCATACAAATGGAATCTAGAAAGTCAGTAGTGATGAACCTATCTGCAGGGCAGCAGGGGAGACACAGATATAGAGACAGGCTTATGGACAAGGCGGGGGGCTGGGGAGGAGAGGGTGGGATGTATGGAGAGAGTAACGTGGAAATATACACTCCCATACGTAAAACAGACAGCCAATGGGAATTTGCCGTATGACCCAGGGAATTCAAACTGGGGCTTTGTAACAACCTAGAGGGGTGGGATGAGGAGGAGATGGCAGGGAGGGTCAAGAGGGATGGGACATACGTATACCTATGCTGATTCATGCTGGTGTTTGCCAGAAACCAACACAATACTGTAAAGCAAATATCCTTCCATTTAAAATGCATACATTTAATTTTTTTTAATTGTTGATCACATGACATTACTGCCAGCAGGAGCCAGCATATCAAATGCCCACTAAGTAAGAAGCACTGGGCTCTGCACAATATGTGTACTCACAGCTGGTGAAGAGTGAACATGAACGTGATCACGAGATTCATTGGACAAGTGAGAAAATGAGACCCGAGAGGTCCACTCACTTTTCTACAGTCACACCGCCGGTGTGCAGCAGAGCTCAGGTTCAGACTCAGTTTGTCTGGATCCAGAGCCTGAGTCAACCATGACTGGTGACAGAAGGTGGAGCTTCTCCGAAGGGCAACGTACCAGCTGACTCCTGACTGCACAGTGTGCTGGGGCGGGGGTGGCTGCCCCTTCCAGCAGGAGGCATCATCACCCCTTCCGCTTGCTAAGCACTGTCAAGGGCTGGCTGCGGAGGTGGGCTCTGCTTCGGAGCTCCGTTCCCAGTGCTCCTGCTCGGCAGCCAGACCGTAACAAAATACCACAGACCTCTGGCATCGACAGAAACGTATTTTCTCACAGTGCTGAAAGCTGAGAAGTCCAAGACGAACTGCCAGCAGGGCTGGGTTTCTGGTGAGACTACCTCTTCCGGGCTTCCAGACTATGGCCTCCTTGGTCCTCACGACAGGGGGAGAGGGAGGGGCAGAGGAGACGGAGAGAAGAGACCTCTCTCTTCTTACAAGGCCATGGTTCTCTCAGATGAAGTTCCTACACTTATGACCTCACTTGACCTTAATTACCTCTAAATGGTCTTCCCAGGTGACTCAGCGGTAAAGAATCCGCCTGCAAATGCAGAAGGCACAGGTTTGATCCCTGGGTTGGGAAGATCCCCCAGAGAAGGAAATGGCAACCCACTCCAATCTTCTTGCCTGGAGAATCCCATGGACAGAGGAGCCCGGCAGGCTACAGTCCTGGAGGTCATAAAAGAGTCAGACACGATTTAGTGATTAAACAACGGCAACAACCTCGTGAAGACTTTCTCTCCAAATGTGGTCATACTGGGGGTTAGGGCCTCCACAGCATGCATGGGGTGGGGGCACAAGTCAGTCCATAGCAAGCAGTTACCTTATTCTCACAGTCCTTTTTATAAAATTGAAGTGGAGTTGATTTACAATGTTGTATTCATTTCAGGTGTATAGGAATGTGTTTCTCATATTCTTTAAAAGAAGGAAGTTTTCCATGAACATCTACTCCCAGGTATTTTTAAGACCCCGGAAGTTTATTTTACTGTTCTTTTAATCTTTGAAAAATTTTTGTTTTGTTTTCAATTTTTATTTTTATACAATTTTTAAAGGTTACTTTCCATTGACAGTTATTAAAAAATATTGACTATATTCCCTATGTTGCATACATCCTTGGCCTATCTTACACCCAATATTTTGTACCTCCCAATTTTTCACCCTTATATGCCCCCCACTGGTAACAATTAGTTTGTCCTCTATGTCTGTGAGCCTGCTTCTTTTATTCATTTTTTAAAATTTTACTTCATTTTACTTTACAATACTGTACTGGTTTTGCCATACATCAACATGAATCCGCCACGGGTGTACATGAGTTCCTTTTATATTCACTAGTTTATCTTATCTTTGGAGAAGACTCTTGAGAGTTTTGAACAGCAAGGAGATCAAACCAGTCAGTCCTAAAGGAAATCAACTCTGAATATTCATTGGAAGGACTGTTGCTGAAGCTGAAGCTCCAATGTTTTGGGTACCTGATGCAAAGAGCCAACTCATTGCAAAAGACCCTGACACTGGGAAAGATTGAGGGCAGGAGGAAAAGCAGGTGGCAGAGGATGAGATGGTTAGATAGCATCACTAGCTCAATGGGCATGAATTTGAGCAAACCCCGGGAGATAGTAAAGGACAGGAAAGCCAGGCATGCTGCAGTCCATGAAGTCACAAAGAGCTGAACACGACTTAGCAACTGAAAGATTTATTTTTTTTAGATTCCATGTATAAGTGATATCATACAGTATTTGTCTTTCTCTTCCAAGACACCAGAATTTTAGATCTGAGAAGAATCTTTGGATAAATCAAATACAAACTCCTCATTTCACAAATGAGCACATGTGAGCCTGAGGTATTAGGAGACTTGCCCAGAGTCATACATCGAGTTAATGGCAGCGCTGAACCCGGTCTTCTGATGCCAGTGATGCAGCAGCCTGTGTTGCTGAGCTTTAGAAGAATGATGATGGTGAGGACAACGGTAGGTGCCCCTACTATGTGACAGGGGCTTCCCAGGTGGCTCAGCGGTCAAGAATCCCCCTGCCAAGGCAGGAGCTTCAGGAGACGCTGGTTTGATCCCTGGGTCGGGAAGATCCCCTGGCGGAGGGCATGGCAACCCACCCCAGTATTCTTGCTGGAGAATCTCATGGACAGAGAGCCTGGTGGACTACAGTCCAGGGGGTGGCTCAGAGTTGGGCACGAATGAAGCAACTGAGCTTGTTGCACACACACACTATGTGACAGGCATTCAAGTTCACTTTACATACGCCGTCTTACCAACCTTCGCAATAGCGTGAATAAAGAGTATAACTGTCCACTAATACAGACGAAGGAACTGAGGCTCAGAGGTGAGGTACCTCACTCAAGCACCCACAGCTAGTTTGGTGGGTGGCCGCAGGGTTTAAACCCAAGGTTGGGTCCAAAGTCCACAGTTCTTCCAGTTTCAATTTCCATCGGGCACGGGGGCACCCTCAGTGGGCCCAGGCTATGAGCCAAGATTTGGAGCCAAGGGAAGGTCACGGACATTCAGGATCAGCGCAGAGGATGCAAGGGCTGCCGGAAGTGACAAAGTGAAAAGAAGGAGGGAAGCGGGAGACAAGCCTTGATGACTTCCCAACGCTGCCACCAAATGGCTCAGGGAGCTCCAGGGCCTCCTTTTTTTCCCTTGGGAGTCAGGACGAGTTTTTTCCTTTACCTTCAAGCTTGACATCCCTTTATAGGTAAATCAGCTTTGCAGACAAACATGAACTGTGCCAGGCTGCCCTCCCTTCAGGCTGCAAAGGAAATGAAATTGGCATTCTGTAGTCCTCACCTGGCAGGCATCACCACGCAGCCCCAAGGGACTGGGCCAAGGCTGGGTGTCAGGCTGATGGGCTATTGTCTGGAGTCTTGAAGGGAAGCGGGTGCTGGGGCAGGTGGGGGAGGAAGCCAGCTCGCAGGAGAAAGGTGAGCGGCTGGCCCCGGCCCAAGAATGCCAGGGGCCCCTGGCTCCCGCTGCCTGGCCCTGCTTCGCTGGCGGGAACAATTCGTGGTGTTGTCAGGAAGTGACACTGAAACCCCGTTCCCCTTATACCTCCTTCAGCCTCTGGCAAAAGGAGGTTCCTGGAGGGAATATTTTTAGTTTGACAAATGAAAGCCTGGGACCGAGGACAGGAGGGATTAAGGGAGCTCTTCTCTGCACTCCTGGAGACGGGGAGATGATGAGTCAGATAGAGAGGGCTTAGGCACGACTTCTCAAGACATTCCTCAAGCATGAGCGCAGGCCAGCCGCGCGGATGGATTCCTCCCGCCCCGCCGGCCGGCGTGCGGGGCGGGGGGCTGTTCGGGAGGGGCCCGGGAGCCGCTGCTCCCCGTCCTGTCTTCCCTGCCCAGTGGCATATTGCTGGACAGCAGCTCCGGGGATCGAAGCGCCGCCTGGGCTGGGCCGGCCCGGAGTCAGCAGGCGTGGGTTCGAGCTCAGCCCTCCTGGCTCGCTGGCGGTGACTCTGCGTGTCCTCAGTTCTCCCTGGAGGCTTCGGCTTCCGCGTGTGTAGACCGAAAGTATTGTGACGCCTCAAAATGATCATCATGAGGCTGCACCTCTGAAAAAAGCACTGAGCGTGCACAGAGCTGTGGACACGTGATTCTGCTGCGTCCTTAACACCCCACGCACAGGTGTGCTGGAATTCTCACGGCAGAGTAACAAAACCAGGGTTAACCCTCTCACCACCTCCGTGAGGTAGACTCATCACCCCGACTTTATAGACGAGGAAACTGAGGCTCGGAAGGGGGCGTGGCTTGCCAGGGGTCACAGAGCTAGCAAGTGCTAGGCTGGCATCACCCTGACTCCAAAGCCCGTGTCCTGAATCCTTGCACCGGTGACTCCCTGGCTAGGCCTGGATCTAGCCGGAGCTCATCTCTTATCAGAAGCCGCAAGTGACAGGAAGATCCAGCCGGAGGGCCAGAGCAGACAGACGGGAGCCCAGAGCAGGGCTCAGGCGGGACGGCAGGCCGGAGGGGCAAGGGAAGGGCCCCGGGCCAGAGCCTGGGCCCTTGGCAGCATCCGCCGGTGGCTGGCGCTCCTGGCAGCGCAGTGGGCTCTGGAAGAGGAGGTACAGTTAAAGTCTGCAGACGCAGATGCAGGGAACAGACTTACGGACAAGCGTGGGGAGGAAGGGCAGGGCGAGCTGAATGGAGAGGGCAGCATGGATGCGTACACGCAATACACAGCCAATGGGAATCTGCTGAATGAGTCAGCGCACTCAAACGCGGGCTCTGCAATAACCTAGACCGGTGGGAATGGGCCAGAGGTGGGAGGGAGATTCAAGAGAGAGGGGACACTTGTAACCTATGGCTAATTCATGCTGATGTTTGACAGAAATCAAGCCAGTGTTGTAAACCAATCATCAATCAATTCAAAATAAATCTTCTTTTAAAACGTCAAAATCTGCTCATTTGGTTGGAAGAGAGCATGAGGCAGCCACCAAAGAGCTTGGCTTATTTCTCCCTTTCCTGACAGCTGGGTTAGGTTAGGATGGATGCTCCCAGAGACTTGGTGCCAAGTCACTAGGTGAGCTCTAGTCTAACACGTAAAACTGTGCTAAGCAGCTCACCCCGAAGCCACCCCACAGCCCACCTATTCGATTTTCATTGGCCCACAAGTGAATTCCAAAATAAAGAGTAAGAGATCACCAGTGAGTGCTTCTGCTCAAGAAATCGTGATAGTAGTGACTTCATTGCTGAAATTAGTGGAGTGTTTTTTTTTTTTTCCACTTATTAGCATCCTCCTCTTAAGTGATCTAAGTCCAGAAAATTCACTTTTTATCCTTCATGGAACTTGATTCAGCTATTTTGTTTCAAACAGAAAACAAAAAGGATATCCCATAGGCTTGGTTATTTTCTTCTTTAGTTTATCCTCAGGAAGAAAGGAAGGGAAGGAAGAGACAGGGGAGTACCACTCATACCACAAACTCCACTCCCGATGAGCTCGCGAGGAGAGCAGCACCCCTCCACCACCACTGCCCAGCTGTGGTCCCGGAGACTCGTCCCAGCACCACTGCGGGGCCCAAAGCGACAGGCCATGCCTTCATGTTTGCACCAGCCACTAAAAATGCTCAGGGATGATTGTGCATCTTTCCTTCAAGCCATGGGACCTTGGGCAAGTCATCTAAACTCCATGAGCCTCGATTTCCTCATCTGTAAAATGGGATTAAAACGCCACCTTGTCTCATATGGCAGTTGTGAAATCTGCCAAGAGAGATGTAGAGGTTTGTGTAATGTACACGGTATTTATTGAGCACCTGTTACGGGCCAGGCGCTGCTCTATATGTATGTGTTTGAGTTTTTTCCAGGAAACAGGTGTAGTCGACTTCAACATCATGGAGCTAAGGAGGTCAAGAAAGCTTAACAAGGACACTCCTGAAACGGGGACCCTGCCTTGTCCTTCCCAGCCTCTGCAGCAGGCTGACCTGTGCTTCAGTCAAGCTTCTTTGACTTTCTTTAATGTTAGGGTTAGGGTGGGTGCGGTAGGAGTGGGCGCTGCAGGACACCCGTGGAGATGGGGGTGGAGAGGGCTTATTGGTGATACGGGACTTGGACCTCATGGGCGCTGGTGGTGAGAAACCACCATGAAACCCCCGCGCTGCCAGGGACAGAGGGCTCAGTCTGCCTTTGTAGTTGGCAAGGTAATGTCTCTGCTTTTTAATATGCCGTCTAGGTTGATCATAGCTTTTCTTCCAAGAAGCAATTGTCTTTTAATTTCATGACTGCGGTCACCATCTGCAGTGATTTTGGAGCCCCCAAATATAGTCTGTTATGGTTTCCACTGTTTCCTCATCTATTTGCCATGAAGAGATGGGACCAGATGCCATGATCTTAGTTTTGTGAATGTTGAGTTTTAAGCCAACTTTTTCACTCTCCTCTTTCACTTTAATCAAGAAGACCTTTAGTTTTTCTTCACTTTCTGCCATAAGGGTGGTGTCATCTGCATATCTGAGGTTATTGATATTTCTCCTGGCAATCTTGATTCCAGTTTATGCTTCATCCAGTCCTGCATTTTTCATGATGTACTCTGCATAGAAGTTAAATAAGCAGGGTGACAATATACAGCCTTGACATACTCCTTTCCCAATTTGGAAATAGTCCATTGTTCCATGTCCAGTTCTGTTGCTTCTTGACCTGCATACAGATTTCTCAGGAGGCAGGTCAGGTGGTCTGGTATTCCCGTCTCTTTAAGAATTTTTCACAGTTTGTAGTGAAACAAATCAAAGGCTTTGGCATAGTCAATAAAGCAGAAGTAGATGTTCTTCTGGAATTCCCTTGCTTTATGACCCAACAAATGTTGGAAATTTGATCTCTGGTTCCTCTGCCTTTTCTAAATCCAACTCGAACATCTGGAAGTCATGGTTCATATACTGTTGAAGCTTGGCTTGGAGAATTTTGAGCATTACTTTACTAGCATGTGAGATGAGTGCAATTGTGTGGTAGTTTGAGCATTCTTTGGCATTGCCTTTCTTAGGGATTGGAATGAAAACTGACCTTTTCCAGTCCTGTGGCCACTGCTGAGTTTTCCAAATTTGACAGCATATTGAGTGTAGCACTTTGACAGCATCATCATTTAGGATTTGAAACAGCTCGACTTCTTTGGGTTATGATGCAGAGTAAATTTTTTTTAAGATTCTTTTTGACATGGATCTTTATTGAATTTGTTACAATGCTGCTTCTGTTTTGGTTTTCTGCTCACGGGGGATCTTAACTCTCCAATGCAGGATCGAACCTGCACCCCGTGGACTGGAAGGCAAAGTCTCAACCAGTGGACCACCAGGAAGGTCCCGATGCAAAGTAAATTAGATAATTAGGACAGAGCCAAAGACGCAATAACCACTCAGACGCAGAGCTGTTATTATTGCTAGTGCTGTTATTACTACTGAGTTTGAAAGAGTTGTCTCAGATCGCATTTCTTTCACTTAAGAACATTTAACTGCAAACCACAATTCCACCAAGGGCACCCAGCCCCTCGCTCCTGGGGCTGGTGTAGGAGTCGGGGGGCCAGGGTGTGTGATCTCAGCTGGACTTGCTGCTTCTCCTTCTCTGCCTCACCCCAATGGGTATTCCCTTCACATTTCCCTGGGAGGCCAGCCTCCCCCCTCTGCCTTTCTTCCAGAAGATCATATAGAGGGTTCGACCTTAGGGTCTAGACCCCATCACTGGCCGCAGATTCATCCCCAGGAAGTCACACAGTGGTGAGGCAGACAGAAATCTCTCAGGCCAGCTAACCTCATAGGGGGAGACTGAGGCCCAGAGACCAGAGAACCCACTGAAAGTGCCAGCCCAGGAATGAGACCCTGCCTTTCCCCACACCCTAACCAGTGTTCAGGCACACTCTATTTGCCCTCAGTTTGGGGGTTCCCTCTGTCCTAGTCACAAGCAGAGACATGCCTGTGCTCCCAGAATCATCTGTATACAAGAGGGAGGGGATATATGTACATCTATGGCTAATTCATGTTGATGTGTGGCAGAAATCAAACCGATATTGCAAAGCAATTATCCTTCAATTAAAAATAAATAAATTTAAAAAAAAAGAATGGTAAAGGCCTTGGGACAAACTGGAGGGGAAGGGACACCACACCCAGAGATAGCAGGAGAGCCGCGGTAGCCAGCAGGCCGCAGGCTGGCCACTGGCCAGAACCGCAGTGACTCTGGAGGCACCGGGGCGGGGAGCCTCGCTGTCATGTGAATGGCGGTGTCTGCGGGCCTTGAAAATGAAAGGGGATTAGGCCAGTGCGCTACACGGCCCCGGGGGCCCCACATCAGACCGCCTGCCCTGCCTGAGAAACGCCTGCCAAAGCGCCAACGTGAGAAATGAATTTTAAAATTTTATGTTATTAAAAACTATCAGCTCTGATTTCAAAGGCTGGCAAGCTTGCCTCTGAGCCAGCACCCACCCAGGCCCGGCTGACCTCACCACGACAGCTAACCCACGACATCAGAGCGGCCCCGGGCAGAGAGTCTGGTGAATTAGCACTATCTAAAGAGAAGGAGGATGAAGTTACAAGCTCACCAGTGGGAGAGAACTGGAGAATCCTTCCTGGCTTCGCTCAGATTCCCAACTGCTTATCAAAACGCACATGCCTAGAACTGCTGGGTCTTGAGAGCCAGCCTCTTGACTTTTGATTCAGGGTGGGATCCAAGCCCCAGAGATGAGGCCGGTAGCTCCCAGGGGGAAGATGGATGGACCCCAGCCCCAGCATTGCCCACTCCATCTCTGCCTCTGTCTCTGGTCCTGCAGTTACCCTGCCACTCTGGTTCCAGCCTTATTACTTCCTAATTGTATGAAGACAATGTGCTGGCCTCCAGCCCTCCGGCCTCCCCAGCTTGAGCTGAACAGCTAGAGGCTGCCCAGGTCCCAGCCCATTCTATTTACCTGGTCAGGAGCAAAACCTCAACGCTTTTGCTTTGAAAGACCCCAGGAGACACAAAGGAGCAGGCAGGACGGAGAGTTCAGCCCATCCTTTGCACTGCGGCCTGGCCGTTCTCTCCAGGTCTGCCGCCCTCCAATTATCAAGAGTCCACACAACCTGGTTCATTTTGTCCTCACCCAGCCTTTCAAAGCGGGTCCCACCACCATGCACGTTTTTAGAGATGAGAAAGCAGAGGCAGGGAGACAGGAGGTCACTTGCCCACGATCACAGCAGTGCCGAGGGGGCAGGAACCCTGGCTGTTGGGCCCGGATCCACTGTGCTGGAGACCAGCTCGCCCCTCCTGTTGCTATACTTACAGGCCAGTCTCACCCACTCCGAGCTCCTTGAGTGCAGGAACTTGGTGTTATTATTGTAAACATTGCAATAATGTAATATGATGATGGTGGTGAGTATTTTGTAGATTACTATACTGATAGAAACAGTAACAATTGCTCTACCGTATGGAGTATCCTCTCTATGGACTGAGTGTTCATATACTATCTTCTCCACAACTCAACAGCCACATTGAAATGTGACTCATCTTCACCTTATAGATAAATCATCTGATTTATCCATGAGGCTCTGTGAGGTTAAAGTTCAAGGTCACCCCCTGCCTCTACCCTCTGCTCTCCCTGCCTCCACCTCCCCAGGGCATAGTCAAGATGCAGTCAGGGCTCAGGCGTCTGATCAGTTAAATGGAATGTCTCATTCCTAGGCCTCGACCTTTGATTCTGAGGTTACAGCTTAATCCCAATGAATCTACCGTATGGAGTATCCTCTCTATGGACTGAGTGTTCATATACTATCTTCTCCACAACTCAACAGCCACATTGAAATGTGACTCATCTTCACCTTATAGATAAATCATCTGATTTATCCATGAGGCTCTGTGAGGTTAAAGTTCAAGGTCACCCCCTGCCTCTACCCTCTGCTCTCCCTGCCTCCACCTCCCCAGGGCATAGTCAAGATGCAGTCAGGGCTCAGGCGTCTGATCAGTTAAATGGAATGTCTCATTCCTAGGCCTCGACCTTTGATTCTGAGGTTACAGCTTAATCCCAATGATCCTCAGCTATCATGTGCCTACTATGTGTTGGGAACAGTGCTGCGGCTCCGTCCGTACCAATTCATTCATTGCCCAAGCCCCAGGAGGCAGGGCCCACTGTTCGCCCCATTTTTTAGATGCCTCGTGGGAGACCCAGAGAGGTTGCATGCCATGTCCAACGTCACACAGCTGGCAAGGAGCAGAGCCAGGAGGGAGCCAAGGCGGATTCCACGTGCTCTGCTCCCAAACCCTCTTGTAGACTATCTCCTGGGGACAGAAGTCCCCGAGGCGGAAGAGTGAGCAGGGCGGGAAAGGAGGAGGGCAGAGCTGGAAGGCACATTCCACCAGATGCAATGTTCTCAGATGTTTCCACAGACTCCTCCGTCCCTGTAGGACCGGCTCGTTTCTGAAGCACGTGAGGGGACGGACCGTCCAGTTGCTCCCAGTGACATCTCGGCTCGGCTCCGTGCAGGCCCCTGCGCATTCCTGGTGACGTCAGCCAGCTGTGCGCCCTCGTCTCCAGAAGCAGGCTCTGTCGCAGTCCGGGGGGGCCGGGTGGGGTGCGGAGGGATGACACACAGGCCCCTCTCGGCGCCTGAAGGAATGCGTCCCGGCTAGGGCCTGCAGCCGGGTTCGGGGAGGGTCCCCAAGCAGGGTCACTTCCCAATGATCCCAAGGTGAACGCTGAGGCTAGAGATGAAAAATCATCCAACTGAATAAATAAATCACCAAAGGGAGCAGCAGCCCCGGACTGCCGAGAAATTCAATCTTAAACATGGAGAGAGTTGGTAGGGGGTGGGGGCCAGAGGACTGGGGGGGACTGAGGTTCTGAAAAGATTAATTGGTGATTGGGCCCCAAGAATATGTAAATAGTCTCTCGGTTTCTACCCTTTTAGGAGAAACAGATGCGCAAGACTCCAAGCGGAGTTTTCATATGAAAATCACTCAGACCCCGAGAATGCCATTTAAAATGTGTATAACTTGATTGCTATCTCCCAGAAGGGAGGGCTCCCTATCTGAGGTTTTCTTTCACATTAGCCCCCTACCCTCATTGCAAGATCCATTTTTCTGTACCCCCTCCCCCTTCCCCTCCTCCTAAGTCCTAGGTTAGATGCCTAAGACAGATGAGGACAGGACCTCATTGTTCCATGTGGTGTTGGTGGGGGGAAGCTCCCCCAAGGTCGCCTATAGCTAAACCTTGAACTTCAAGATTATCTAAGTAAGGTTAACAATTTCCAAGTCTAGCCTCTGCTAAGAACCATCCAGTGACAAGCAATGGGTCACCTGCTTCTCCTTAGGCAACCGATCCTATTAGTTTGGACAACACTGACTCCCAAAATGTTTCCCCATATGTTGAACTAAATTTTGTTTCTCAAAACTCAAATCTTTTACTTCTGCTCCTTGGCACTACACAAAACCCGATGGGCCATGCTTCCCTTTCCAAGCCCTTCCAGAACCCCTCTGGAATTCTGAACTATGAAAAAAAGAGAGAGAGAGAATGTGGAGAGTCAAGTGGAAGGAGTTTGCAGGGAGGAGAAGTCAGGATACTTGTGTCCTGGGCTCAGTTTTACTCCCTGACTCTCAGGGTCTCAGTTTCCTCGTCTGTAAAATGGGAAGCTTGATGCCTGCCCTTTACCAGTGAGGTGAGGGTAAGATAAGAAAAGGGAGATTCATGTATTTTGAAGGTAAAACAAACCTATTAAAGTGAGTCATAATTAAAAACACCAAACAAAGCCATGGAAGTGAAGGGGTTGGGAAGATTTCCTCCTCCCTCAGCAAGTCGGGAGAGGTGATGATCTCCACAGTCCCTTCCAGCTCCGATGTGCAAGAAGTTTCACGAGGAGGAGCGCAGGATGGGATTTGCTAGTTCTGTTCAAACGCTGACCCATTTGTCTCTGGCCCATGTCTCCTGTGAGGAAGAGCAGAGAGCGGGGGATAGGACAACAGGGGGAAATGGGGAAAGGAGACTCATTTATTTAGCCATCTAGCAAGGGTGTATCAAGATCCCAGCGCATGGACCACATTGAACAGAGATGCCAGAGAATATTCCCGACAGCAGAGAACTCACCAGTGACCTACAGGACGATCCTACGCAGTGTGGGCGGCTGCCCAATGCCGCCCCTCCCCCGAGATGTCCGCACACTGATCCCCTAAAGCTACCGCTTTGTCACTTTACACAGCAAGAGGGACTTCGTGGGTGTGACTGGAGTCCACAACCGGTTCTCCTGTGTTATCCCGGGGGACCCAATGGAGCCTTACAAGAGAGAGGCAGGAGCTCAGAGTCTGAGAAGATGCAATGATGAAAAGCAGAAGTTAGAGGGCTGTGGGACCACGAAGCAAAGAGTGGGGACAGCCTCTAGAAGCTGGAAAAGGCAAGAAAATGGATCTTCTCCTAGGCCCTCCAGAAGGCCGACAGTCCAGCCAACCCAGAAGCTCTGGGACTCTGACCTCCAGAACTGTAAGAGTATAACCTGTGTTAAGTTACTAAGTTCCTGGTGATTCATTAGAGAAGCAAAAGAAAACTAATATAATGGTTCCCAGGGAAAACTTCCTATGCCAATGTTTATACAACTGACTGTATCTGTATTAGAACACATGGATCACATTAATATGTGTGTAAGTATATATAATATATATATATATATATTCCCTGGTAGCTCAGCAGTACAGAATTCGCTTGCCATGCAGGAGACATGGGTTCAATTCTTAAGTCAGGAAGATCCCCTGGGCAAGGGTACGGCAACCCACTTGAGTATTCTTTGCCTGGGAAATCCCATGGACAGAGGAACCTGTCAAGCTCCTCTGAGAGCTCATGACGTCACAAAGAGTCGGACATGACTGAGAGACTCACACACACACACACACACACACACACAGTACAGCACTCCTAACCCACCATATATATATAAGAGTTGGTAAGGGATAGGGAGGCTTGGCGTGCTGCATGGGGTCACAAGCAGTTGGACATGACTTAGCGATGGAACAATATATATATACACACACACAGTACAAATTGAAAAGAAAAAGACAGAAATAAACTTATTTTCCAAGTAAAATGAGACACACAGATATAGAAAACAAACGTATGGTTAACAAAGGGGGAAAGAAAGGTGGGAGGAAGGATAAATTAATAGGCTGGAATTAACATAGACATACTACTATATATATAAAATAGATAATCAACAAGGACCTATTGTATAGCACTGAGAACTCAATATTATGTAAAAACCCGTAAGGGAAAAGAATATTAAAAAGAATATATATACTATATGTATGTGTATATCGAGGCTTCCCTGGTGTCTCAGATGGTAAAGAATCTGCCTGCAATGCAGGAGACCTGGGTTCAGTTCCTGGGTCAAGAGGATCCCCTGGAGAAAGGAATTATAAATGGAATAATCCTGTATAGGTTACCACATAATATTGAGTATAGTTCCCTGTGCTATACGATAGGTCCTTGTTGATTATCTATTTTATATACAGTAGTATGTATATGCTAATCCCAGCCTCTTAATCCATCCCTCCTCCCACCATCCTTTTCCACTCCAATGTTCTTGCCGAGAGATTCCATGGACAGAGGAGCCTGGAGGGCTGCAGTCCATAGGGTTGAAAAGAGCGGGACGTGACTGAATGCTGAACACTTTCACATTTCAAAGATGTATTTTATATGCACCCAGCTGCTTCAGGCATGTCAAACTCTGTAATCCTTTAGACCACAGCCCGCTAGGCTCCTCTGTCCGTGGGATTTTCCTGGCAAGGATACTGGAGTGGGTGGCCATTTCTTCCTCCAGGGGTTCTTCCCACCCAGGAATCGAACCCACGTCTCCTGTGTCTCCTGCATTACAGGCAGGTTTTTCACCTCTGAGTCAACAGGGAAGCCCCCCGCCCCCCATATTATATACATATTGCTGCTGAGTTGCTTCAGTCGTGTCCGACTCTGCGGGACCCCATAGACGGCAGCCCACCAGGCTCCTCCGTCCCTGAGATTCTCCAGGCAAGAACACTGGAGTGGGTTGCCATTTCCGTCTCCAATGTGTGAAAGTGAAGCTGCTCAGTCATGTCTGACTCTCAGCGACCCCATGGACTGCAGCCCAGCAGGCTCCTCCGTCCATGGGATTTTCCAGGCGAGAGTACTGGAGTGGGGTGCCATTGCCTTCTCCTATATATATATATACACACACACACATATAGAAAGTGAATTGCTGTGCTGTATACCTGAAACTTACATGATACTGTAATCAGCTATATTTCAATTAAAAAAATGTTTTAAATATCGTCATGTGTCCCACCTCCAGGCCCCGGATGTTCCAGTGTTTCCAGACTGCAGGCTGCCATCCATCGGTGTTTCATAAGATCAGTGTCAGTGATGTATAACCAGTATATTTTTTAAATACAATAGAAAAGCAGAGGAAATATGGGAACACATCATGTGTAGTAAATGTAAGCACTGTTTCACAACCTTTTTTTTCTATTCTCTGTGTGTTATTGTGTGTTTTATATATATATATATATATATATACACACACACATATACATATAGGGCTGCAATGTAAAATAACTCACTATGCATCAAAAATTTCAATCTAATTCACCACCCTGCTAAATTTTCTCCAGAGTTGATATCACCATCTGTGATTCTCTTGTGTATGTTATCTACACTCCATCTCCTCCACAGGCATGTAATCTTCATAAGGTAAAGACTTCATTGGAATTTTCTTTGCTGTCCCTGGCATCTAGAAAAGCCAGTTACCCCATAGGCATTCAACAAAAATTTGTTGAAGGAATGAATGATGTATTGAGCCTATGATTTCACGCATATTATTGTTGAGAACAGGAGTAATGTTTTTCAAAAGTAAGTTAAAGGATCAGATAAAGGCACTAGGAATACAGGTAGAATCCAGTGAGGCAAAAATTATGAGGATGACACTAAATAGTAAATTTGGGGAAGCAAAATAATGGGCTTATTCCCTGCTCCTGAGGGGCGTGAAGGTAGCTGGGGCAACACTCTGCAGAAGAGCCAAGGGATAGACGGATCTCACTCCAGAACGCCGGGGGTCACACCCACCTCCTTTCTCTCACCCTCGAGAATGCTGCAGCCAGGAACGCAGAAGGCGAGCAGGCGAGGCTGCGTGAAAATTTGGGGCATGTTGGTTTCCTTTCAATCCCAAAAGTCTGAAAGGCTTCACCCCAAGTCTAGCCCACCTTTCCCCACCACCCCTCCCACCCTGTGCTTTTCTGTCCGGGAGTGTGGAGGCAGCAATTTTCGGAGGAAAGATGCCCCGCTCGGGAGTCAGGCAGAAATGGCTTCTGATGGGCCTGTGAATCCTGCTTATTCACCCGAAAATGAGCAGGCTTTTTAGCCTCTTGGAGCCTCCCTTTCCTTATCTGTAAAATGTGGAAATAAAATAACAACTCTATAAAGAGCCCAGAAGAAAGCCGATTCTCAGGAAACGTCGGTTCTCTTCCCTTCCCTCTTAAGGGATTTATGCCTTGTTCTTGTGGCTCAGCTTCTAACAGTTGCCCTGAAGGTGAGGACCGTTCAGAGGCCATCTGTGACAAGCTGCCGGGGGGCCCCCAAATGTCAGCTCCAAGCAGTCCAGGCCAGAGCCCCAGCAAGAAGACTGTGCCCTGGGGTGGAGGGCAGAGGACCCTTGGGCAGGGTAAGGGCGTGCACGGAGGTCCCGGGAATGGTGACAGGCCCCTCCGGCACCTGTGTCCCTTCTGCACATCCCTCTCCCACTGAAGTATAACCTAGCCAGGACCACATGATGACGTTCACAGCTCTGGCCGTTTTCCCTTTTATAAACCCCCTCCTCCATCAACCAAACATTTAAAGTCTTATTTTACCACTACAGTGGTACACAATGAATATATGAATATTACACAATAAAACATTTTATTTAACCTAAAAGGTTTTCTTCTGATTTTTAAAAGAAATGCAAATATATTCAGGGCCCCTAAAAATATTAGATGCCCTGTGCCCATGATGGCAAAGCATAAGTCAGTCCTAAGTCCAGCCTCTCACCACTCATCCTTAAGATGGAAATTCATTGCTTCCACAGGGGCACAGGCCATGGAGGTGAACTCTGGATTACTAGAAAGCACCTGTTTATAATGAGCGGAAAGGTGTGTCTCTTGAGCTTCCATTCTCCTTAGCCCCAACTTTAGCTGCTGGAACTACAGAGAACAAGTTAACTCGTACTTTCCCTGTGGCATCCCTGGGGGCTTAGACAGTAAAGAATCCACCTGCAATTCAGGAGATCTGGGGTGGGAAGATCCCTTGGAGAAGGGAACGGCAACCCACTCCAGTATTCTGGCCTGGAGAATTCTGCAAACGGTACAGTCTATGGGGTGGCAAAGAGTCAGACACGACTGAGCAACTTTCACTTTCCCTGGAGGAGAATAGCCGTCTCTAGTGGGTTCAATGGTGGTCCCCCAAAAACATGTCCACCTCCCAGAACATCCGAATTCTACCATATTTGAGAAGAGGGTCCCTGAAGATGAGTTAAAGATCTCCAGAAGACATCACCTTGGATTATCCAAGTGAGCCCCGAAACCAGTGACAAATCCTGTAAGAAACACACAGCAAGGAGACAAGAAAAGAGAAAGCGGTCAAAAACAGGAGGGAGCTTAGCTGCCTCAAGCCAAAGACTGGTGGGAGCCGTTAACGGCTGGAAGAAATGAGGGCGGACCCCCCGCTAGAGCCCCTGGAAGGAGCGCAGCCCTGCTGACCCCCCGATTTTAGACTTCTGGCCTCCTGGACGGTGAGAGAATAGACCGCTGCTGTAAGCCACTTCGTGTGTGGTCGTTCGTTACAGCAGCTCCTGGAAACTAATACACTTCCGTTCATGATGCTTCTGCGCCCCCAGCCACCCTGGGCTCTTATTCTTGGAGCTGTAGGAAAAACAAGGGTTTTCTTTCTATTTTTGTTGTTGTAGATAGAAAGGAAGGTGCCTTTAATCAGAACAACAGAATCTGGGGAGGCGGTGGGCTCAGAGTCCCCCCTAACCCACCCAGCCAAAACCACCTTTCAAGATTCTGCTTGGCCATGAAAGCTTTCAAAGGGAAAACAGGGAAGCAGGTTCAGTGAAGAAATGAGATAGGAGGTCAGAGGCATCACCATCTCCTGCTGCCTGCAGGCTCTGCGACTCCTCTCAGTCTTTCTTTAGATGTTAGCTTAGAACAGGGCTTTCAAATCTGGATCCTGATTCTGACTCTGCCAGTTGGTACCTGAGTAAAACAGGTTAGCCTGTTAGCCTCCCAGCTAACTATCTGTAAAATGGGGACAAAAAAATGTACCTTATCGGGCTGTTGTGAGGATCAAAAATAATAACTAGAAAATGTTTAGCTCATGCTTTACAACAGAGGGAATAAGCATTTCCCACTGGGCTCCAGTGGAGTGCCTGCAGAGCCCAGAACAGGCCTCTCCCTTGCTGAGACTCAGAAGCAGATGGACCCCACGCTTGTAGAGGAGACAGGACGCCTGGAAGCCCAGAGAAGAAGACAGCCCTACCAGGGGAGAACCCCAGGAATATTCCTAACTAGGAAGTGGTGCTCATTTTGGGCTAAGGGCCTGAAGCACCCAGCTCAGTTCTCATACTCGGAAGAAATTTCGGATCCACTTTCTTCTGGAAAACCAAGAAAATATGGAATTCTTTCAAGACACTTCCTTTTTGATTGTCTGAAAGAGGATATGGGGAAATGGATGGAGGAGGATGAAGCGCACCTTTCTGAATGAGAGTAAGTCCTATGGAGAATTCTGGTCCACTAGCAGGCCATGGGATGAGCAAGACTGATGTGAAGTGACCTTTTGTGGGGCGCCAGAGAAAGGTATAACATCGAGGAGTCGGACTTCCCTGGTGGTGCAGAGGATAAGAACCCACCTGCGGATGCAGGGGACACAAGTTTGACCCCTGTTCCGGGAAGATCCCGCAGGCCGGGGAGAAACTCAGCCCAAGCACCACAGCTACTGAGCCCACGCTCTAGAACCAGCAGTCCCGGGGCTGAGCCCACGTGCTGCAGCTCCTGAAGCCCATGTGCCCAGAGCCTGTGTGCCACAACAAGAGAAGCCTTCTGTGCGTGGCAACAAAGACCCAGCACAACCAGAAACATGAATAAGCTACTTATAAAAACACATCAAGGAGCCCCGGGGAGTCCAGGAAGGTAGGGAAAGGAGAGCAGATTATCTGCTCGGCCAAAAGGCGTGGGAAGGGTAGGGACTGAGGAGCCCCTTACTGTGAGGGTTTGATCCCTGGGTCGGGAAGATCCCCTGGAGGAGGGGCTGACAGCCCACTCCAGTGTTCTTGCCTGGAGAATCACGTGGACGAAGGAGCCTGGCGGGCCACAGTCCGCAGGGTCGCAGAGAGTCAGACACGACTGAAGGGACGGAGCAGGCGCGCACACACACCCGGCTCCAGAGCCCTCGCTCTGAACCATGAAGGTGTGTGTTCCCTCTTCCTCTACAAAATGGAGACAATAATATCTTCCTCATGGGCTGTTCTACATTCCAGACCATTCACAGAAGCTTCCATAATGGCCAATGTGACTGTTCCTGGGGCCAGTTTCTTGCCAGTCTCCCAGGATACTAACGGCTGAGCAGTCATTTGGTTAGTGAGGTATTAATAATCCTATCTGATAAGAATGTGCCTCTCATCTTATGAAGCCTTGCTCTTCACTGAATTTATTTCTGTGTATATGCAATTACAACTGTCAATATAGATCAACATTCTCTTTGAAAAATGAGGAAAATAAAAAGGAGAGCTGACTTTTACATTCAGAAACAAGAGGAGGCAAATGGTATTTTCCAGAGGTTGCGTGCATTGTCCCATAACTCCAAGGTGAACTGGCTTTTTCCAGCAAGAGGAAACCACTTTAGCGGGTGGTGGGGCATCACTTCTCAAAGAGATGACATGGTGCTCTGCGCTGGTGCAGAGATGCCCACATCCTCCAAAGGTCTCCTGGCAGACCTGGTTCCTGCAACTTTGCCCAGAGGCCTGACGCTGCACAGAACCTTTCCGAAGAGCTACCTCTAGCTAAGCCAGGTAAAAGATGAAGGCTGCACAGCTCCTGTGCGACTCACAGGTCAGGCCGAGATCTTCCTGTACCCAAGAACCAAAGAGCTGCAATCGAACAGAGCCAGCTTCAGATTCTCGCCTTCGATTTATAACTTTGGGAACTTTATTCAAATCCTCTGCAGCTTCCAGATGGAGATGACAACTTTGTTGAGAAGTTTTGGGACCCAAATGAGGTGACTTAATGGATACAAAGTTTAGGCAAATGGCAGAACTCAAAGACTGACAGGTCTCATTGCAACAATAGAAGTTTCTCCCTTGAGAACTCCCTTGAGAGTCAGTAAGTTGTGTCCAACTTTTTATGCCCCATGGACTGCAGCACGCCAGGCTTCCCTGTCCTTCACTATCTCCTGGAGTTTGCTCACACTCATGTCCACTAAGTCAAGGATGCTATCTAAACATCTCATCCTCTGTCTTCCCCTTCTCCTCCTGCCCTCAATCTTTCCCAGCATCAGGGTCTTTGCCAATGAGTCAGCTCTTTGCATCATGTGGCCAAAGTATTGGAGCTTCAGCTTCAGCATCAGTCCTTCCCAGGACTGATCTCCTTTAGGATGGACTGGTTGGATCTCCTTGCAGTCCAAGGGACTCTCAAGAGTCTTCTCCAACACCACAGTTCAAAAGCATCAATTCTTTGGAGCTCAGCTTTCTTTATGGTCCAACTTTCAGATTCGTACATGACTTCTGGAAAAACCATAGCTTCGACTGGATGGACCTTTTTGTCAACAATGTCTTTGCTTTTTAATATGCTATCTAGGTTTGTCATAGCTTTCCTCCCAAGGAGCAACCATCTTTTAATTTCAAGAAAGCAGTCATCATCTGCAGTGATTTCAGGGCCCAAGAAAATAAAATCTGTCACTGCTTCCATGTTTCCCCCTTCTATTTGTGATGAACTGATGGGACCCTATGCCCCAATCTTCATTTTTTGAATGCTGAGTTTTAAGCCAACTTTTTCCCTCTCTTCATCAAGGGCTCTTTAGATCCTCTTCACTTTCTGCCATAAGGGTGGCATCATCTGCATATCTGAGGTTGTTGCTATTTCTCCTGGAAATCTTGATTCCAGCTTGTGATTCATCCAGCCCAGCATTTTGCATGATATTCTCTGCATAGTAGTTAAATAAACAGAGTGACAATATATAGCCTTGTCATACGCTTTTGCCAATTTTCAACCAGTCAGTTGTTCCTTGCAAGGTCCTAATTGTTCCTTCTTGACCCACACATAGATTTCTTAGGAGATAGGTAAGGTGGTCTGGTATTCCCATCTCTTTAAGAATTCTCCACAGTTTGTTGTGATCCACACAGTCAAAGGCTTTAGTGAAGTCAATGAAGCAGAAGTAGATGTTTTTCTGGAATTCCCTTGCTTTCTCTATGACCCAGTGGATGTTAACAATTTGATCTCTGGTTCCTCTGCCTTTTCTAAAACTAGCTTGTACATCTGGAAGGCCTCAGTTCACGGACTGCTGAAGCCTAGCTTGAAGGATTTTGAGCCTAACCTTACTAACATGCAAAGTAAGTGCAACTGTATAATAGCTTGAACATTCTTTAGCATTACCATTCTTTGGGATTGGAATGAAAACTGAATTTTTCCAGTCTTGTGGCCACTGCTGAGTTTTCCAAATTTGCTGACATATTGACTGCAGCACTTTCACAGCATCATCTTTTAGGATTTGAAATAGCTCAACTGGAATTCCATCACCTCCAATAGCTTTGTTTGTAGTGATGCTTCTTCCTAAGGCCCACTTGACTTTACACTCCAGAATGTCTGGCTCTAGGGGAGTGATCACACCAACATGGTTATCTGGGTCATTAAGATCTTTTTTGTATAGTTCTTCTATCCCCTGGAGGAGGGCATGGCAACTCACTCCAGCATTCTTGCCTAGAGAATCCCCATGGACAGAGGACCCTGACAGGCTACAGTTCATAAGATCACAAGGAGTTGACACGACTGAGCGACTAGGCACATCTGTGTATTCTTGCCACCCCTTCTTAAATTTTCTGCTTCTATTAGGTCCTTACCATTTCTGTCCTTTATTGTGCCCATCCTTGCATGAAATCTTCCCTTAGTATCTCCAATTTTCTTGAAGAGATCTCTGCTACCACTAAATCGCTTCAGTAGTGCCCAACTCTGTGTGACCCCATAGACGGCAGCCCACCAGGCTCCCCCGTCCCTGGGATTCTCCAAGCAAGACCGCTGGAGTGAGTTGCCATTTCCTTCTCCAATGCAGGAAAGTGAAAAGTTAAAGTGAAGTCACTCAGTCATGTCTGACATTTCGTGACCCCATGGACTGCAGCCTACCAGGCTCCTCTGTCCATGGGATTTTCCAGGCAAGAGTACTGGAGTGGGCTGCCATTGCCTTCTCCGTGAAGAGATCTCTAGTCTTTCCCATTCTCTTGTCTTCCTCTACTCATTGCACTGTTCATTTAAGAAGGCCTTCTTATCTCTCCTTGCTATTCTCTGAACTCTGCATTCAGTTGGGTTTTAGCTTTCCCTTTAGCACTTCCCCAAATACGTTGGGCCAACAGCACCACCTGGTGGTCAGACCTAAGATCAGGCAAACTTGGCCTCCCTTTTAGGACTTAATGTGGGTAGAGATCTGCTGACATCGCAAAAAAAAAAAAAAAAAATTATTTGCCTTCCAAAAAGGGAGCTAATTAAAAGAGACCTGCAGTCAAGAAAGGACAATATGTATTTACAATTCTTCCCTGATGGAATAAAAAATGGGCATAGTCAAGAAGGTGGCCATTGGGTTCCACCCACCTTATAAAACAAGACAAGCAAGACACCGCACTTTTCTGAGCCTCTGTGCTTTCATCTATATAACGAAAACAATAGGTACCAAAAATGAAATTAATAAAGGTCCAGGTGACTGGCGTCTAGTACACACTCAAGGCAATTTTTAATATTTAGGAAGCAAATGCACATGTCTAATCCCCTAAAGGTGTGTCTAGTCTTCGGACAACTGGGATATGTTTTTCCAAGAAGAAACAGCCAAGCTCTCTCCTGGGCCAGGTTCGTTCTCTGCTTGCTTTGTTAACCTCTCCTCCTCCAGGGGACACTACCTCAAAGACTGATCTGCTTGAGAAGCACTCGCCAGAAGCTGGGGTTCTTGGAGACTGGAGAAGGAAGACCATTCATTCATTCACTCATTTAACGGAAGGGCAGAGCACTGGGGGCTTCCCTGGTGGCTCAGTGGTAAAGGATCTGCCTGCTAATATAGGAGACACAGGAGATGCGGGTTCAGTCCCTGGATCCTAGAGAAGGAAATGGCAGCCCACCCCACTATTCTTTGCTGTGAAATTCCGTGGACAGAGGCGCCCAGCAGGCTACAGTCCGCCGTGTTGCAGAGTCAGACACAGCTGAATGGCTAAGCTCACAAACACGCGCACACACTGAGCACTGGAGATCCCAAGATGATTCTGACATGACTTCTGACCCCAAGGAGCTCGCTTACTAATGGGGAGACAGAAGAGCAAGGAAATACTTAGGTGCAATGGATACTGTAATAGAGGTATGTGCTGTTTAGGAAGGTAACACAGAGGAGGAGGTACCTCGCCCGAGAAGATTTGGATAGATTTAACAGTTACCCACCAACTGCTGGGTAAGAAGCACACCGTGAGGACTCAGGGATACAAGGATGGATAAATCTCAACCCATGCCCCAAAGAGGCTGTGATGGACAGGCGTGGGTGAAGGACACAGAGAGGCCATGCATGCAGGCTGGGACTACAGGCTGTGGGCCCAGGGAACTTGAAATGAAGGGACAACCTGAGCCTTAAAGGTGGGACAGAGCAGGATCAGCTGGTGGCATCTCCACACCCATCCACTGCGACCCCTGAGCTGCTTCCCCTGTTTTGGGATTCAGGAAATGCACATATCATGTTTGATCCGACACCATTTTTAAAGTTTGCTTATCCTCCACTCTGGTTCCTTCTCCAAAGGTCCCAAGTAGGTGAGGACTGAACCACATCACCCAGAACATCCCAGGCAAGCCCCCTCCCCACTCACCCTGCACTGGTACTGAGGGTCCTCTCCGAGGCCACTGCCCAGCAGCAGCCTGGCCTGCCTTCCCCGGCGTCTTGAAGCCTTGGGTCTCTCCCAGCCACCAAGTTGCCTGAGGTTCCAGGGTCCCTCTGACCTACTAACTGCTGGAAGCTGGACGGGAGGTACCACAGAGATACTGCAGGGCACGGGGGGACTGCCCTCAGGTTCCAAGCTCCCCTGCACTCCCATCCGAGCCGTGAGCAGAACCCACCGCCCAGGCACCCCCATTTCCCAAGAGCCTGCCGTGTCCACTCCCCTACAGCGGGGTCACAGCAGGGCAGGGACAAGCCTGGGACCTGAGTGTTCACTGAAGTTCTGCCGTCGTCTGGCTGGGAGGTGTTGGACAGGTTACTTAGATTCTCTGGGCCATGATTTCTTCACGGATAAAGTGGAGAACAGTACCTACCTCGGTGTGGGGCTATACAAAGTTCTTAGAGATGGCCTGACACATAGTAAGAGCTGTCAGCGCTTATTCAACAACTGTGTGCCAAGCTCAGGCTGGGCGCCAGGGATGGAGCCGCAGCTGTGGACCAAGCAGGCCAGGTCCTGGCCTCACCGTGTGTATGGTCTGCTGCGGGAGACGGACTGTTAACACTCAGGGTGCACACAAATGATCATATAGTCACCAACTGTGACGAGCGCTCTGCAGAAAATGGATAGTATGAATGGAGAGAAGAGAAGAAATCAGAGGAGGCACTGGAATGAGATCCGGGAGAAGCGGGGGAGCATTTCAGCCAAGACCAAAAGGATGTGCAGGAATGAGGTGATGAGCTGAGAACAGCGAGCCAAGGCTCCCAGGGAGCCAAGAACGCTGTGCCCTTGGGAACTGGAAGGACTCACACGAGGAGGCTGAAGCTGCAGGGCAGTGAACACAAGGGTGAGGCCCGGAGCCGAGGCTCGGAGCAAGCAGACGCCAGCGCCTCCAGGCCCCACAGGCCCCCGAGAGCCTGGCCCTTGTGCTCCATCAAAGGGAAGCCACTGAGGTGCTTTGGGTGTGGGTATAAAGCTCAGAGCCTACTAATTGACATTTTCAAAAGATCACGCTGCTGATAACATTAAGAGGAGAACTGAGGACACCAGAAAGGAAGTGATTATAAACAGGGAAGGGGCAAGGGCCGGTGTGGGGGCATCAGGACTTGTGATCAACAGGAGCTGGTGATGGAATGGATGTGGGAGGGCGGGGAGAGGAAGGGGTAAGATGCCATTTAACCACGATGGGGAGACACTGAGGCAGGAACAGACCTTAGGCGGAAGAGTCCTCTTTGGAGATGTCAGTTTCTCGTGGGGATCTGGAAGGCCAAAGAAACAGAGATTCGGGAGCTACACGTCGGGAGTGAGACCATACATAGAGCGGCTGTGTCAAGCGGTGAGGATGGAGAGAGTGGGAGGAAGCAGAGATGGGGACTCGGGGCAGGGACCCCAGCACTCAGAAGGCAGGGAGAGGACCAAGAGCTCCCCATGGAGACTGGGAAGGAACCGCCCCGCAGGGAGGAGGAAAACCAGCAGAAACCATTGTTTCAGAAAGGAAGATGTGACCCACGGAGTCCATAGCTACTTCAGGGCTAAGGAAGATGAAGACAGAAAGGAGCCACCGTGGACGGAGGACAGCCTCACGGAGCGGGGATGCGGCTGCCTTACTGGGCCAGGCGCACGCAGGGGCAGCGTGTGCGGACATCGCTTTTTATCGGCTTCGCTCTGGCGGGTGGGGCGCGGAGTGAAAGCAGCAACAGAGAGGGCGGTGGAGTCAAGGGATAGTTTTGGATCCCTTTAAAGGTTGAAAAAACTGAGCAGCGGTGACAGGGCTGGCTGGGATGACCCAAGAGGGAGGGCCAAAGGGCAGCAAAGATGGAGAGAGGCGTTGAGAGGCTAAAGGGGCCCGCGGCGCAGAGCCTCTGCGGGCGGGGGAGCCTCAGAGGGAGAAGATGCGGATGGACGGGGGCGGGGCTGTAAAGGGAATCGGAGGGGAGTTAGCACGCAGCTCTGTGCGAGAGCTATTCAATCCTTCCTCATTCAATCCTCAACCAAGTCCTGGGATGTCATTTTATTTCCCCCACTACAGTCATCAAGGGGCCTCCCAGCTGGCGCTACTAGTGAGGGGCCCGCCTGCTAATGCAGGTATATGTACCAGACACAGGTTTGATCCCTGGTTGGAAAGATCCCTGGGGAAGGAAATGGAAACCTGCTCTAGTGCTCTTGTCTGGAGAATCCCATGGACAGAGGAGCCCGGTGGGCTATGATCCATAGGGTCGTAAAGAGTCGGCAGGCACATAGTAGCGAGGGGGATGAAGCCTAGGAAAGTTGAGTCTCTTGATCCAGCATTCTGTTCTTGGGCTGCCAAGCCAGATTCAAATCCTAATTTGTCCAACTCAAAGACTGTTTTCTTCAGCCGGTTGCCCTGAAACGCTCACAGAACAACCCTCATCACAGAGAGAGTGCTCATTAATAGCTGAGGTGTTGGTTCTAAGCATAAGTTAACCACCAATCCAGCTTTGCTGATTTGAATCTCTTAGTAGCAGCAGAGCGTGGAGTCCTAGGGAGTCGAAGGGGTTGATAAAGAGGGGGAGACTTAGAAGGGAGTAGGTAGAAGAATTCCCTGGTGGTGCGGGGGTTAGGACTGTATACCACTGCAGGGGTCACAGGTTCAATCCCTGGTTGGGGAACCAAGATCTCCATGCCTCACGGAGTGGTCCCCCAACCCCCACCAAAAAGAGAGAGAGTCAGTAAAGATAAGATGAAATTGGGGTGGAAGTGCAGGTAAGAAAGGAAGAGAAGGAAAGATCAGTATAGACTCAGGGGCATGCAGACTCCCGCACATGGTTCTTGGCGTTCGCCTGTTCATTCCTACTATGTCACTGACTGGGTCCCCACATCTTTGGTCCAGACACCACACACCAGATTATGGATGAACTGGAGCTCTTCTGGATTCTTAATTTACTGGATGTCATGATTTGGGGATCCCCATCAAAGAGGTTGAGGCTCTAAATTCTGGACCAAGCCCAGCTCCATCACTTACTAGCTGTATCGTTGTCAACAAGTCACTTTACCTCTAAGACTGTGACATTTTATTGATGCATTTTCCTCTGGTATTTCCTGTTTCTACGTCCCTTGTCCCCTGAGGCAACTGAACTCTGCAGCATCTATTTCTTCAGGGAAGGAAAACTACTCTGGAAGCCCAGAAAAAGCTTTTTGAGTTTCAAAAATGGACCCTAGGGGTCTCAGGACACAGCAATTACATGATAAATCAGAACTAGGTTGCTCGGTCTAAGATGGATTAAAAGACCCCTCATATAAAGAAGTAATGGTATGCATCTCACAGTGGTCAGAATAGCCATCATTAAAAAGTCGACAAATAACAAATGCTGGAGAGGCTGTGGAGAAAAGGGAACCCTCCTACAGTGTTGGTAGAAATGTAAGTTGGTGCAGACACCATGGGAAACAGTGTGGAGGTTCCTCTGACAACTAAGAATAGCGCTGGTACATGAGGCAGCAGCCCTACTCCTGGGCATATATCTGGGCAAAGCTACAGTTCAAAAAGATCCGTGCAGCTTCACAAGAGCCAAGATGTGGAAGCAACCTAAATGTCCATCAACAGATGGCTAAATAATGTGTGACATATATGTGTGCGTATGTGTGTGTGTGTGTATACTACTCAGCCATAAAAAGAATGAAATAATGCCATTGGAAGCAACATGCATGCAGCTACAGACTATCACACTGAGTGAGGCAAGTCAGAAAGAGAAAGACAAACGCCATACGACATCACTTGCATGTGCAATCTAAAATACGGCACGCGTGCAACTGTCTGTGAAACACAAACAGACTCACAGACGTAGAGGACAGACCTGTTGTTGCCGAGGGGTGGAGGAGTGGACTGGCAATCTGGTGTTAGTAGATGCAAAGTATTACAGGACAGATGGACAACAAGCCCCTGCTGTACAGCACAGGGAACTGTATTCAATCTCCTGGAATAAATCATAATGGAAAAGAATAAAATATATATATATATATATATATATATATATATATAAAACTGAGTCACTTTGCTGGAGAGCAGAAACTAATACAAAGGTGTAAATCAACTACATAAAAAAGAAAAGAAAAAAGTAAGTAATGGCATGGCAAGACAGGCTAGCTGTTTACCAAGCCCATCCCCCTTGGCCGGGGATGCAGGTAGGCTACACCTGCCAGACACCTCAGCAGGTAAGCACAGCCAGGTAGCTGAGTCCTAGCACACAGAGTGCTATCAGCTGTGACACGGGGCACTTCCAGGCCCGGCCCAGAAACACCTTCCAAGCTCAGTTCTCAGATGCTCCTGCCCTGTGCCCGGCCTGAGGCCAACACAACTCTGGAAGCAACTCTGGAAGCCACGTGCTGAGGATGCACAGGCTACGGATGGAAGGGGACTGGAGAGCCACTTACTGATGAGAGACACCCATTTCAGGCTTCATGATGAATAAACTCCTCCAGAGTTTAAACTATCATAGTCATGGGATTGGCATCTAAGTCTGCCCTGTTACTACAAGTGTGGAAGAAGCTAATGACAAACAAGCTTGGTTGTGCAGTAGAGATGGGGAAACAACCAGCTCCTTCTATCCAGGCTTGTGGGATTGGAGGCAAGAGGGGGCCTGTGCCTCGATGTTTAGATGGAGCCATGGAGAGGTGGTGGCAAACCCACAGGGGAGTGGCTATATGGCATGTCCAGAAAAGGGGGATCCAATAGAGCCTCTCTGGGTTGGAAATAACCACAGTGCATGGGAGAGAAGGACTGTTCCTTGTGTAGCCAAGAGAGGTCCAGAAGTTAGCTGAGAGACAGCTAGAGCTCTTGCAATTAAGAATAAGAAGTGGCAGACACAGTGGTGACCGCAGTGACCAGAACAAGGGACATCTCAGTGGAGACCTGCAAAGACTAGTCTGCCCCAGGAACTCAGACAGAAACTCAAGAGGAGTGCCTCAGGGCAGGGCAAGGCCCACAGGGAACGGAATCCACCAAGAATCAAACTGTGTCCTGCCAACATAACGGAGCTTGAAATAGAAATTTAAGTTGAATATTTGTACATCTGAGTTTGTGAACTGAGATTCTTACTTGCTGCTTCTCCATTAACGGGCTGAAACCCCTCTTCTGCCTTCCTTGTAGAGCGAAGAGAAGCAAAATCTAACAGCATTCCTCATAGAGAACTGTCCACCACCCTGAAGTACAACTTATCACTGTAGTCATCATGGTCTTCATGGTTGGTTTCAGCCAAAGTCAATGGGGAAAGATCCCCAAGCATCCAGGAACTTTACAGCAGGAAGGTCACGCTCTTCCGGCAGCCCCAGGGAGTGTCCCCTCCATCGACAAGGTCCAAATTGCCAGCCCTCTGAGTCCCCACCACACAGGCCCTAATCCTGAAGCAATGACTCCTTCTCGGTCCACCACCCTCCTCTCCTCCTTCAAGCAAAAGGAGCCCTGTTTCCTAGAGGCCCATCGGGGGCTGACCAGCTGACTGCACAGCAGATGACAAGGGAGAGGGGGGCTTTTGACGAAGGGACGGAGCTCAGGAATGCTGAAGGATGTCACCACCTCACCCAGGTGAGAGCTGAGCCCAGGCCCTCCCTGCGTCTCCCCACAGTCACTTACATCCTCTACTATGTTCAGCCTTTAACAGAGACATTGCCTTATGGACACAAACATTATTTCGCATCCAGAGTAACAGCTAATAATAATTAGTGTATTTAGTGAGCATTCAGCACGTGGCAGACCCTGAACTAAAAATGCTGCTACCCTATTTCGTGTCCCTTTCACGAAAAAATTATGTTCATTTCAAAGATGCAGTGCTTAAGACTAAGAGAGACTCGGTAAACTATCCTAGGTCACACCGTTTGAATGTGACAAAAAGTCAATTCAAATCTGAGACCACCTGACTTCAGAGAGCAAGCACTTACCCATCAAGCCACACAGCATCCTGCCTTCTATTTATGACATTGTTTGTGCACGTGCTAAGTCAATTCAGTCGTATCCAACTCTTTGTGACCCTATGGACTATGGCTCTCCAGGCGCCTCCGTCCACGGGATTCTCCAGGCAAGAATACTAGAGTGGGTTGCCATGCCCTCCTCCAGGGGATCTTCCCAACTCAGGGATCAAATCCTGTCTCTTACATCTTCTGCATTGGAAGGTGGGCTCTTTACCACTAGCGCCACTTGAGAAGCCCTGTGACATCATAGGCGTCTGTGTTCTACACGTGTGGGGAAGCTAAGACTTTGAAACAGAAAATCCATCATTGTAAGTGATCACGGGCATCTTCCCTTGTTGCCTGTTGTTGTTTACTCACTAAGTCGTGTCTGATGTCTCCTGCGCTGGCAGGCGGATTCTTTACCACTGAGCCCCCAGGGAAGCCCCATTTTGCTTGGTACAGTCTTAACTGAACTTCAATATCAAAACTGTGTCCTGACCTTTGCAAATCTCAGGGGTCAGGGAACCGCGCATTATCCTCATTGCCCTTATCAGTGTATCAGACTGCAACAATGCCGTGTAACAAACCTCCCCAAGCTAGGGGCATTTGTTTCCGTCATTTTCAGCTCTGTGAGTTGGTTGGGGCAGTTCTGAGTCAGGTTGCAGCTCAGCTATGCTTGGCTCAAAGCTCAGGGCCCTTGTTTCTGTCACTCTCAGCTCTGTGAGTTGGTTGGGGCGGCTCTGAGTCAGGTTGCAGCTCAGCTATGCTTGGCTCCAGGCTCAGGGCACTTGTTTCCCTCACTCTCAGCTCTATGAGTTGGTTGGGGCGGCTCTGAGTCAGGTTGCAGCTCAGGTATGCTTGGCTCCAGGCTCAGGGCACTTGTTTCCCTCACTCTCAGCTCTATGAGTTGGTTGGGGCGGCTCTGTGTCAGGTTGCAGCTCAGCTATGTTTGGCTCCAGGCTCAAGGATGAGTGCAGGCCTGTCTACATGTCCACAGCTTTCCTTGGGCCAGCAGCTACTGAGGCATGTTCTTTCTCACGGCAGATCCTAGGAGCACAAGAGATCAAGTTGCTCAAGCACATGAGAAACCTCTGACTTTAGTATCTCACGTCAGATGGTCAAGGTGACATCAGTGTGGGGAGGAAGTGACCTACACCCGCAACAGGAGGGTACTACAAAGGCACATGGCAAAGGGGATGGACATGGGTGAAGTTTAAGCCCAGAGCCCAGTGGCCACAGTCAGCGTCTGTATCGCCCTGACCGGCAGGCGTGCACTTGGTGAAAGGATCAGGCTGGCAGACAGCAGCCTTGATCTGGAGCCCTGCGTGGGGCGCGTCAGCCCAACAGATTTCTGGTGACCTCCTCTTCCCTGCGGCCCCTTCCTACCTCCCAGGGGCATCTTTGCTCCTCCTCACACACCTCCAGGCACCCTTTTAACTCCCCCTGTTTCCCTGGCCCTGACTTTTGCAAAGCCAGTCAGGTCCTTGGCAAAATCCAATTGAGCCATTTCAGTTCAGTCGCTCAGTCGTGTCCGACTCTTTGTGACCCCATGAATCGCAGCACGCCAGGCCTCCCTGTTCATCACCAACTCTGAGAGTTCACTCAGATTCGCGTCCATCAAGTCAGTGATGCCATCCAGCCATCTCATCCTCTGATGTCCCCTTCTCCTCCTGCCCCCAATCCCTCCCAGCATCAGAGTCTTTTCCAATGAGTCAACTCTTCGCATCAGGTGGCCAAAGTACTGGAGTTTCAGCTTTAGCATCAGTCCTTCCAAAGAACACCCAGGGCCGATCTCCTTCAGAATGGACTGGTTGGATCTCCTTGCAGTCCAAGGGACTCTCAAGAGTCTTCTCCAACACCACAGTTCAAAAGCGTCAATTCTTCGGCACTCAGCTTTCTTCACAGCCCAACTTCACATCCAACTGAGCCAAGATACAGCTGAAGCAGAAATCAGAATTCACTATAATAAATAAAACCCCTCAACTTTGAGTCACTTCCCGACTCGAACCTGACAACTCCCTCAAGCACACAGGGCTGGGAATGTTATCCAGGTTCCCACTGCACAGAGGAGGAGCCCGAGGCCAGAGGAGTTACGCTCTTTGCTGAAAGGTCTCCTGGTAGCGGCCCGGCCAGAACTCGAACCCAGGTCTCCTCTCCCTGGGCCCTGGTAACGGGAGGGAGGGAAAGTCATCAAGTGCAAAGCCTTGAAAACAATCCAGCCTTGGGAAAGTCAGACTCGTTGGAAAGAATGTCTGGGGGAAAGGTGTGTCCCACCCAGATGGCCTGCACACACTTCCCTGCGGAAGCCTGACCTGCACGGCCATGCACACAGCCCAGCCTGCAGCAGCCCTACGTGTGGACGTGGCCACAGACGTCCAGGCCACAAGAATTCGGTGTCCTTCTGCGTGCCTTCAGGAGAGCCGATTTCCATCTTAATTCTAGGAACTCTATGAGTGTATTCATGCCCGCCCCCGAGAGCGCCGAGGAGACATGGTTTTCTCTGTCTCCAGGGAGTTTTCGTCCAGCCACTGACCCCCCCAACC
>SJXQ01005878.1:3444-15421 GCA_006408695.1 Aepyceros melampus | reverse complement strand
CCCTCCCCCCACCCCTCCCCCCACCTTCTCCAAGCTGGAAGATAATCTCCCAATTGGTTTTTCAAATGGGATGAGAAATGTAAACAAAGTCCTCTCTGCGGTCTTTTCAGCTGCAAAGTGGCGTTGCTATGTTTTGGAGATGATAGTAAAAGAAGGACTTTTTTTTTTCTTTCAGTTAATGAATTGGCTGACATTATGATGTCAGAAGCACTGGAGCCAAAGGTGTTTTGCTAAAGGGAGTCTCCCCACAGCCCCCCCTCCAGACGACACAGCACCCCCGGAGCCCATAGCACTTGGGACTGTTCACGCTGTTTACACACCCAGCTCCCCTGACTGCCTCTTTGTGGGAACTTGTTTACATGAATTTATTTTGGGAAAATTCCATTAGACGGGACCAGGATTTCTTCACAAATCATTGCCTCTCACTTGTGTCTTGATCAGATCTGGGCAGGCCACTCTCTTTGGAGCCCTGACTCCCTGAGCTTCTATTCGTGGGTGGGAGGGCTGGGGGAGGGGGAAGAGGAGGCTGGGGAGAGGACATAAAAGATAACGAAGTGGTCCTCGGGGATGGGCTTAGGAAACAGAGGTCTGTCTGGCAGGATCCAAAGCAACAGGACTGGAAGAACAGGGGGTCCCCACTGGCTTGGGGCCTGCAGACACACAAAGACGGTTTTTCAGAGAGTAGACATACACGGGTTTGCGCACCTCAGCGCCCTGTGCTAAGATGCTAGAGCATACAGACAAACGTATGACGTTTCCTGACTTCAAGAAAGCCAGAATCTGAAGGAAGAAGGAGCACCAGGAAGAAACAAGGCAATGGAGTTGGGGTCTTGGTCCTTGTCCTAGCCGGCCCTCAGTCACTCACTGAGCACAGCGGTCCCCCTGTGAAGTCATGCCTGCTATTCTGCTGAAGAAGAATTCCAAGTACCAGATGCACCCACTTTGTTTCCATTGGTTTGACCTTACGTTGGCTCACAACGTACACAGGTCACATAGCTGCCTCCTCAGTGCCAGAGTAACCCTCCTTGATCTCTGAAGAAAGACTTACTGGGTCCCTACTAGATGCAAGAACTCAGGGATTCGGAGATGCTGAGATACCGTCTTTGCTCTGCAGAAGCTCAGCCCGGACCCTCGTGGAGAGGGGAAGGGAATGGGGACCACAGAGAAGCCACCAAGTGGACACGTGCCCTCGGGTAAGGGAAGCTGGCTGCAGTTCCTGGTATCCTCCAAGGAGGGTTGGAAGGAAGAGGCCAGTTCTGGTAGTAACTCAGGACCATTTGTGGTTGAAGGCACCGTAGCCCACCATCTGCCGAGCAACCAGACAGACTTCTGACCTTGAAGACTGGTGAAGCTCATGGTCACAGAGCTCACAAAACAACCCTGGGCAGGTCTGCCTCCCATGAGCCTCCTCATCTCTAAGAGGAAGGGGCTGCACTGTTGAGCTCTGCAGCTGTGCTGGCCACGGAAAACTCTGGAAACAAAATCTCAAGCAGTACTCATGGCTCATACTTACTGAGCACTCACGACATACGAGGTACAGTCCTAAGTGTTCGACACGAATGAGTCCACTCAGTTCTCACAGTACCTCTATAAGCTGGGTACTAGAATGGCAACCCACTCCAGTGCTCTCGCTTGGAGAATCCCAGGGACGGCGGAGCCTGGTGGGCTGCCGTCTATGGGGTTGCACAGAGTCGGACACGACTGAAGCGACTTAGCAGCAGCAGCAGCAGAGAAAGCAAATCTCCCAAATACGAAGTGATTGGCTTGAAGCGCCAACATATGAATCCCATGTGTACATAAAGGTACAGTGCCTTTTGCAGATGACAGGGTAGGTGTCCCTGGTCCCTGCAGACCTGACTATAGACTCTCAGGGTCAGAAATAGAAAGACTCTCCTTGGCTGGGGCTTCCCTGGCTCTCCAGTGTTTGAGAAGCCACCTTGTAACGCATGGGACGTGGGTTCGAGCCTTGGTCAGTGGGGGCACTAAGATCCCACGTGACACAGGGCAGCTAAGTCCGTGCGCTCCAACTACTGAGCTCACGCCACACTGAACAGAGGCCCACCAGCCACAGTCAAAAGACTGCTCCTGCAACAGAAGACCCCAAGGGCCACAGCTGAGAACTGAGGCAGCCCCAAACAAGTTTTCATTTTTGTTTCTTTTTTAAAGACTCTCCTTTGCAGATGCTGACCCATCCCCTTCTAGGACCTTAAAAGCTGCCAGCAGGGTCCTATGAGTGGGGAGGCAGCGGGACAGGGTAGAGGAAGCCTTCATTTCAGAGTCAAGAGCTCAGCTCACGTCCCAGCTCTGCCACTCGCTGACTCAGCAAGTTACTTGAGCAAATTCCTTAAACTTTCCAGACCTTGCTTCCCTCACAGGGGTTGCATGAACACTAAATGAGAACATGGATTCAAAGCACCCACGACAGCATCTGTAGTAGATAGTAAACATAAAAATAACAATAGAGCAACTCTTGTTCTTATCCAGATGGACGCAAGGGGCAGCAAAGGGAAGGCAAGACAGGCACCCATGGTGGGCTAATCCCTGAGCCCCAGCCTGGCTATGTTTCAGGGATGGAGACCATCCGAGGGCTGACCTTAGTGGATTTTCCATTCTCCCACCACTCTCAGCACATTCCCACGGATACTGCAAGGGCTGCTGGATGAATGAGAATGACTTAGTGAATGGATGGGTGAAAGATGGATGCACAGATGGATAGGTGTTCCAGAATGGTTGGTTCTCTATAAAAACCTCCACCACGCCCGAGTACACGTCTCATTTCAACACCTCAGGGAACACGCCAGCCCTTGCCGCCTCCCTACGCTTCCAAAACCTGTGGCTCACCTTGCCAGGTATCTCCCTGTGGCTTCTCTGCTCAGCCCCCTCCACAATAACACATTGTTGTTCTGTCTGGGAGTTTTCGTCTCTGGCCTTGCCTCGCAACGGCATCTTTTGGAGCCACCCTCGGCAGCCAGGGGGCCAACCCCATCCCAGGTCTCAGTTATCCCCTCCACAACCCCGGTCTGTGCACAGAGCTTTCAAGTTGTTGGGGAGGAGGTAATATGCAGGCTTCATTCCCTGGAGCCCCAGTCCCTGGAGACCTGGGCTGGAACAGTGGCTCCTGTGTATCTGGGCATTCCATGGCCTGACTCCAGCCATGCACTGAGGTTGTTTCATGCACAGCCTTAAGCTCTGTGCTCTGCCCACTGAGGGACTGGGAGCAGGCCCAGCCTGAGGCTCTGTCGCCCTCCCTTGGCAGTGGCGAAAGGTGAAGAGAGAGCTCAACCTCCAGCAAAATACCTGGAGCCACAGTCCACTCGTCCTCCTGGGGGCCCATAACAGCCCTCCAGCTGTAATCAATCCAGGAGCAGCTGGCTTCCCCATGGCCAAGGTTGCCAGCCCAGCACACGGATGCACCACCAACACCATCGTAGCTCCTGCCCTCACCATCACCAGTCCCAGAAAATTACCCAGTACTTGGAGCATCTTGCCTGTCCCCTTGCAGGTGCAGTGGTACCGAAAAAACCTCCGGTCCAGGTTATGGGGGATCATGCGTGTCGCCTTCCTAGTTTCATACCTCGTGGAGAAGGTCGAAAGGTCGGCATGACTCCTCTTCCAAGCCGGGGGAGGAGATGAGGCCGTCTTGAGGATGTGGGTGTCAGTCAACTTCTATGTTCTTTTTACATCGAAAGCCTCAATTTCAGGAAGGAATGGCCCACATTTCAGGGTTCCTGGTGGTAGGATGCTAATTAGCAACTCCAGGTTCAGTAGGAGAGGACCAGCTCTCCACCGGCCTGAGGGTCAAGTCATTCAGACTGACGCTGAGCTGGCTGGGGAGGGCAGTTTGGGAGCAGCTGGGTCTCCCCACAGAGTGTGTGGGGAGCACGTCCAGAGGCTGGGGGGTCTGTCATGTGTTCACTTCACCCTTCAGACACTGGCGTCTTTTGCCCAGAGCTTCATGCAGGGAACCCAGGAGCCCTAGCAGTACGGCCTCCTTATGCAAACCACCTTTGGCTATTGGTTCCAGAAAAAAAAAAAAATGCACTTTATGGGGCAGATTGTAGAGGCCCTGTTCTGGAATCATGTCCATCAGTGTGGCCCAGAGCCCATCTCCGGGATAAGCACAGCAGGCCCCATCTCCTGCAAAGACATCAATACCACGCCCTCCTCCTTCCTGGCAAGACCCTCCTCACCCATCTTAAAAAAGAACAAGTCGGGACTTCCCTGATGGTCCAGTGGTGAGGATTCTGCATTTCCACTGCAGGGGATACAGGTTCGATCCCCAGTCAAGGAACTAAGATCCTGCAAGTGTCACAGAGCAGCCTTTAAAAAAAAAACAAGAAGAAGAGGGAGGCATCCTGAAAGATACATCAGGTACCTGAACACACCAGGCCAGAGGTTAGTTCCCAAAGAGACTATTAGCTGCTCAGGTCACCAGACAATTAAAACTTAAGGGGTGTTTTCCCTTTCCACCTTTCTGAAGAAGAGAAAGCTGCTAAGGAAAACAAAATCCACTACAGAGAACTGCCTCTAAACACTAATCTCACTGCATATGCGATTACAGAGAATTGCCTCTAAACTCTAATCTCACTGCATACTCGATTATAGGATTACAGTGTGAGGAAAACATATAAACAGCCACCCCTGAGGGCGGATGGGAGGGTTCAAGTCTTGGAGAAAGTGCTCGGGAAATAACTGCAATAACCATTTTCATTCGAATGAAGTTTATAATTACCGTGCTTCAAACATCATACAGATTAAAAGAGACCTTCTCAGGGCTCTGATTTATCCCTCAAAAGCAGGACCTGGTGCTGCAGAGACCTGGCCTGACATCCACAGGTCACTCAATGAATTGTCACTCACAGCTGAGTGCAGAGTCCCTGACATGGAGCGCAGGAGGGCTCTTGTTTGTGGGTCTGCAGGCCCAGTCTCCAAAAGTGACGGGAGATGGAATGATGGGGGGTGGGGTCGAGAGATGCCAAGCTCTGTGCAGGGGAGGGTGCCCACTTCCATTCATGACTTCAGACCCTGCCCTGAGACAGGAAGGTGAGCTTTGCCCCAGGCCAAGGTCTTACTGAGAACAAGACTATTAGAGCATCTGGGCCCCCCAGAGGAGGAAGGCCAAGGAGAGGCCTTCAGCCTTCGGCCAGGACAAGAGAGGGGTCACCAGGCCTCCACCACCTCCACCAAAGAGCCAGGTTCCAGGGTGCTGACAACGTCCTCTTCTTGATCCGGGTGCTGGTGAAATGGTTTTCAGATTCCTTGTTTAGCATTTATGCAGTTTTCTGCCTTTGATCAAGAGTTTATTTTTTAAAGTCACCGAAAACAAAATCAAATGTCCTCCCCCAAAGTCTCTGGGTTCTTCACAGCCCCTTTTTACTGGGCAGAGAGGAGCACCCAGGCAGCTGTTGCTATAAATTGCCCAGTTTAATCCAAGTCAGTGAAAGACTGGGTCAGGCCGGGAATGGCCCCCAAGGGATGTTTCACTCTTTCACCACAAAACTCAGAATCTGACCTTCATTTGCTCTTTCATTTACCTCACAAGCTTATGTTCACCACACATTCCCACTCAGCATCCTCTAAACTGGACATCTCACACCTACCCCGAAACCTGTCTGACCTCCTCTGAGTCACCATTTCCCCAGAGACAGACTCGAGAGGCTGAGCTAAGGGCTCTAGTTCCCCTCAGCTGTTTGAGGTTTGCAACAACTGATGCATTACACTGTAATTTCTGCCCTGGAAAAGTCGCCAGACTCCATCCCTTCCTTTCCCTGAGCTACACCTGCCTCTTCAGGCCCCTGAACCCTGACAACAGCCTCCTCGATGTATCATGGCCTGCAGCCCCCATGCCTTGCGGATCAATCTCCGTGCACCCATCAGAGACAGCGCTTGCATTCATCACCAAAGGCTTTTGACGGCGCCCTACTGCCTCTGAGACAAGGCCACAAGCCCCAGCTTCGCCAGCCAGGCCCTCCACGACCCAGACCCGCCTCCCTGGCCTTGCTGCTTTCAGCCCACTGAGAGCAGGTGACCACTCTCCACTCCCCATGCTCACCAGGCACGTTTTGATTTCCATGACTCCATTCACATGACCTTCTCAAACCCACATACTCTCCCCACTTCCCAATCCTTTGATTGTCCCTCGGCCTCCAGGGCTCTGCTCAGAAGTGAACTCCTCTGAGAAGTCCGCCCTAATCCCTTGCTCAGATTTCAGAACCTCTTCACTCAGCAACTACTACATGCTGTCCAGACTTGACTACCATTCTGCCTCATCGCGTTGGGACCATCATCACAAAAACCAACAGGCTCTCCCTTCGGAATGTTTCCAGAATCTGGGCATCCCCCTCCACCTCCAGGACTGCGCCTTGCGCAAAGCATCACATCTCTTGCTGGGATTCTTGCCCCTAACTCTTCTTCCTGCTTCCATTCGGGCCTCCCAATAAAATCTGTTACTTACAGAGTGACACTCTGAATATGTCTCAGGCTACACTACGTTTTGGCTCAAAGTCTTCCTCAGGATGAAGTCTAAAGTCTCTATCACAGCCTGGAAGTTTCTGTGGGATAGGCCCAGCAACCTCTTTGCAAGGTCCTGATTTTTTTTTTTTCCAACTATCTATAAATGTAAAAACCATGCTAGCGACTGAACTGAACTGAACTGAACTGAAGCTCGTGTGCTACACATGAGGTGGCAAGCCAGATCTGCCCTTGGGCTGCAAAGCGCTTACTCTCAACTTCAAGGCTGAACCGGCATCCTCAAGGTGAAGATGGAAGAATGGGTTAGGGATAAGCATCAAAGTGACTCTACAGAGTTAACAGCCTTTGAAAAGTCTTTAAAACACATAAATTATATAGTTTATTTAGAAATGGAAAGAAGCTTAGTGCGAGAGCCAGGACTGAGGTAGGGTCTAGACTGAAAGAGAAGATCCGAGGGGTCAAATGAGGAAGGACCTTCAAATTACAAACTTCATATATGCTTTGAATTGTGTAAAGACGTGATCAGACCCTGATGCTGGGAAGGGTTGAGGGCAGGAGAAGGGGACAACGGAGGACGAGATGGTTGGATGGCATCACCGACTCAATGGACATGAGTTTGAACAAACTCCAGGAGATGGTGAAAGACAGGGAAGCCCAGAGTGCTGCAGCCCATGGGGCTGAAAAAGTTGGACTGGACTCAGTGACTGAACAAGGACAATGATCAATCAGCCTTGCAGTTTAGGAACACGTCTCAGGAAGGAAGAGAAATGGGGGATGGGCCGCCTGGCTGAAAGACAGAGGCTTTAGTGCAGGCAGGATCGTTCTGGATCCTGTTCACAAGCCTGCAAAAGCTACTGTTAAATATTCAGGCATTTTGGTAAGTCAGCAGTTGGACACATTTTTAAGTTAGATTTTATACAGTTACAATGAAATAAATTACTTTTAAAACCAAGGTAGCCAGTACTCAAAACCTTATCACTTTATCATTATTTTATGACGTTTTACTATTATCTTCGCTCTTGCGGTTATTTACGCCTTTGCACTTACAGGGAATGCTACATAATGACGAGCTACTAAGCATCTCTGCCCAGCTGTATCCTCAGGGGCCTGACGCCGGTAGCTTGAAAGTGGTTCTCTCTGTGGGAATACTTACACCCCAGAAATGGATCAAAGCTACAAATCAGAACCCCTTCCCACGCATCCAGCTGTTAAACCTCAACCAGTGCCCTGCCTGGCCTAGGGCGGGAGGGGCAGGGCTGGGGCCGGGGGATGGCTGGGATGAAATCACCTCTATCAGGTAGCTCTGGAGCGATCAGGGAGAAGGAGGAGACGCTTCCAAACGCTTCCACATCAGAGAAGGGTCTCTTTATAAAGAGGCCACGGGGGGGGAACCCAAGCCCCGGCTCCACACTTTCCCTAACGGCCGGGGTCCGCAGCCGCAGGGCGAGCGCGGTGCAGCGGGAGGAAGCGAGCGCTCGCCCAGGGTCCCCGAGGGGGTCGGCCCGGCCGCTGCGCCCGCGTTTCCATCTCACATGCAGCTGCGCGCAGGGCTGTTTGGGCGCCCGCAGCGCCCGGCCAGCGGCCCGGCGTGTATTTATAAGCACACAGCCCCACAGACAGGTCTCACCGACATCGTTTCGCACGGCCCCGCGGTGCCGGCGGCCTGCTTCCCGACCTCCCGTCGGGGGCGGCCGCCGGTAATCGGCCTGATGGGAACCGCGCTCTCCCGGCCAGAGGCACGCAGCCCGCCGCCCACAGCCAGCGCCGGCCTCCCTCCCGGCGCGGGGGCCGGGCCTTCCTGGTAGAGCTCTGGGGAGAGGCGCTGTAAACACGCCGCGGGCTGACCCGCGTATGGAAGTGACTCGCGGTCGGGCCTGGCGCCCGGCCACAGGCCTGCGGCCTCGCTGCCGCCAAGTATCTTTAGCAGGAGCCTCGCAACCGCGGGCCCCCGCCCTGCGCGCTCACACCCCAGGGCTGAGCCTCACCCTCGAGCGCGCGAGGAGGACCCGGCTCCACCGCCCCCCCGTGTCATCTGACAGTGATCATGACTTCTGCTGCCTGGACGGGGCTCTGGTTCCCAGGGTCTGGCTGCATTTACACGGAAGCAGCGGAGAAAGGAAGGCTGCAGAGGGCAAGGTCAGCGGAGACATCCGGGGCTCTGGACACACCAGGGACACCAGCAGGCAGCAAGGGCCCCTGTGCCCGGGAAAGAGAAGAGAAAGCCAGGGGCAGTGATGGCAAGACTGAGAGGAGGGTCGTGGGCCTAGAGCGGAAATCCGCAGGTGCAGTTACAGGGTGAAGGAGCCGTCGTGGGAGGACAGGAGGCCTCCAGACTAGAGGCAAAGGGAGGAGGGGTCCCTGAAGACCGAGCCAGGCAGAGGCCCTCCAGGAGCCCTCAGAGGCTGCAGAAGCGCCAGGCCCGGTTTCCCAGGGGCCCTGGAAGGCCTCCTTGAAGACACAGTCCAAACAGGACCACCCCGAGACTGTCTTTCAAGAATGCCAAGCCTTCATTTCTTCACCAAATTTCCAGGCCACCCTTGGGCTGGGGTCTCGCGGCTGGGGGAAGGCAGCAAGTGAAGGAGACAGTGAAACTTCTCTTGGTCTCCATGACCAGTGGCCTCTGTTTCCTCTGAGATGCTGACACGGCTGGGGTTAACCCCTCGCTGAGACGGTGCACAGGGCACGTGGCTGTTCCGCAGATCTGTCCACTGAATCTCCTCTCTCTCCCCTCCCGAGCACCTTCCTTCCCACTTTCTTCCCTCACTGCCCCCCTCCATGTGCCTGTTCTCTACAATTCCAGGAGTTGGATTGTTCTTTCTCAAGCTGAACCACCCTCAGCCTCCCTGTAGGTTCCACGTTTGCTCCCATGTCTGCCCTTCAGGGCTGGGCAGGATACGTAGATAAGAAAAGGACCATGGGGATGATGCTGGGGCTGCTGCTGCTGATGCAAATATTACTCAGCTCTTATCTTGCACTGAGAAATTTGCAGCCATTCCTTCACATACAAGGATCACAACCTCACAGAATAGGTTCTTTAACCATCTCCATTTCAGAGACTGTGAAACAGACTTGGAGGCATTCAGTAACTCGTCCCACATTTCACAGTAAACGGGTGGCAGAATTAGGATTTGATTCAGAATGCGATCCAAAAGCCAGTTCTCTTAACCACGGGGATGCATTGATTTTTTTTTTTTTCTCTGTCTTCAATTTGTGCATGCATGCTGTCGATTCAGTCATGTCTAACTCTTTCCAATCCTAGGGACTGCAGCCTGCCAGGCTCCTCTGTCCATGGGGATTCTCCAGGCAAGAATACTGGAGTGGGCTGTCATGCCCTCCTCCAGGGGATCTTCCCCACCCAGGGACTGAACCCAGGTATCCTGCATTGCAGGTGGATTCTTTACCGTCTGATCCACCAGGGAAGCCCAAAAATACAGGAGTGGGTAGCCTATCCCTTTTTCAGGGGAACTTCCTGACCCAGGAATTGAACAGGGGCCTCTTGCATTGCAGGCAGATCCTTTACCAGCTGAACTACCCAGGAAGCCTTCCCAGAGTTGAGTCGAAGCCTTTCCCCATGTGCTTATCAACCTCCTTGAAGATCATCATATCCAGCTCCCTCCTTTTGAAAAAGAATGCATTAACCCTGCCTGCCTGTCGGGCTTCCATCTTTCAGAGACCTGAGAGATTCGAGCACAAAACAGAGATAACGGAATCAACTACACAGAGTTTCTATTAGGTACCACGTCTGCCATCCTGTGATGTCACTTGCAGCTGCACATTTGGGGATCCGCCCTAAATCGACTTCCATCCCCCTCTTACTGCTCCTTCAACGCATCTCCCCTCATGCTGTGCAGCAGGTCCTCGCTGCCTCCTTCAGGTTAGACATGGCCTCTGTCTGCCACTCCCCTGCCTCCAGCCACAATAAACCCAGCTCAGATGCAAGCCCAAACCCTGCCCATTGTCACCACAGTAAACAGCCTGGACACGAAGCCCACCTCCCTCACTCCCCAGAAGGTTAATAAATCAGATTCAGACGCCTATTGTTCTGGACACAGTCAGAATCAATTGCAGGATTTTAAATCTCTCAGCACAGAGCAGCTGGCTGGCTACGAGAGGCCCCACTATGTCTCTGGGAAAACTTTGCCAGGGATGGAATGAGAAAGGAAAAAAGGATCAAATAATCAATAGCTATCATGAGCTCTTGGCCTTCTCCACAAAGTTTCCTTCAGGAGGCAGGTCCCCAACTTTATCCTGATTCTCACTTCATCAGGGGATGAGGAGGGGCAGAAAGAGGCAGGTCCAGGTCTGCTGGACCCAGGCTTAACCCTCAGATGGGTGGGGTTGCTCCCCACCCACCTCTTAACCTCACCAATGCCTAATTCCATCTGCAAATGTTTGAATCTTTCAAAAGTGAGCACTCACAGCCTGAAGCCACAGGGTGAATTCTAGTTTATTATCCCAGAATTCCCAAGAAGAATTCATAGAAATCCTTGTATCTTAGACTAATTACCACTCACCACCCCCACTCCCTAGTCATTGGTCTTTTTTTTTAATCCCTAACTCTCATGGGAGACATGGTGTGCCTGCCACTGCCGCCTGAGTGGCTGCTAGCATTTTCCCTAGCTGTTTATGTGGAAAATCATAAAAATATTTGGTGGCCAAGAAAAGAGAGGGGAAATGCTTTGGTGGTCTGATGCAACAGAAATGCTTTTTTGAGGGGGTAAAAAAAAAGCTGGCTGTCTTATTCTAATCCAAAAGCATGCATAAACGCTGTATGATTGAAAAGTACTAGGTGGAAGGCACATTTTTCTCAGAGACCTGCCCCCACTCCACTCCCTCAAAGCAGACAAAAGCACTATTGGCAGCTGGCAGAGGGTAAGTCACTTATAATCCAGCCACAAGGTTTGGGAAGAGCTGAAAGCAAAAATTCTTGTGGGCTGTACTCTACCCTGAGTCTGGTATTATGCTCCTGCCCTGGTGGCCCAATTCTTTTGGCTGAAAGTGGAAGCAATGCTGATGATGGTGATAGTGATGATGATGGCAGAGGTGGCGAGGGTGATAATGATGGTGGTGATGATGGTATGATGGTGGTGGTAGTGATGCTGGTGGCGATGATGTCAGGAATGGTGATGATGGTAGTGGTGATGGTGGTGATGTCAGCAGTGGTGATGATGGTGGTGACAGTGGTGGTGGTGGTAGTGATGATGGCGGAGATGGCAATGGTGATAATGATGGTGGTGATGATAGTGGTGGTAATAGTGATGGTAGTGATGGTGGTGATAATGATGGTTGTGGTGATGGTGGTGGTGGTGATGGTGGTGGTGGTGGTGATGATGGTCATGATAGTGGTGATGGTGATGGTGGTGATGTTGATGGTGGTGGTGATGGTGGTGACGGTGATGGTGGTGGTGATGGTGATGGTGTAGTGGTGGTGATGGTGGTGGTGATGGTCATGATAGTGGTGACGGTGGTGGTGGTGGTGATGGTGATGGTGGTGACGGTGGTGGTG
>SJXQ01005877.1:31237-107320 GCA_006408695.1 Aepyceros melampus | reverse complement strand
CCTGGGATTTCTTTGGAAGGAACGATGCTAAAACTGAAGCTCCAGTACTTTGGCCAACTCATGCGAAGAGTTGACTCATTGGAAAAGACCCTGATGCTGGAAGGGATTGGGGGCAGGAGGAGAAGGGGACGACCAAGGATGAGATGGCTGGATGGTATCACGGACTCAATGGGCGTGAGTCTGAGTGAACTCCAGGAGTTGGTGATAGACAGGGAGGCCTGGCGTGCTGCGAATCATGGGGTCGCAGAGTCGGACACAACTGAGTGACTGAACTGACCTGAACTGAATCTGCATATAAAATGAGGGTGACAATATACAGCCTTGATGTACCCCTTTCCTGATTTGGAAACTGTCCATTGTTCCATGTCTGGTTCTAACTGTTGCTTCTTGACATCCATACAAATTTCTCAGGAGGCAGGTCAAGTGGTCTGGTATTCCCATTTCTTTCAGAATTTTGCAGTTTGTGGTGATCCACACAGTCAACGGCTTTGGTGTAGTCAATAAAGCAGATGTTTTTCTGGAATTCTCTTGCTTACTCTGTGACCCAATGATGTTGGCAATTTGATCTCTTGTTCCTCTGCCTTTTCTAAATCCAGCTTGAACATATGGAAGTTCAGGGTTCATGTACTGTTGAAGCCTGGCTTGAAGAATTTTGAGCATTACTTTACTAGCATGTGAGATGAGTACAATTGTGTGGTAGTTTGTACATTCTTTGGCATTGCCCTTCTTTGGGATTGGAATGAAAATTGACCTTTTCCAGTCCTGTGGCCAGGACTGGAGTTTTCCAAATTTGCTGGCACATTGAGTGCGGCACTTTAACAGCATCATCTTTTGGTCAAACTTAAAAAGTACTAATTTCCAAATGACATTTCCCAAAATTGTAATGTTTCTCCTGTTGACTTTGACCAATTTTACTTTGTTACTTTTTCTCAAGGTTTAACACGTACTGTGCAGATAGAGTTCAACAAGGCTTGTTTATGAAACAGCAGCCTACTCATCCTCACATTTGTCCCTCCTCAGAAGTACTTAAAATTTTTTCTTTTCAATCTGCATAAGAGTTGAAAGAACAGTAGTCAGCATTCATACCTGAATAGTCCTCATCTAAAGGGCCCTTGCTGACATCTGACCATGCTCCATCTTTTTCTACACTTCCTTTCTGCCAGACTATCTGAACGTAGGAGGCAGATACATGACATTTCACCCCTAAATACAACAGCGTGCAACTTCTAAGATTATGAACATCTCCTACATAACTGCAGCATCTTTGTTGTACCTGAGAAAACTGACCCTAATTCAATGAATTCAAGTCATAACATCACCCATTTTCAAAGATACCCATTGTTTCATAAAATGCCTTCAGTTCAGTTCAGTTCAGTCACTCAGTCATGTCCGACTCTTTGTGACCGCATGAATTGCAGCACGCCAGGCCTCCCTGTCTATCACCAACCTTTCCTTATTTGTGAAATGAGTTAATACTATTTTTATGTTACTATGTTTTAAAGATTGAAAGTGTTATATAAAGTGAATGGTACCTAGTGGATAGCCTGTACATGGTAATTGTTATTATCACTAAGCTTGGAGCACAAACCTTCAGTGCTATACTCATAAAGCCATAATTAATGATAAGATGTGGGAGAAAGTAATTCTCAGGAAGACTTGGAGCTCTTGTTTCTAGATCCAATATGCCATGAATTGCAGAGAGAATCTCTGGTAAAATATTAATGTGTCAGCCTGAGAAGGTGATGCTAGAAACTCTGATTCTACATTTCTATTTCTCTTTGCTGTCCAATATGCTACACAATATAGGGAGTTTGCATCATTCTTCCTGAATGACTGAAACGGCCATTTGTCTATGATTTCCACTCTTTAATCTGTTCTCTGCAATGACACGAGTTTTCATTTTGAAAGAAAACAACCCCTTCTTAAAATCATGTGATGGCTGTTATGAGAACAGCATTTAGGAGTACCTCACATCTTGACTTTTTTTGCTTCAAAGAACATAGCTCTTTAGGAATGGGCTGCGGCAGCCATATTGTGTTAGTTGATCTTACTTGCGTACATGGTGATGGACATCTGACACAAACTTAGCTCATTCAGAGTTGAGATGGAGATGCTAGTCTTAGGCTGGTTGCTGGAACTGAAGCAATGTCCAAAGGGAATATGGAAGCCCAGTATTAAACAGAAAGGCAGAGGTGAGACTAGAGAAGGGAGGTATTTTCTGATAGCTTTCTATTCTTGGTCCAGGCCCCTATGAAGCTCAGCCATGTTTCTGTTTTTTGGTTCTAGATTTTATGCGTTCATATAATACATTCTATTCACTCCTTCATTTTATTTCTTGATTTACTTTAAGTGGGATTTTGTTACATCCAAACAAAAAAGCTTGGGCTAACCTTTTGGCCTGAAACTCAGACACCTTAGCATGGTTTGTAGTGTTATGGTCTTATGCCTACCTTCACCTCCATTTTTCCTCTGATCCCTCTTAATCTGCACTATATACAATTCAGCTCTGATCAATTTCCTTCCCTTGGCTCCTTTAAGTTTCAGCTCCTCTAGAAGACATCCTGATAATCTTCCCAGTCTGTGAGATATCCCTTTCTTATATGTACTTGTTATACTGGTATTACACTTGGTGGTTTAATTGTTCCTTCTCTGCTAGACTTCATGGATGATCAAGACTAAGTCTAGGTCTTATTCATAACTATGCCTGAGCTAAACCCTTAAAAGATACCAATAAATAGCAAATGAAATGAATGAAATAATATGTTTAAAATAGAACTAGAGAGAATTGGTATAGAAACTAGATTAGAAAGCCTAAGCTTTAGAGTAAAGCACAGTAAAGACCATAGGATTTGGAATTAGACTACTGCATAGGTAAAACCTGCCTACACGGCAGGGTTCTGAGAATTAAAGGAGGCGATCTTTGTAGACCAGGTAGTATACTGGCCTGTAATATTAAATCCTTAATAAGGATTTAATAATTAGTAGTTATATTTATTTAATGTTCCTATATTTAGGAAGTCAGTGGAAACATGGCTAAGACTCTTGCAACTGTAGGAATACGTGACTTCATAAAGCACCTCAAAATTCTAAAGGCAACCATTTCTGAAGCTGAAGGAGTTTAACTGGGATTACCCTTGTATGAAGGCTGTTTGCAGGCACATCAGAGAGTAAGCTCCACTCACCATTAGGGCAAAGCTGTTTTACAGAGCTTCTTTTATGTATGAACTGTAAAGACTGATTGCCAGCTCAGAATGTGGCTGTTGAACAGCCTGCCTTTGAGAGGGCCAGGTTTCCTCAACAACCCACAATTCAGTAGTGGTAGCCCCTCAAGGTGACCTGCCCCCATCCCCAACACAGATGCTGGAACAAAGACCTGATCTACAGAGGGCCACACCTCAGAGCCCATGGCCCCATGGAGAGTAAGAGTGTGCATTTGAAAGCAACACCTCAGTTAAGGTTCAGTTCCTAAGAACTTAGCCTTGTTGTACTTCCTGGATTGGATTCTCTCAGACAGTCTCGAATTCTTACAACAAATATCCTTTTCTTAAGCTAATTTGAGAGAATTTTGACTTAGTGATTTTCAAGTAAAAAAACTGGCACTAAGTACCCAGTGCTTTAATTATATTACTCATACAAGGGGTGTTGTTTTCTTCCTTTAGGACATGAAGAAACGAGGCATAGGCATTACATAACTTGCCAATCCTAATATAATGACATACTTACAATTAGAGCCAGAGCCAGGATCTGAACTGTGGCCATCAGAATCTGTAGTTCAGACTTTCTCCACCAATCATGCTGTCAATTTTGTGCTAATTGACACAGATTCAAATACCAACATAAAAGGATATGAGGTTTAAGTGAATCCTGTAATTCATTTTTAATATCACTGCAAACATACAAGAACAAAAGCTTATGAAATCATTCTCAAATGTTTAATTAAAATCCATATAGCATTTAACATGTATAGATGTTTAAACTCTTTCGGTGACTCATATTTTAAAATCCTTTTACACAACATTTTGAGGCTAACTTCATGCCAAAAATCTACAAATGTACAGTTTAACAGAAAAATACATTTGGAGTCCATTCCAATGCAAGTTGAAAACACTTTAATTGCAGACAATGTATAGATATTTAAAAATCAAAAGCTACAAAATGAGCACATAAAAGTCTTCCCTTTTGAATTTTTAATAAAATACTGCTCTGTATAATATCTAATGAAAAATTCCAGTTACTTATAAAATACTTATGTGAGGGAAAAAAGAATTAGATCTATATGTATGAATTATACTTACTTATATTGTTTAAATGAAAAAAATGTTGAACATGCTGATGATACAGTACACTATTACTCATATATCAAAATAGATGCTAAACTCAAAGAAGCAATTGGATGCAGGCAAAAGAAAATATGAGACTTAAGGCCAAAAAAGCCCCTAAGTTCCAAACAAACAAAAAATTCACTCCTATTACTTCATAAGAAAACAGTATGAAGATTTGGTTCCAATCACTAAAACATCTACAGGCATTTAATTATTTGGCCTTGGCAATTTACATCAACTGCTGAAATAACAGCAATAGGTGTACTGTTGGAAAAAAATTAATTTTTATAGGTTTAAATATGTAAAACTTTATCTACTGGAAACCAGAGTCTCCATCACGAATTGCACTTGAGATGGCTGAATGCATTGATTGAGCAAGGCATTGTTGTTGGTTCACTGAAACACACAAACAAACACAAAAGCAGCTATGGATTTTTGATATTCTTAACTATCAAGACTATTATCTGTTTTCCTCTCTCTAAAAGACACATCAGTGGTGTTGGAGATAAGCCAGTGAAACTCCAGCCTGCCCTCGTTCTGATCATCATGGTCTCTTAACTGCTCCCTGGCGGAAGATGGAGCAATCTGAGGGAAATATCAGCCAGCTCTGTCTGAAACATATTCATTTCTAGCATTTTTAAGCATTATCCTAACTAGGAAAGGAAGCTCCTGCAAAAAAGACTGCTTCACTGACAAAGCTTATAAGATGTACAGAAAGAACACTGCCAGTTTAAGTTCTGTCACTCTCTAGAAAAATGATAAGGGGAGTTCTGTGATTCTTTTTTTTTTTTCAGAGGTAGAGAATGTCTGTCATTTCTCTCCAATAAATGAATTCCTCTCCCCAGTGAAAACATGATCTGGAAGCAAGATGGTACTAAGAAATATAACAAGCTCAGAAAGCTGGGAAATTGTACATAGTGGCTTTAAAGAAAAGAGGCTCTGGACAATGAGATGAAGCATATTAGAATGAACTTTAGTGGGGAGGGGGACAATTCTAGCTATCTTAAACTAGACAATCACTATGATAATGTATGATTTACTAGTACAAATAGAACAGATGATTTAAAAGTGAGTAATAAATCACTGCAGTTCATCTACGTCCTTCAGCTAGGAAGAGTATAGTCTGAAAATGCAATGAAGGACAGGTCTTATTTAACTGGTCTCCTTCCAACTGCCTCCCTATCTGCTGCTCCTCCCAAATCCAGATTAGTTTGAAAAATATCACTTTAAAACCAAAGCAAGTACCTGATCATGAAAAAGGAAGTAAACAACAAAACCCACAGCAAGAGTTCTTCATCTCTCCCACCAATAGGAAAAAAAAAGATCAAACTTTTGTTTTCAGTTCTAAAAGAACTACTTATCCCTCTGAAAGCAAGGAAAGTCTTAAATTGAAACCAAAGTACACACAGAGGTGAAATTAATTTTTCAGGCAACTGAGTCTCAGCCGTTTAAGACATGAGTCTGCATGATGTTTAAATCAATTAATACAGTCTGCCCGTAAAATTGTAAGACTCAGATAATGTATCAGAAATGGTGAAAAGGACTGAAAGGACCAAGCTTCACAATTCACTTAATCTGCTCAAAAAAAAGAAAAAGAACACTTTACTGAACAATTTTATCTAGAAATAATGTTTTAGTAAGGAGAGGAAAGTTTAAATAGATTTAACTGCTCTTGTGATGTGGAAACATGAAGCATTTTGGGGAACCTGCTCTTCTGTGCCCTACACAGTTCATGGTTTCCGCACACGGTCCACAACAGGTTCAACAGTTGAATGGGCATATTTCTAAATTTTGGGGTAGTCTGAGTCTGTGCCATCCACAAAGGAAAAATTATAAGTTTCCCAAATCTATCAGTAGATCTGGACTCCTCAAGACTGTCATGAGACAGAGTCTCTGCTTCTTACATCCTCTCCAGAGAGGATCTCAGGATGCAATAGATGAGGATCTCATCTATTGCTCTCAGGCCCATCTGTGGAATAGGTGTACAAGGTGAAGAAAATATAGACGAATGCATGACACTATCTGGTCATTATGGATTTCTCTCCCATTTTAATCTCTCTTTAGTTTTGAGTTGCTTTAGGAGAAGAATGAAAAGAAACACTTATTGCCTATCCATCTAGAATTGTCAGTTTGCTTTGTCTGAATATTGAGGAAACTCCCTTATATGGGTTCAGTGGCACTATGCTTATCAAAGTTTCTCTTGAAGTTTTTGGAAGATGGCATGTGCTCCTTCTTCAGTGCTTAAATAAAGATGTGGGCTGTACACTGTTTATATGGGTGGTCACAGAGAAATGATGAGTGAGGCAATTTTTGAATGCTGGAGTTTGTACAGTTACATAAAGTGAAAAATATCATACACTTTAAAGTAGTAGAGGTTAATATAATCTTATTGTCACAATTCAACTTTTTTTGTATTTCCATTAAAAAAAAAAATTACTTTGTGAGGCAAAAAGGACAAACTCTGAGAATTACTTGAGCCTCATTACTTCAGATCCTACTACAGAGAAACATGTATTCCCAAAAATGAAATGTTGGGAACCAACGAACATCTGAATCTAGGAAAATCAATAGAAAATAAAATCACAGAAACTCACATGACTATCCATAAATGACAAATAATGAACACTTATTTCATACTAAAGGCACTACTAATATACAAATATCCTATTAACACTTAGAGAAACTCTTAACAATTAGCAGTTAGAGAAAGAAATCCATTTAACTCAATACTAGCGTTTTAAAAAACAAATAGGCTAAGACTCATGGCAGAGTTTTCAATGAGCCAAATGAAACTAGATATAATAATAAGCAGCTCCATACAAAGATTGTGGTTCCTACTTTTAAAATACTTTTAAAAAAGTATGATAACTTACTTCCTTAAAAATATAAGCATATCACAAAAACTAAAGCATAAATATATATATATATATGTATATAAATCCAGGCCCTGGTACCGCTGAGAAATTTTCATAAACTCTGATATAATTTCAACAGCCACAGATTGAATAACACACACCCACACATGACATGTACAGACAAAATGCCAGAGTCACTGCACAGTTCAGCATAAAGCTAAAAGTATGGAAAGAGAACAAGGACGGGCATTTGTCATGTAAATATGCATATTATATACTAATTGTGCCTGTGCAAATCTTGGAATTTTTAAACATTTAGAATTTCATTGTCCCAGGAAATACTACACATGGATCAACAATGGAGCTGTCATGTATGTTTAAGTAAGCAAGTAAAAAGCTAAATAAAAGGATAACACATTTTAATTAATGACATGATTAATATTTTGTACTTCTATCAGAAGATTAATCTATAATCATTATACCCTGTAGATTTTGAAACTTAATTTTTTATTAGAAGCTAACTAATGCTGGTTCTTGGATAATCTAAAAAATTGTAATTATTTCCTCAAATCTAGATCACTATGTATAGTTCTAAGCAGTTAAATGAAATATTCTGATCAGTATTCTGAAATTGCTTTGGTACAAAATGGAGAATAAAGCAAAACTGGCAGCACCAGCACAATGTGATCACATCACAACAGGTCTAAAGGACCCTCAGAGATAACAGAACTAAGTTAAAATACCTATAAATAAGCGCAACTCTCCTGACAATGCTATTACATCATTAAAAAGAGAAATAAAATCTACATTCAGTAAATTATACTTGAGGCCCAATTTTCATGCTCCATTTAATTATCCCTCAATGATAGTGTAAAAAAAAAAGTTTATTATTATTGCAGTACCATGTCTAATTCATAGTTCAGGATGCTTTTAATGACAAGGCCAATGGTTAGAGTGGTACATGTGAATGCTCAGTCCACTGATAGTATTTTAACACAAGGTTTTAGCTTTTATTTTTTACAGCTTTATTGAGGTATAATTGATGTAAAACAAATTGTACATAATTAAGATGCACAATTTGATTTACAGTCTTTTAAATAGCATGAAAAGTGCCTGGCAACTAGAAAATTAAAAAATTTAATTGAAATGTATTGTTTTAAAATAGTACATTGTAATTTCTTGTGAGACACAGGTATGGATTTATAAAAAGGTGGGAGGAAAGGAAAGAAATTTAATTCCAAGTACCAAATTTATTCAGAAGGTTTAGAAACGCCAAAATTGACAGCAGTTTTCTTGATTTTCTTCTTGAAGAGCTTGGTGTCGACTTCTGGTGAGGCATACTATGGCCTTGGGAGGCAGCTGCAACTTGAAAAGAAGATGCAGGTTGAGGGATCTGAGAAGACGGTAAGGAAGCTGATGAAGTCTCCTGTGGAATTCCTTTGGTGACATCAGAAGATGCTGACTGGCTAGTGTGAAGCGGGTTGACTTGATAACTCTGGGCCTCCTTATTCTCAAAGTTCTTTTTGTTTGCAACTCTTTTTTTAGTTACCTTTGAGGAATAAAAGATTAATTAATTAACAATGTAGGCAAAAAAAACGAGTATCAGAAAATACCATAAATCACGCTGCTATGCTAATGCTTGTCAAGCACTGCTAACTTGTGACTTTCACTTATAATGTCCAAACCAGACTTTAGAAATTCAAGGAATCTAGTTATGAATAAGATATTTTAAATTTATCCATAATTTCAGTATAAAGAAACTTTATGTTCCTGATTTTAAATCACTGTTTTAGAAAAGGATATTATTACTTGCTACAATTATTTATTAGAACACAAACTCAGAGAGCAGGAATTAGGTTAGACGGTTCACCAGTGGTCAAAATATACTCTCAGTACCCACTCCAGTACTGATCAGGCTTCTACTTGGCACTGAGTATGAAATCACTGAATAAATAAAATTTTATCAATAGCTTTTGAACAGTAAAAAAAATTCTCTTAAAAATATAGAAACCTCTTCTAGGTCTCACCTGTAGAGGTATGAACTGATTGTGCACACCAGCTGGCATTCCCCCAGCCATGGGCATGGTCCCAGCATACGATGTATGATGGAAGGGCTTCCCAGGAACTGGCATTGGTGGTCCCCATGGCACTGAGCCAAAGAGATGAGATGATGAAGGCATGATATTAGCTATTAAAAATCATGGAAAAGCTACTTTAGTAAAATGGCATCATTAAAGCCCTGAAATTTAAGACCTTCCTTTGTTACTTTTCCTTTTAGCTTATTTCACTTTGGCAAAGAGCACACACTAAGTTCTGTTTAACCTTGCTTTCAACATTCAAAGTCCTCTTAAGGAATATGAAACACCTGCATTCAGCTTATCATTATGCTGTCTGGCCTATGAAGACCAATAGTACCTTATATTGATACAAGCTTTAGGAATATTTGTAATACTATTTAAAAAAAAATAGGGTCATTAATCTGTCCCTCTGGGGAGAAAAGCCAGGGCAGAAAGAGAGAAATCTTAAGGATCTCACCTGCCCCCAGTGCTAAGTTGCTTCCATAGTGATCCCAGCCTACAAAAAGAAAAAAACACCCAGAAAAGCTCAAGTCTTGAAATTTGATCACTTTCATATGATATACACAATCTTTCTTTTCCCTATTCTAACATTTGTAATTCACAGCTTGTTTCTGGCTGAAACTGCACTGAATCAGTGGTTCCCCAAACTGATTTGTTTATCTGAATCACATAGAAGCTTGTGAAATACAGATTCCTAGGCAAAGCTCCAGACCCACTAATCAGACTCTGAGGGCCCAGGAATCTGTATTGTTAATAAGCTCCACAAGTGATCCTTACACAGTCAGCACCAGTACGGTATTTGTGAACTATGGCACTGAACAATAACAACCAAGACTCTGGCACACTGCCACCAAAGAAAGTCTGTACTGTGCTCAAAATTTCTTTTTAGAGAAAGAAAAAAGCAGACAGAATTTAAGACTATATAGCTCAACTAAAACTCAGCTACGTTTGAGAGAAGCTTGTGAGTATACCTTTAGATAACCTATATGTACTAATTACTTAAAACTAATTTACATATAGTTGCTGGATTTTTTTGATGTGGGTAATTTTTAAAATTTTTAATGAATTCATTACAATATTGCTTCTGTTTTTATGTTTTTGGTTTTTTGGGGCCATCAGGCATATGGAATCCTAGCTCGTCAACCAGGTATTGAACCTGCATTGGAAGGTGAAGTGTTAACCAATGGACCGCCAGGGAAATCCCCCGGATTCATTTTTGAAAGGGAAAAAGCAATCAAAATGGATTTTCTAATTATAATGGACTTACTACCTTGAGTTATATGAAAACATCAGATTTATTGTGTCATAAAAATTTTATGACTAACCATTGTTTATACAGGCAAAGGAATGCCAGTGTAGTATAGTAACAAAATTGTGGGTTTTATTATCAGATAGATTTGCTTTTGAATGTTACTACTGCTACTTAGTAAGTTATGGCCTTAGACAAATTGCATTTTTTAAACAAATCAAAGTAAAAATAATTATACACACACATATTGTAATAAAAAGGGGTTTCAACAAAATATAGCAGTCATCTGGTCCATCCCAGGTTTAACTGTTTTAGCTATTTATTTGCACACTGTTCAATAATTTGCTTATACTACTAGCTGATTTTTCAACTTTAGGTATTTTTAGACTAAAACTACTATGATAGATCAAAACTCAGTTCTTTTCTACCACCCTTCATTACTTGCCCTGTCCTCCCAATATATTATAATATTCATTTAAAAAATACAGTGTTTGTGGTATGTCACTATATAAATATTATCACTTCAAAGCCAAAGTAGGGTACTTTGATTATTTTTTGTTCCTTGTAAAACTTAGAAAACTCTTTTAAGAGTAATTACCTTTTAAAAGCACTTTAGTCTTCTATACATCTATCCTTCATGTTTTTTTCCAAATGCTGCCCATCTATCAGAGCATTATCTCACCTGCCAAGACCTTCCCCTGCCCTCTCAATTGAGACCAGTTACTTTCTACACCTGCTGAGCAGCTGGCATTCTGGAATTTCCATTCATTGGATAAGTATATTAGGTATCATGCAGTTTAGTTTCATGCGTGTGTGTGAAAGTCGCTCAGTCATGTCTGACACTTTGCAACCCCATGGACAATTCTCCAGTCCAGAATACTGGAGTGGGTAGTCTTTCCCTTCTCCAGGGGGTCTTTCCCTTCTCCAGGGGATCTTCCCAATCCAGGATTGAACCCAGGTCTCCCACACTGCAGGAAGATTCTTTACCAGCTGAGCCACAAGGGAAGCCCAAGAATACTGGAGTGGTAGCCTATCCCTTCTCTAGGGGATCTTCCTGACTCAGGAATCAAACCAGGGTCTCCTGCATTGCAGGCAGATTCTTTACTAACCGAGCTATCAGGGAAGTCCTTAGTTTCATGGTTTTCTTTAAAACATACAAACAAACAAAAAAATTATTGCTTTGCTTTTTGGAGTGCAGAATTCAGCAACTTCTAAAGAACAGTACATAATAAGTAAATTTGCCTGTCTGAAATGCCTTCGTTCTACCCTTGCACTAGATTCACGTTTTAGCTTTAGAGAGAAATCTTGAGGTAATCAATGTTCAACTGCTTTCTAGCTTCTAGTCTCTGTTCAATGATGCAGTAACATTCTGATTTTTGATCTTTTATTTGTATTTTTCCTTCATCTCTGACCTCTCTTTATTCAGTTCAGTCGCTCTGCTATGTCCGACTCTTTGCTACCCCATGGACTGCAGGATGCTAGGCTTCCCTGTATGTCACCAACTCCTGGAGTTCACTCAAACTCATGTCCAATGAGTCAGTGATGCCATCCAACCATCTCATCCTCTTTTGTCCCCTTCTCCTCCCGCCTTTTATCTTTTCCAGCATCAGGGTCTTTACAAATGAGTCAGTTCTCCGCATCAGGTAGCCAAAGTATTGGAGTTTCAGCTTCAACATCAGTCCTTCCAATGAATATTCAGGACTGATCTCCTTTAGGATGGGTTGGTTGGATCTCCTTCCAGTCCAAGGGACTCTCAAGAGTCTTCTCCAACACCACAGTTCAAAAGCATCAATTCTCTGGTGCTCAGCTTTCTTTACTGTCTAACTCTCACATCCATACATGACCACAGGAAAAACCACAGCCTTGACAAGAAGGACCCTTGTTGGCAAAGCAATGTCTCTGCTTTTTAATATGCTGTCTAGGTTGGTTATAACTTTTCTTCCAAAGAGCAAGTGTCTTTTAATTTCATGGCTGCAGTCACCATCTGCAGTGGTTTTGGAGCCCCCAAAATAGTCTCTCACTGTTTCCCCATCTATTTGTGATGAAGGATGGCACCAGATGCCATGATTTTAGTTTTCTGAATGTTGAGTTTTAAGCCAAGTTTTTCACTCTCCTCTTTCACTTTCATCAAGAGGCTCTTTAGTTCTTCTTCACTTTCTGCCATAAGTGTGGTGTCATCTGCATATCTGAGGTTATTGATACATCTCCTGGCAATCTTGATTCCAGTTTGTGCTTCATCGAGACAAGTGTTTCTCATGATGTTCTGCATATAAGTTAAATAAGCAAGGTGACAATATACAGCCTTGATGTACTCCTTTCTGGATTTGGAACCAGTCTGTTATTCCATGTGCAGTTCTAACTGCTGCTTCATGACCTGCATACAGATTTCTCAGGAGGCAGATCAGGTGGTCTGGTATTCCCATCTCTTTCAGAATTTTCCACAGTTTATTGTGATGCACACAATTAAAGGCTTTGGCACAGTCAATACAACAGATGTTTTCTGGACTCTCTTGCTTTTTCGATGATCCAGTGATGTTGTCAATTTGATCTCTGGTTCTTCTGCCTTTTCTAAAACCAGCTTGAACACCTGGAGGTTCATAGTTCATGTACTGTTGAAGTCTGGCTTGGAGAATTTTGAGCATTACTTTGCTGTCGTGTGAAATGAGTACATCTGTGCAGTAGTTGGAGCATTCTTTGGCATTGCCTTTCTCTGGGATTGGAATGAAAACTGACCTTTTCCAGTCCTGTGGCCACTGCAGAGTTTCCAAATTTGCTGGCATATTGAGTGCAGCACTTTCACAGCATTATCTTTCAGGATCTGGAATAGCTCAACTGGAATTCCATCATCTCCACTAGCTTTGTTTCTAGTAATGCTTCCTAAGGCCCACTTGGCTTCTCATTCCAGGATGCCTTGCTCTAGGTGAGTGATCATACCATCATGATTTTCTGGGTCGTGAAGATCTTTTTTGTTTAGTTTTTCTGTGTATTCTTGCCCCTCTTCTTAATATCTTCTGCTTCTGTTAGGTCCCTACCATTTCTGTCATTTATTGAGCCCATCTTTGCATGAAAGTTCCCTTGGCATCTCTAATTTTCTTGAAGAGATCTCTAGTCTTTCCTATTCTATTGTTTTCCTCTATTTCTTTGCATTGATCATTGAGGAAGGCTTTCTTATCTCTCTTTGTTATTCTTTGGAACTGCATTCAGATGGGTATATCTTTCCTTTTCTCCTTTGCCTTTTACTTCTCTTTTCATAGCTGTTTTAAAGGCCTTCTCAAACAACTGCTTTGCCTTTTTGCATTTCTTTTTCTTGGGGATGGTCTTTATCACTGCCCCTTGTAAATATCATGAACCTCTGTCCATAGTTTTTCAGCACTCTATCATATCTAACCCCTTAAATCTGTTTGTCATTTCCACTGTATAATCATAAGGGCTTTGATTTAGGTCATACCTGAATGGTCTAGAGGTTTTCCCTACTTTCTTCAATTTAAGTCTGAATCTGGCAATAAGAAGTTCATGATCTGAGCCACAGTCAGCTCCCAGTCTTGTTTTTGCTGACCATATCAAGCTTCTCCATCTTTGGCTGCAAAGAATATAATTAATCTGATTTTGGTATTGACCATTTGGTGATATCCATGTGTAGAATTTTCTCTTGTGTTGTTGGAAGAGGGTGTTTGCTATGACCAGTGCATTCTCTTGGCAAAACTGTTAGCCTTTGCCCTGCTTCATTTTATACAACATGGCCAAACTTGCCTGTTACTCTAGATATTTCTTGACTTCCAACTTTTGTATTCCAGTCCTCTATAATGAAAAGGACATCTTTTTTGGGTGTTAGTTCTAAAAGGTCTTGTAGGTCTTCATAGAACCGTTCAACTTCAGCTTCTTTAGCATTAACTGGTCAGGGCTTAGACTTAGATTACTGTGAAATTGAATGGTTTGCCTTGGAAATGAACAGAGATCATTCTGTCATTTTAGAGACTGCATCCAAGTACTGCATTTCGGACTCTGTTGCTGACTATGATGGCCGCTCTATTTCTTCTAAGGGATTCTTGCCCACAGTAGTAGATATAATGGTCATCTGAGTTAAATTCACCACTCCAGTCCACTTTAGTTCACGGATTCCTAAAAGGTCAATGTTCACTCTTGTCATCTCCTGTTTGACCACTTCCAATTTGCCTTTATTCATGGACCTAACCTTCCAGGTTCCTAAGCAATATTGCTCTTAACAGCATTGGACTTCACTTCCATACCAGTCACATCCACAACTGAGTGTTGTTTTTGCTTTGTTTATTGTTTCTCTTTATTACTGGTATTCTAAATTCCAAGGCAATCTGTGGAATTTTCATTTAGTGCTAAGCATCTGGTGGCCCTTTCAGTTTACAGATGCATGTCCCTTGGTCAGAAGAAACTATTTCTTTGATAACTTTCCTCCTTCCCATGATCTCTGGTCTCTTTTTCTGGAACTCCAATTAGATAGGTATTGGGTCTATGGACAGTTCCTCTAAATCTCTCTTACTTCTTATTTTCCTCCTTTTATGTTGATCTTTTTCCTGAGAATCCTGTGGCTTTGCTTTACCTACTGAATTTAAAAATTTTGGGTCAACAATTTTTGTTCTCCAATTATTATATTATTCATGAATTCTTGTTCTTTTTTTTTTTTTTTGGTTGCAATACTGTTTCATTTCATAAGAATGCTAACCAAAGCTGTCTCTGAAGTTCTCTTCTTTCCAACACTATCTCCAGATCCCTTTCATTTATCTTTGTTCAGGCTCTTATAGAGATTTTCCTAAAATGTTCAGTGGTTTCTCACAATCTATTATTTCTTCATATTAAAGAGCAAGACAGTAAAACTATGATTAGAACCAGTGTCTGTGTTGGGAGGGTGTAGGGCTAGATGACTTGAGATCCTCAGCTTCTCTCTAGGATGACTGAATAGCGAGCCAGCCTTTTGGTTGGGACATCCTCCAAAAGTTGGTGGGTCTTTCACTTGGAATTCAATGAATTTCTCAAAAAACCATCCTCCAACTTTCTATCTAAGGCTTGTTACAGCCTGGGAATAGGATGGGAAAAGGAATTTTACGTAGCCTCAGTTTCCAGCCTAGTATCTCATTCTCTATCTGTACCTGGTGTCTCATATGTATGGAACCTTCTGGAGACCACACCTCCAGGCTTTTGCCTGTAGATGTTAACTGCCTGACTGTGTGGGGGAAGGCTCTGAGGAGGGGTTCCATCACTCTTGCCACAGATGTTGAACTGACCCCCTCTTTTCAGGCCATGCCTCTGATAGCTTCTGACACTTTCAAGCTCTGAATCTCTTGGGAACTGTGATGGACAATCTGCTCATCTATTGGTTTGTATCCTCTTTTATTCACTCTTCAGTCTGGGCATAGCCCTACTCTGTTGCATTGGTTTTTATTTCTCTTCTTTTCTCATCACAAACTGTTTTCAAATTCTAATATGCTGATATTTCTTCTCTCATCTCTTTGTCTTTATAGGTTCACTCTTAAAATAGCTTATTATTCAGTTTAATGGAGTCTGGGCAAAGAGAAGAGAGAACCAATTTAATACTCCCTGCATTTCTAGATGAATCTGCAGGCTCTGGTTTCAGGCTTACCCCTTACAACTCCTTACATTGCCAAGATATTTATGTCATTTTTTGGTTTCCAAAAGAAGTGATGCTTCTTAAAAGAACTTTCTAAAAACAATAATTAAATGGTAAATATTTACAAGAAAGATACCTTACCAGTAGGCTGGGGAAAAACTGGAGGAATGGTTCCAGGTGGTACAGCTGGAGGATAACTTGGAAATATTGGTGGAGGCAAAGGGAAATTCACTCCTAAAGAGCCCTATGGAAGTATTTAAAGTTATAAAACAATGCATCAAAAACATCTAGAGGGATTACTTAAAGATTTAGTAGAGAATTCATGGACAGTTCTCACCAATTGTTGTATAGCAAAAAGTGCAGCCTTTTCCTTGGCTTCATTTTCAGAATGGCACTGTGGCCCATGTACCAGTAAACCGTTAGATAATTTTACCTGGCAAACTGTCATTGTCTAAAAAAAGAGAACAGGAATGTTTATGAAGTTATCTGTCCAGGAAATTGACCTCCTTCTAGAAAGCTTAAACAAGTAGAATAATTCATCTAATAGTCTGTAAAAAAAAATTTCAAGAATTCAAAGAGGGACTATACAGCTTAAGTTTTCAGTTATGATGCAAAAACTTTAAAACTGTTGCCTTATCTTTCAGTGTTTACAAAGTTAAAATGATCTCTAAGCTAGCTGAAGGGTCAGGAATCCTATTGTAAATGAAAGTCAGCTAAACTTTCTTCTTTACATCTAGGGTCAGGAAACTAGCTTTCCTATTTGTTTTTGTATGTAAGATTTTATTGGAGCACAGCCAAGTCCACTCTTATGGTTTGCCTATACCTACTATAACTGCAGAAGAAAGCAGTTGTAACAGAGACCATATGGCCCACAAAGCCTGAAATATTTACTATCTGGCTGTTTATAGAAAAAATTTGCTGACCCCTGCTTTCCACCATCCTTTAAATAGCAGACATTTTGCTAACATGAATTAACTGCCAAAATCTTAAAAACTCCAAAGTTCTGACTGATTTTATATTTACATTTGAATGGCAATTCTTTACTGTATACTTTTTTCCTTTGATAAAAAAGATTTTTAAGAAAAATGCTTTTTCAGAAAAGTCATATTTATGTAGTAGTATTACTAAGTATAGGATTACTATTATTATTATTAATACTATGTTAGTATCATTATGCTAACATAGTATTATTACCATTACTATTAATGGTTGTTTTAGGTAAGAATATGTCAAGAGTTTGGACAAAGGATAAAACAGATTTCCTGTAGTGGTTCTCAAGATGTGGTATGGGGACCTCAGAGGTCCCTGAGACCCTTTCCAGAGCTTCAAACTGTTTTTATAATAATACGAAAATGTTCTTTACTCTTTTCACTCTCTCTTTCTCATAAGTATAGAGAGAACAAAACGTTCAATAATATAATTTCAAATTCTACAATTGCACTAACTTTAAAGAAAATACCATGTTTTAATGTTGTTTATAAAAAAATATCCACAATGATATGAAAAAGCTATTAAAATTTTCTTCCTTTTTCCCAACTATTCGTGTGAGGTCAGATTTCTTCATGTGTTTCAACCAAAACCATGTATTACAAGAGATGGATAGTAAGAAGCAGATTTGAGAATCTAGCTTCTTCTATTAATCTAGAAGATGGAAAAGACTTGTACAACTGTAGGGCAATGACATTCTTCTCACTAAATTTTTTCAAAAAGTCATTTTTAATTAATAATTTAATTTTTTTCATTTTTAATTTGGTAAATATGGATATAATACAAGTAAACAAAAGTTCTTTGGGGTTCTCAAAAAAAAAAAAGATGGGTAGTTTCTGAGACCAAACAGTTTGACAGCTGTACTGTACACCAAGACCCCTAGCCCTATCATCACTCTGAAGAATCCTGCGAGGCAACCTGCTGCCCAAGTTCCTGTCAGTGTCACTGAGGGCTCTGGTTATGCATAAATGGAAAAGCCAGAGGGAGAAGTATTCATCTATGCTTCTCACAAAGTAAAAAATACCAGCTCCACTATATTATTTCTAGCCAAAGATCTTCAGTTGATTTGTTTAAGCTCAGTGATCAATAGCTTAGGCAAATAGAAGAACAGTAGTATACCATACCTGTGGTGTTCTCAGAAAGGAGAAATCTGGTTGTGGCATTCCAACAAGGGAACAAATTCGAGAAAGTTCAGTTACTGGTGTGGACACAGGAGGAATCTGGCCGGCAGGCCAGCACACACTATCCATAGCCTGAACATTATGGTACTCACTAGCACTGTGAGGCTTGTTTATATAAGATGCTACAAAAAAAGAGAAAGATCACTGAGTAGAGTTCCTTGTGTTAAAATTATTAAGTTTTGAAGCTTCAGCTTTGGTTTTCTCAAAATCCACCTTACTTTCTGAGCCACATGGATCAACGTTTTTGCTCTAAAATAGTGCTTCTTGAACGTTTTTTCTGAAATCAAACAAAGTGCCTTTATATTGAATATGATTAAAAAAATTCAGAAAGATCACATTCTTTATAATCAAGAAACTCACCAACAGAACAAAAGCACACCCTAGTGGAGAATGAATCTAAACCTCTAACTATATAGATTAAAAAATAAGTGGCTTGCCCAAAGTCATACATTAGGTCTGTTACATGGGCTGGGTTCTGAGCTCTTCATTCTAAGGTATATAATACTTTTTACTATACTGAAATATAGTAAAAGTTACTTGTTTTTGACAGTGGGATCATACTTAGCTGATACTGTTTTAAATTTTTATTTTGCTCTATTTCAAGAATACATCTTGTCACTATGATAATATATTGTTTCCTGAGAGTTATTGGAATTTTAATTATTTATCCTGATACTCAGTAGATAAATGAAGCTAGGCTCTGATACTGTTCCAGATTTTGATCCTTAATAAATTCAAATTGGCTTATTTCAAAATGTTTTTTACTTGAGAAATTTTTGTCCCCACCTACCATTATTCCTGGTGGACTTTTGAAGATAATTACAGAGACAAATATTAAGTGTAGTGCACACGGAAGCAGAGGCCATGATCGACGTCTAGTGAAGTTCAGCCGCGTGCTACATGCTATGCTGTAGGCTTCACAGGCTTATGGTAAGGGCCACTTTCCAATGTGTGCCTCCAGTAATTATTTTTAATTGATTTTACAGCTTCTTTTTTATGTGAGTCAAGTTATTTTAACATAATACTAATACCAATTATTGGCACCTAGGATGTGTTAGACACAGTGCTAACTGCTTTATATATGTCATATAATTATTGCAATAGATATGTGCAATGTTATTTCATAGATAAAAGAAAAGTTAAATAATGTATTTAAATTACATAATAAATTTTAAATTATTGAGAAAAAGCTAAAATGTAAAAACTTTTCTAGGTTTAGAATCTACAGAATGAGTATCTGTAGATATAGTTATAGTATAATTTAAGTAGTTACAAGAAGATAATTAGAGATCTACTGGTTACAGTTATTTAATACATTGATATGTAATCACATAAGCATAAGAAAACATACTCTTACTACCGTTCATTATACTTAAAAAAATAAAAGTAGTTTTACCTTTAAAAATTACAAGATTAAAAAACCAAATGAACTGATTTTTCAAGTTGCCTATTAGCTTACTTAACTTCTTATTAAGTACTTAGCTTACTTACTCAATTTCTTATTTTGTTTAGGTTGTGAGGAAGATCCATATTCATCTCTTCTACTAGAGGAAACAGTGACTTCATTACCAAACTGTTTCATTTCATTCTTACGGTCCATACTGTCAGAACTGTCAATTTTTAGAATTTCTTTAAGCATCCGAGTTCCCTTCTGCTTTGAAAATGATTGGTGTGGAGATAGTGGGGGTAGAGAGAAAAGTTAGACTTACAGAGCTTATTGATCCTCATTTTAATAAGTTCTACTGTTAAAAATGAAGACAATAACTACATTCAGATAAAGAATAACGAAAATCAATAGAGTTGAAAAAAAATCCACATTTCCTGGCAAAGAACTAATAATTATCATTCCTGCTTAATTTCTGACCAAACAATCTGGGAATAATGTTTGAAAAACAAGGGAGCTACAGTGGCTCAATTGCCCAGAACAGCCTAGTTTTCCTCACAGGATGACAACAATATGCATCACATCAGTCTATGTAAGAGAAGGTGTCTTAACTGTTGCATAGGGTATGTATGGCCAACAATAATGAAATTACCATATTGTACAAGCTCCTACAAAATACAAACCATAGCAAATGACTGTGGTGACAAATGTTCTTCACTTGGAGGCTCTTCATGATGAGATGACTGTATTTCATTTTCTTTGGAGATATTCAAGGATGCTAAGAAGTTCTCAATTCCAGGATTAGGCTAAAAGAATAAATATTTTGTGCATGAAGTTTTGAGAGTACAAGGACCTGAAAATCACTAAGAGTTTTATGTAAAAAAACGATCATTTAATTTTCACTCACTCATCTTTCCAAGTGTTAAAGTGTGGGAAGATAAACTGAATGAATGGTCTTTTACCTTATCAATAGCACTTGGATAACCAGTCACAACCTTTTGATTTTCTGAGATGTCTGAACTTTCATTTCTCTTCAGTAGCTTAATATTACATTTGGCAGGCCCTCCAAATGCTATAAAAGAGTAAGAATGGGTTTTTGTGCAAATAAAATTATAGTTACTACTTAACAGTATTCTAAATAAATCACTGCAAACTTTTTGGAGAGTTATTTTTTCTTTTATATCATAAGAAAAAAGGGGGGCCCATAAGCTTGATGAGGGAAAAAAATTACATCTTAACCTTCATTAATTTCTAAGTAAGATTTAGCATTCCCTTCAATTATGAATGTAGGCAATAAACTATTAATACAATGGTGGTGATTCTAATGGCATTTCAATATAATTGGTTTTCTTTAAAATCTTACATATTTTATTGTAGCATTAATACTATTATTCTCAGAAAGAGTCCATACACTTCACCAAATAGGCCCACAGCACTATAGAGTTTATGAACTCCTTTTCTAGAAGAAAGGAAATTATAGCATAAGAATTTCAGAAGGAGAGGGCTTTGAAAGTCATGTAATTCAACCCTTTATTGGTATTTGAAAATTAATGGGTTCCATTACTGAGAACCTGTTATGTGCCAAGATATCTGCTAAGATATCTTTTATAAATATATTATAGCTTATAAGAGATCTGACTTTAAAAAAAACTTTGTTATAAAACATAATATGCATATAAAATGCACACATGCGAAGTATACATATATATTTTAAAGTGTTTATTATAAAATGTATATAGACTCTTTATCAATCAGCAGAAACTCTTAAAATAAAACATAAATGATCTCAGTTTCTCTTATTAACCTAACTCCACAGAATTAACTGTTAACTTTTCCATGTTGGTCTATATACTTTCACTGAATATACAAACATGCGTGCATGCTTAGTCGCTCAGTCGTGTCCAACTCTTCGTGATCCCATGGACAGCAGCCCACTATTTCCAAATAGTTTATACATAAAATGTACACATACTCATATAAGTAGGCATGTTTGTATGTATTTATATAGGGCTTTCCTGGTAGCTCAGCTGGTAAAGAATTCCCATGGAGAGAGGAGCCCGAAGGGCTGCAGTTCATAGGGTATCAAAGAGTCGGAAGAGTGAGGGACTAAGCACTAGCACTAGACTATATATAATGAATGAGAGGGACAAGTGATATATTTTAGTCTCCATTTTACAGATGAAGAAATTGAGGCTGTGAGAAGTGCAGTGACTTGCTCAAGGCCACTGAACCATTAAACAGTAGAACCAGAATGTATCTCTAATTCCAAGTCTTGGACTCTAGTTGTGCAACCTCCCATCCAAGGGACTGACAGGCTCAGCGACCCTCTTGCCACACACATTATGAATCTGGTTGAAAGGGCTGCAAATTTAAGGCAGATGCCACAGAGCCACCAATTCCAAAAAAAAGTGGGCTACTAGAAATTTGATTTTAAGAAGCTTACCTGCCTATTTGACATTTTTTGTGACCGACTCTCAGTTTTAGGGCTCTTACACTCTTCTTTAACTAGACACAAGAAAATAGAAATTCTGTTAAATGAAATTTGTTGCATACCTATTAAATTTACCAAATATTTACCACAGAAAGGCACTGTGCTAAAGAATTCACTTAATTCCACGGAGGGAGACAAAGGCCCTGCTTTTGAGGAACTTATAATCTAGATGAGGGGGAGAAAAGATACAGGCAACAACAAGGGAAAAAGAAAGGTGGCATCTAATGGAGTCTTGCAGAACAGCAAGTTTCCCAAGGGCAGAATAGGGGGCCAAGTATTCCAGCAAAGAAAATAATAAGAGAAAAGACAAATAATAGGAATAGCAGAAAGCAAGGAATATTTGTGGCACTCTAAATAGACAAGTTCTGCTGAAGGCTAAGAAGTATAATGCAGCTTAGTTGAACTAGAGGAGCAGGCTGTAGCCATAATCTGCCAAGGACTGAAGACTATGGAATTACACTGGAGGTAATGGGCATAATTACAGAAAAGTTTTGATCAGGTAGGAATCTGATCAGAATTGAGCTTTAAGAAAATTAAAATATAGCAGTGGCTTATTATATACAAGGACTTCCCTGGTGGCTCAGAGGTTAAAGCGTCTTCCTCCAATGTGGGAGACCCGGGTTCGTCCCTGGGTCGGGAAGATCCCCTGGAGAAGGAAATGGCAACCCACTCCAGTATTCTTGCTTGGAAAATCTCATGGACTGAGGAGCCTGGTGGGCTGCAGTCCATGGGGTCACAAAGAGTCGGACTGAGTGACTTTACTTACTTACTTACTATTATATACAAGGAGTTAGAGACCAATGAGGAAGCTATGTTAGTATTCTTGTTAAGGGGAAATTAGGAGAAAGAAAGCAAATGAAAGAAAATGAAAAGAGATAGATTAGAAGAGGAAGGAGGGAAGGGAAAAAGGAAGAAGGAAAGAAAAGAAGGAAGAAAGAAAAAAAGGAGGAAGAAAGAGAGGGACACAAGAGGAAAGAGAGGATGAGGAAAGAAGTAGAAGGAAGGGATAGAAGGGAGGGAGGGGATGGAATCAGAGAAAAGGGAAGGAAGGCACAAAGAGGAGAAGGGAAGGGAAGATGGAGAACAGAGAGGGTAAAAGAAGAGAAGAAGGCAAGGAAGAATTCTTGCAAAACAGGAGGAAAATTGAAAGTAATATGACATGATTCAACATTAAACCTTTGTTGAGACATACAAGAAAACTAATTGGAATTCCACATAATATAAATGGCTTACAAACTTTTATATAAAGAATAACTTGAAGAAAAATCACAAACATTTTAAATAACTATAAAATCTTGAAGCTTTAATTATCAGATTTATGGGGACACGAATCTATATTTAACTTAAAATGTAAAAGAAACAAAAATAACATATAGATATTGGTGCAAAACAAAAACAAAAATCTGAACCAAAGTTATAAAACAATAAAAGTTTTTTCAAAATAGTTTTTAGAAAAACATTTTATAAAGACTATTCTTAAACTATAGGAAATATATAAATACATCAAATACCATGTGCATATAAAATATAATCAATTAGACTCAGGACTCGGCACTTGGTATTTCCTCTGCTGGAAAGCTCTTCAGCAAGCTGATTCCATTTCCCTTTCATTTGGGTCTCTATTCAAATGTGTCCTTGGAGAGGTATACTTGACTACCTTATTTAAAACTGCATCTGCATCACTCAATCTTCTTACTCTGCTTTATTTTTCATCATAGATTTATCATTACTACAGATTATGGAATTTACTCTTTGCCTATTATTAGTCTCAACCTTACAATATAAAGTCCATTAGGTCAGAAAACTTGTCTGACTTATCCCCAGCACCTAAAACAATACCTTGCACATAATACAGCTGAATAAATAAATAAATGAATAACAAAAGAGTCATATTTTGAACATGAAGAACAATTTGATACAATTTGGGAATACTGTGATCAAGAGAAGAGAAAAAGTAACTGTAAGATGAAGATTCTCATCTGTGTATCTGTATTCCCTACTGTGCCTAAAACACAGTGGACTACTGAAACAAATGAAAAGAGTCAAAATATAAAATACATTAGAGAATATTAACAACAAAATACTTGCACATATTCTTAACAAAAATCTGTAATATAATTTGAATTTATTTATCTATTTATTTTTAATTTTTTGGCCATGCCTTGCAGCATGTAAGATCTTAGGTTCCCCAACCAAAGACTATACTTGTGCCCCTGCAGTGGAAGCATGATGTCTTAACCACTGGACTGACAGGGAAGTCCCTGGAGTAATGTAATAGGCAAGTGTTTATACACACAAAAAGGTAACTGGATTACTCTAAATAAAATTTAAATTTATCTCAAAATGTGGTTAGTGAGGTGACATCAGCAAAAATACTGAAGGACCTCTACAAATTCTTTCCTCCATAAAGGCAACAAGAAAACGAATATAAATTACCAGAATCCTAATTTTCAGAATGATGGAAATTAATCAAAGACTTGCAACAATCTGCAACAATTGTTGCAAAAATCTTGCAACAATTTTCTTCAAGAAAAAAGACTGAATCTTAGTAAAAACAGTGAGTTTTGTGACATTTTAACTTGCCCTTCCCAGTTCCATCCCTTACTCTCCAGTTTCACTAAGCCTTGAAAAAAAAAAAACAGGTAGTATTTTTTGGTGCAAATCCATAGCTGGCTGCTACTTGAGATTAGAATGAGGTTAGAGCTCTTTCAAAGTGTTATTCCAACATTCTATGAGCCCAGTATTACCATGATGCCAAAATTAAAGACATCACAAGAAAATTACAAATGTCCTTAATAATACAGATGCAAAGATCCTCAACAAAATACCAGTGAATAGAATCTTGTAGTGTATAAGGAGGATGATACACTAAGATCTAGTGGGATTTATCCCAGGTATGTAAGGTTGGTTCAACAGATGAAAAACAATCAATGAAAAAAAACACATTGAATGCATAAAGGACAGAATCCATGCAATCATCTCAAAAGTAAAAGCAAGAGCATGTGACAAAAACTAATATCCCTCCTAGGTTAAAAAAAAATCAACAATCTAGGAATACAAAGAAACTTCTTCACCTAATGAAGGGCAGCTACCAAAACCCCACAGTTAACATTATATTTAATGATGAAAGACTGAAAGCTTACCCTTAAGATCAAGACACGGATGCGTACCCTCACCACTTCTATTTACCTGGTGGTTTTAGCCACAACAATTAGGCAAGAAAAATAAACAGAAGGCACCCAGATTGTATAGGAAGAAGTAAAACTACATTTGCCGAAGCCACAAAAAACTAGGGCTAATAAATAAGTTCAACAAGGTGGAGGAATACAAGATCAATATACAAAAGTCAGTTTTATTTCTATAAATAGTAATGAACAATATGCTCCCCAAATTAAGGAAACTGCTCCACTGATAACTGTTATAGAATAAAATACTTATTAATAAATTTAACAAAAAATTCAAGACTTATACACTGAATACTATAAGACATTGTTGAAAGAAATAGAAAGGCTTATTGAAGATGACAATACTACTCAAAGTGGTCAATAGATTCAGTATAATCCCTATAAAAATTCCAGCTGCCATATTTTCAGAAATAGACAAGCTGATCCTAAAATTTATATGGAAATGCAAGAGACCAGAACTTGACAAATAATCTTGAAAAACAAAGTTGGAGGATTCAAATTTTCCATTTCAAAACTGATAACAAAACTATAGTAATGAAGATGATGTGTTGTGCACAAAAAGATGGAATATAGATCAGTGAAATGCAATTAGAGACTAGAAATAAACCTATGCATCTGTGGTCAACTGATTTCTGACAAGCGTGCCAAGACAATTCAATGGAGTGCAAAGAAAATTCAGTGAGTGAAGAACAGTCTTTTAATAAATAGTGCTGGGACAACTAGGTGTCTATATGCAAAAGAGTGAATATAGACTCATACCATATACACACTTATTCAAAAATGGAAAAAAGACCTAAGTGTTACAGCTAAAACTGTAATGCTTTAAGAAAACACAGGTGTAAATTTTTGTGACCTTTCTTAGATGATACCTAAAGCACAACCAACTAAAGAAAAATCAGAAATAGATGAATTGGATTTGGTCAAAATTCAAAACTTTTGTGCTTCAAGGACACTGTAAAGAAAGTTAAAAGACAATCACAGAATGATAACACATATCCGCAAATCAGATACCTGAACAGCATATAGTATATAGAACATAAGAAGTACTTCATAGGATATGGAATATTAAAAGTACTCTTACAACTCAAGAACGAAAAGACAACCTAACTTTTTAAAATTTTATTTCCAAGCAATGTATTTTTAACTTGGATGCAAACAAACAAACAAAAAGAGAGAGAGAGAGAGAGAGAGAGAGAGAGAGAAAATCCCCTGGGGACCAAAACTGTAAATCAAGGTAGGATTAGCTGATTTGTCCCTCTGGGCAGTGTTCCTGACCCAATTTGATTTAAACTTCGGGTATTTGGCTCTTTCACTTTGCAGGTAAAGAACTGAAGCCTCGTAAGGGGCGTGGCATTTCACATGGACATGACCTCTTAGGGGCGCAGTTTCCTAGGAGAGGTGACTTGAGGCTTTGAACTCAACTGCCACAGTATGTGAAAGTGCAAGGTCATGGTTCTTATGTTCTCACACTAGTCCTCCCATTATTGTTATTACTATTATTGCTGCTGCTGCTGTCATTAATAAAAGCCTGAGTCTTCCTGATGGAACCCAGAACCCAGTGGCTGTTCCAAGGAGTCAATAAGGGCAGCTCAGCTGATTCAGTCTTTTCTGGGTACCAACACCCTTAAGCTTGACCACTGTCCACTGAGGACGATGCTGTTGTTCCATCTTCCAGAAGAGAAGTCTGAGGCCAGCATGGAGGAGCCCGGGCTTGGCCAGGATTTTTGAAAACCCAGGGGTAAAAGGAGAGGGCAGGCTGCATCCCAATACACTCCTGCTCCTACCAGAATTCAGGGTGGAATGGCCACAGGTCACCAAGGCTTGGCCACTGACACAGCTACTCCCTTGCCGGGCCTGCAACTGCTGGGGGCTGGGTACCAAGGGCAGCAGGGTACAGGCTGGCACACTTTCTCGGCTGGGTGTGTGCCTGACTGGGGTGCACGCTCCTTTCAGGGTACCCACAATTGCCTCCGGCCTACATTTTCCGGCCTGAGAGACACATAAGCCGTTACCCCGCCATCGTCCCCTAGACCCTGACAACCACAAATCCACTCTTTATCTCTGTGGATTTTCTTGTTCTGGACGTTTCATAGAAATGGAATCATACATTCCATGACCTTCTGTGTCTGGCTTTTCTCACTTGCATTGTATCTGGGGGCTCATCTGCTTTGCAGGGTGTGCCACCGCCAAAGTTTGAATTTGTACTGCCTGCCGTGTGTCCCTGGGACCCCAGCAGCATAGCACCTTCCCAAAGCCTAGGATCTGGTGAGGCACCCCACCACACCCCTGGCACAGAGTGTGGTGTTGCATACACCCTGGGCCCAGTGGCTACTCGCACACCTGGCCCTCTAACCTCTGCTTAGAACCCTTTGTCCTTCCCTTTCTGCAAGCTAACACTCACACACCCTCTTGGCCTCATCTCACCTGCCTCCTCCTCAGGGAAGCCCTCCACGCAGGCATGGACCCCTGAAAGCTTGTCTCTTGGCTCTGTCCACTTCCCCTACCTCGCCCCTATCTTGTAGGGTTTGGAAAGACACTTCATCCTGCCACCTCTGTGCCTTATCTGTCTTCTGGGTTAGGCTGCAGATTCAAGTGGGCTGGGTGTGTGTGTTAGTCACTCGGTCATGTCCGACTCTATGCGATCCCATGGACTATAGCCTGCCAGGCTTCTTTGTCCATGGAATTCTCCAGGCAAGAATATTGGAATGGGTTGCCATTTCCTCCTCCAGTGAAGACAACCTAATTTTATTTTATTTTTTTTATTTTTTTTTTATATTATTTTTTTTTTAATTAATTTTTTATTTTTTTAGTTTGTTTTGCTTTACAATACTGTATTTGTTTTGCTACACATCGACATGGATCAGCCACGAGTGTACATGATCTCCCAATCCCGACCCCCACCTCCCCCCTCCCGCCTCACACCCTCTCTCTGGATTATCCCCATAAGACAACCTAATTTTAAAATGAGCAAAGGATTTGAACGTTTCTCTAAAGAAGATAAATAAACAGCCAAAAAGCACATGAAAACATGTTTAGCACTATTAGTTATTAATGAATTAGAAATGAAAACCACAAGGAGACTCCACTTTACATTTACTAGGATGACTATAACGAGAAAGTTGGATGAAAATACTCCATAACAAGTGTTGTGGAGGATGTGAAGAAATTGGACCGTCATATATTGCTGGTGGGAATGTAAAATGGTATAGCCATTTTGGAATACAGTGTTGTAGTTCCACAAAAAGTTAGGCATAGAGTTAACTCAGTTAACTCAGTAAATAAATAAAAGACTCAGTTATTCCTTTACTTCATATATACTCAAGAGACCTGTAACCATATGTTCACACAAAAGTGAAGTCATTCAGTCGTGTCTGACTCTTTGCGACCCCATGGACTGTAGCCTACCAGGCTCTTCCATCCATGGGATTTTCCAGGTAAGAGTACTGGAGTGGGTTGCCATTTCCTTCTCCAGAGGATCTTCCCGACCCAAGGATCGAACCTGGGTCTCCTGCATTGTAGGCAGATGCTTTACCATCTGTGCCACCAGGGTTTCCACACAAAAACTTGTACATAATATCCACAGTAGCATTATTCATTATACCACAAAAGTGCAAATGACCCAAATATCCATCAGTGGGAGGATGGATAAACAAAACGTTGTATTTATATATAGAAAATTGTTCGGTCCTAAAAAGGAATGAAGTACTGATATATGCTACAACATGGATGAATCTTGAAAAGATTATGCCAAGTGAGTGGAGTCAGTCTCAAAGATCACATATTTTATGTTTCTATTTACAGGAAACGTCCAGAACAGGTCAATCCACAGAGACAGAAGTAAGTTAGCAGTTGCCAGGGACAGAAGAATGACTACTAGTATGACTAACTAATAAGTATATTTCTTTTTGGGGTGATGAAAATGTTATAAATTTAGATACTAGCATTGGTTGTACAACTTTGTGAAAACACTAAAAAAAACACTGATTAAACCATAAAAGAATGAATTTTATGATATGTGAATTGTAACAATAAAGCTGTTAATTTATAAAAATAAAAGGAAGCACTTAGCACCATATAAATACTTTCTAACTCATAACTTACATTTTCTGTGAGGCTCATGTTTTCTCTGCTTAACGCTGTTGTCATTAAAGCCAGTTTTGTGATGTTGAGTTACTTGACTTATTTCTTGAGGTAGAACTGCACCCTGAAAGTTAAAATTCTTATAAATGATTTAAATAAACTCTTAATATTAAAACTACTTCTCTTCAATGCTTAATAGTTACTTTATTATTTTTTTGTAAAAATTATAGACTTCACTAGAAAAAGATTTAAGGAATTCAGAAAAGAGAAGAAAACCATTTAATTCCTATCACCCTTGATATAACTATTATTGACATTATAATCATTACTCTAGACACTTCTCTATGCACTAGATAGTAAGGTACATAGGAAACAATCACTTTACAAAAATGCTTTCAACAGAAAGAATTAAATTTAATTTTGTTTGAAGTTAATACAGAAACTAAAGATTACATTTTAGTTGAATATTTCTTCACAACAGAAACATCAGCCTCTAAAGATCTTTCTAAATTTGTTCAAAGTAACCCTATCTCTAGAGTATGTGAGATGGGAAATGAGCAGGTATTAAGAAGAGAGAACTGGACATGTTCAAGGTAAAGGATGAGTACTATTTTCTTGACTTCATTACTTTAAATATTTCCATTAATGAATTTTTAAATTTATTATTCCTGCCCCTATGTTATAAAAGTTGAGGATATTAGTCCTTCCACATCCCTTCCTCCAGCACCTGATCTTTATTAATTAATATTTACGTTGTCAAGGTATCCAAGTGCTGGAAGACTACTACTACCAGATAGCAAGACTGATTGTAATGCTACTGTAACTGAGACAGCACCTGAATGGACAAAATTAGCAAAATGACATATGAGTAAGTTTTATATAAAGATCATATCTGACCTTTTTGCTTTCTGATAGGGAGAAGAGGCGTGAAGGCAAAAAGCGACAGATAACTTGCCAAAGCTGAAGTGGGAGGCAGAAGCAAGAGTAGAGGCTGGAGATGTTCAATATAAATTAATCTTTCTATAATGATTAATTTTGCTTCTGGTGGACCCTATTTATTTTCTTCTGAGCACAGATGAATAAACACTGGGTATGAGCAAAGGCATCTCATGTTCTAGTTGGCAGTGGACATGCTCCAAAACAGTTGTGATATGCACCAAGTGTGAAGGAAGGTCTAGTGAACTCACATGCACGGGAACATCTAGGGTTCCTTGGTCTTTAAGACTAAAGAAAAGGGCCAAGAGATTTCCATCTGCACAGCACAATGGCTGGTGGGGATTTGGGCTAATGCAGTTCATTTCAGGGGATTCTGATGCTAAAACAGGGAATCAAAACATCAAGATCAATAGGTTGGTATGAACAAATATTGTGTGTCTATTATGTGCCAGGCATAGTAAGATGTACTTTGCATCCATTAGCTTAACATCATTATAATAATGCTACAATCATAAAAATGCTATGGTGTATTCAGATTCCATGTTACAGATGACAGAACTGAGGCTCAAAATGGTAATGGTTAAGGACTAAACAACAGGAAGCTGACATCTGAGCCCTAACTCTAAAACCCATGTTCACAGTATGATTTCAGAGAAAAAGTGCCATAACTTTAATAAGAAAGAAAATATTCCACTTTTAAGTATAGTTTTTTGAATTATTCTGTTTGATGTCTACATGTCTATTTATGTTAGTTTCATTGTTATATTCTGCCAATAAAGACTTGAATGTTTCTTAAAAGACTTTAAAAGAGCAGTTTTATCAACAGGTTCACAATAATACTGAGAGGAAGGTACAAAGATTCCCCTATTCCCCCAACCCGGACCTCCATACAGGCATAGCCTTCCCCATTATTATCATCTCCCACTGGAGTAGAACATTTGTGACAACTGATGAGCCTACACTGACATATAACTGCTACTTAAAGTCCATATTTTACATTGGTTCCACTCTCGTTGTTATATATTCTGTGGGTTTGGACAAATGTGTAATGACATGTACCTACCATTATACAGAATATATTCCTTGCTCCAAAAATTTGTGCTCCGCCTATTATCTCTCCCTTTCCCAATAATCCCTGGTGACCACTGATATTTTTACTGTCTCTATGGTTTTGCCTTTCCCAGAAGCTTGAATACCTTAAAAAAAAAATCATGTTGAGTTCTCTAGAATTTGCTTATTAGATGAATACCAGGCTGCTTATTAACGCTTCATGGATATAAGGGTTGTATGTGGTAGCTCATAATTCTTAGAATATACAGGAGAAAAAACATGGGAGTGTTCAGCTGATATGAATAATGAAATAGCACCTTAATAACAGGAGATGCATACAGAAGATTCTATGGAAATACAAAATACCAAGTGTTGAGTTCCATCTAAAGGAAATTGGTGGTAATATGCCAGTAGACCTTTTGGCAGTGAGAGAGGAAAGAGAAGGAAGGAACAATGCAAACATATAACCTAAAATGGAAATTATCTGTTTATGGGAGAGGGAAAGTAAGGTGATCAATTTGATTGGAAGAGAGCATTTTACCAAACAGTTGGACATACTTTATATAAGAACTTGCAGGGTTGGATTACAGAAGATCTAGATATCAGTTTGAGTTGAGGCTGAACTCCAGTAGTTTTAAACAGGGAGCCCTATACATTCTAGAATATTTGAATAACACTGTTTTAGAGTTTGAAAAGACCTCAGAGTTCCTCTAAGTCCAATGCCTTAATTTTATACCTGAGGCCAAAGAAGCCCAGGGAAATTAGATTTGTGCAATTTCTGAGGCAAGAAAACTGATTTCCTAATTCTAATATCAGATTTATCTTCACTATATTGCCTCAGGGTATAAAGTGAGTTCAAAACCAGGAGTCTTGGACTTCCCTACAGGCATAGTGGATAGGAACCCGCCTGTCAACGTAGACAGATCACGGGCTCAATCCCTGGTCTAGGGAAGATTTCACATGCCGTGTGGCCCAGAGGTTAAAACGTCTGCCTACGATGCAGGAGACCTGGGTTCGATCCCTAGGTCGGGAAGATCCCCTGGAGAAGGAAATGGCAACCCACTCCAGTACTCTTGCCTGGAGAATCCCATGGACGGAGGAGCCTGGTGGGCTATAATCCACGGGGTCGCAAAGAGTCAGACATGACTGAGCGACTTCACTTCAGTGGAGCAACTAAGCCCATGTGCCACAACTACTGAGCCTGAGAAGCCACAGCAATGAGAAGCCCACACACCACAACTAGAGAATAGCCCCCGTTCACTACAACTAGAGAACGCCCATGCAAAAGGACGAAGACCCAACACAGCCAAAAAATAAATAAAATTATAAAAAAAACCCAGGAGTTCTTATTAATTAGATACTTGGCTCAATTATGCCATGGGGCCAACACAGGTGAAAAGATCTTTAGGAAAGATTATGTAGGTAGTACTACGTAAGAAGGGGTAGAAAGACATAACTAACAGGAAGCACAGATAGGAGGTTTATCTAGGGCTAGGGGCAAAATTTAAGGTCCACGTTGTAAAAACTGAGAAGGGGTAAAAAGATTTGGGATCTCAATGAAAAAAATATTAGAAAGAAGCAAAAACTTTTAACCTTTCGGATTATATGCCCGGGTAAATGGTTACACTGGAAATAAGGATAGAAGAGGTTTTAGGTGAGGTCAGCTGTGAGATATCTTGAAGTTGAGGTGATGGTGTAGCATCCATCTATACCTGTCTTCTAGAAAGTGGAGATACTGGGTTGATCTTGATTGAAAGGTTGGAAATCAGAGACACAGACCGAGTGGTAATTAGCAGAGAAGTAAGAGTCACCGTTAAGCAATGAGGCAACAGGGAAAACAAATCTGTTGTGTTTCAGTCCCCAGTAAAAGGCTGAAAGCACAGAGGTTAACAAAGTTGAACATACAGGGAACGGAAAGAGGAGATTCAGGGTAACGTTTTCTCTTAGAACAGAACTCCTTGACAGAATTACCTATATTTGCTTCCTCCAATTTCTCTCTTCCTCTTCTCTCTTAAACCCACTCTTATCAGTATTTCACTCCTATCATTCAACTGAAACTGCTCTTGTCAAGGTTCCTAATGGCCTTCATGTGTTAGATTCTGTATGTAGTCAATTCTCAGCTTTCATCTTACCTGACCCATCTACAGCATTTGACAGAGACGATTACTCTATTCTAACATCTATTCCTCACTTGGCATGTAGAAACCACCCTTCCCTGGTTTCCTTCCTGTCTCACGGGCCACTCCTTCTCAGTCTTCTTTTTAGTCTCTCCAACTCTTGAAGGATGAAATGCTCTAAGGTTAAGTTACTGAACCCTTTTTCTATCTATATCCAAGAAAGTGGATATACATACACACAAACATAAAATGACTTTCAAATTTCAAATCTATCTCTCCAGCCTGGACAACATTTATGAACTTCAGACTCAAATGTCCAACTCTGCATCTCCACTCAGATATCTAACTCTGACATCTCTTCTTAATGTTTAACATACATCTCAAACTTACCAAAACTGAACTCCTGATCTTCCCCCACAGATCTACCAAACCTGCAGTCTTTCCCATCTTGGTTAACAGCCTATCTATCATTTTAGCTACTCAGACCTAAAGAGTTATATCTTTATTATTTCTCTTTTACCTCATAGCCATTTCATCATCAGCTGGAAATCCCTTCCAATATGTTAAGAATTTGACTACTTCTCACAGGGTCCTACTATCCTGATCCAAGTCAATATCAACTCAATCTTGATGATTTCAGTAGTTTCTGAACTAACCTGTTTCTACCTTGGTTCCTCTATTTTCTATTCTCTAGGTAGCAGGCAGAGTGATAGAATTAAAATATAAGTCAAATCATGTCACTCTGCTGTGCAAAACCCTCTACTGATTCCTTGTCTCAATGAGTAAAAGCCAATGTCCTTATAATGATCCAGAAGGACCTACTAGTATCTATCTGTTACCTCTCTAAGTACATTTCCTACAACTCACTGTACTGATTCAGACAAATGGTCTGCTTTCTTGTGTATGTTAGACACCACCACTCCCAACAGAAATTTTGACTTCATCTGGAATACTCTCTTCTCAGATATCTGTATATCCTATTCTTCATTTCATTCAAATCTTTGCCCAAATGTTCCTGGAACATTCCATTTAAAAAATTACAAAACCTTGCTTGCCCTCTCCACTAAATTTCCTATCCTGCTTCCCTACAATGTTTCTCAAACTTATATTATCATCTCATACCATTTATTTTCTTTTGTCTTATTATCCTTTTCTCCCTACAATACTAATTGTATGTGAGTTCGGATTTTTGTTTTGTTTACAGCTGTATTCTTGGTGCACAGAACAATGCCTGGCACATGGCAGGCATTGAATGAATGTGTTGAATGAAAGAAAGAATGATTTAAAAAAGCACTCCTTAAGAATGAGTGGTTAGCAGTATTAAATAAACAGAGGAACAAAGGGTTTAAAAATCTGGATATGGGTTACATTTATGTAGAAAGCATTTATGAATGATCTAAGGAAAACTTAAAATACAGCATATTGGCAGAGGTGACTTGTGCACTGTCACTCTCACCTTTTTTTTTCCAATTTTAGATTTTTCCCCTCCATTTTATTATTTATTTTAAAATTGAAGTATAGTGACTTAAAATGTTGTTGTCACTCTCATTTTAATTTCACCATCACTGCCTTTGCTATTTTCCCTTCTCTAGCACTGATAATGTTACCATTACTGGAGGTATTAGAATAAATTAGGCCCTCATGGTGCAGGCCACTGGTTTATAAACTTGAGAGGACATTCCTTTTTGACTGAAGCTGAGAAGAAGGTAACTAGCAAAAAATGTAATAGGAATTTATTCCTTTTCATCTTCCTTTGTTTGGTGCCTGAGTCTACTCTTTTAGCAAAATTTCTTTCCTCTTCTTATTCTTGATCAAGGATTTGTTCATTCGTATTGAAGACAACCAACTGCCAGCATAAAGCTATACATTCAAGTAGAAGTGAATAAGTTAATGCATACTATTAAAGCCTTTATTAAATTTAAAATATAGTTATTATGATTTGTAAACAACTAGAAAAAAATCCAAAACTGATTTAAAATAAAAATTTTCTATAGTCTTACTCATTGGTCCAAAAACATATGTGGCTGAAGAGAACTATGAAAATTTAAGATCAAAAGTGTTATTCCTCTCTTATGAGATTTCAGAAGAAAAACGAGTCACTGCATACCTATAACAGAAATATAAAATAAATTTAAAAAAATGAAATGTCCATTAAGCAAGGTATACTAACCTTCTCTTGTAGCAGTGGCTGAAAGTGTTGAACCTTTCCAGATCCCTGTAAGGACTGCCAAATGTTACAAAATTCATCATCATCTCTAGCAGGTACCTGGGGAAGTACAAAAAACTTCTTAAGGAAAACTGAAACATAAATATGCACCAAAAAACCCGTAGTTACCTACAAGATTTGAGAAGATTTTTGCTTGTTTCCTTTGTTATCATCTACTTACCTGTTTCCTAATTAGTCTATAATAAACCTGTTATCTGGATTTAAAAGTCTGGGTAAAATTTTAAACCATGTAAATAAATCAAGTTAAGTATCTCACATAAAACAGTTCAAGTCTTGCCCTCAGGGAGATGAAATAAAGGAAATCACACATGAGTTAATGGTGGGCATTTGAAAACTGCTTTTGATAAACATGATATAGTCCCCTCCTTTTTACCTTTCAAATTAATGTCATTTCGTAGGGGATAACATAGATCATTTGGGTGATATAATTCAAAATATAACAGTTAATCCATGAAGTAAATGTACAAAGAGAAAACAGTTATTTTCAAGCTCATTATTTAAATAAAAATCTTACTTGAGTAGGAACAAAAAGTGACTGAGGGGAATGGTTCAGGCCTCCCAAATGCCCGGATGAAACTGATGAATTTGAGCTATAGTGATTCACAGCTGGCTGTGGTTTCACAATGGCTGTCAACTTCTGATTTCCAGTTTCAGAGCGACTCCCATGAGAAAGGTTCACCAAGGCACTTGTTGGCAGTCGATAACCTCTACCAGGTGAGCACCTAAAAGTAAAAAGTTGTATCAGGGTAAAAGGGAACTAAAACTAAATGTGCTAGGGAGAAGAATCAAATAATTTTGGGTGGACTGTTCATAATTTGATTAATAAAGATTATTATTTTCAATTAATTGATTGATTTATGGCTGCACCAGGTCTTAGTTGCTGCGTGAAGGCTTTCTGTAGTTGTGGCAAGCAGGGGCTACCCTCTAGTTGGGCCGTGGCTTCTCAGTATTGTGCAGCTCTAGAGTGTGGGCTCAGTAGTTGTGGTGCACAGGCTTAGTGTCTTTCCCACCCTCCTGCATGTGGAATCTTTCTGGACCAGAGACTGAACCTGTGTTCCCTGCATTAACCAGTGGATCACCAGGGAAGTCCTGAATATTACTTTTAAATTCAGGAACTTGAAATTAGAGAAAGATCTCAATTTGTAAGATGATATATCTCTGGAAAGTTTTTGAATAGACTATTCAGCACTATTAAGTGGGAGAAAAATGTTCTAGAGGTGTAGTTTTACGTGCAGGGGTGTGTTTGTGAGCTAAGCTTGTCCTCAGAAGCCTTGCAATAGAATAGCTTAGTTAACTAACGAATTAAATTTCAAACTTCTTAAAAAAAAACACAGTGGTTATATAGTCTGGGTTATGAAGCTAGCCAGTGTGTAGCTAGTGTGGCTCTACTGATGTAACAGGAAAAATGTTAGCTTTGATCACTTCCATTTCCTGATCAACTGTTGAGTCCAGCTCTTTTTATCCTCATCTTCCCATCTTAAAGTTTTAGACCTGGGAAGGCTAAGAGATAAGCATTTGTGATTTCTTTTTTCTTGGTCATGATAAAAGTGTTTAGATATTAAAATAAGCCCTCTGTGGTCAAAAGCTTTCAACTCTGTCACTTCTTTAAAATGTAATATTCTTATATTCTGAGATCATGGGGAAGTAGAATTATTTCATAAGAAGTCTTTGTAAGATTTCCAGAAAATATTTTTGTGAGAATTATAGTATAAGATTCTGCATTATGAAATGAATATACTGCAGGCAGGCAATCTTTTATATAACTCTCAATCAATCAAGAAAGAAGTTAATCTTAAAAACATATTTCAAAAGTTATTTGGCTAAGGTTATTGGTAACCAAATGAAAATCAAAATCAGATATGGGATCCAGACTCTGCTGCTGCATTTAAAGGCACAGACAATGTCTTTGGGTAACAGGCACATTCAAGCTGCAAAACAATAATAGTATTCTGAAGGTGATCACTTGCTGTAAGGACTGAAGATTGTGATTTTTTGCAAAGAGATTGAGAGTAATTCACTTTTAATTTTAATTACCACTAATCAAAACAGAAAAGAAACTGAACAAACTTCAGTTCAGTTTTCCAGCTGGTGTTTACAAAAGAAAGGAAAACTGGAAAGGATTTCATTTAATCTTCACAATCACCTAGTGAAGTGTACATTTTCTTTTTTTTTTAATTGTTTTAACATTTTATTTATTTTTTCTTTAATTAATTTTTATTTTTTAGTTTGTTTTGCTTTACAATACTGTATTCATTTTGCTACACAAAAATATGGAACCCTTCACGAATTTGTGTGTCATCCTTGTGCAGGGGCCATGCTAATCTTCTCTGTATCGTTCCAATTTTAGTATATGTGCTGCCAAGCGAGCACTGAAGTGTACATTTTCATTATGGATGAGGATATTGAGGGTCAGAAGGCGTCTAACTAACCTACCCAAGGAAACACCAAAGTTAAGTGAGAGAGGTCACAATTCTAATATTCCATGGAGCCTCTCATTCTAATGATCCTTTTTTCTGTCACTTTAAACTTTCTATTAATGGTCACCCAAAATAGACTTGAGGAGGTCTCCGTCATGGTAAGCTAAAAACAATCAATACAACCTTCTTGCTTTAAATGTCCTAGTTCAGTTCAATAGCTGTTGTGTCTGACTCTTTGTGACTTCATGGACTGCAGCACACCAGGCCTCCCTTCCATCACCAACTCCTGGAGTTTATTCAAACTCATGTCCATTGAGTCAGTGCTGCCATCCAACCATCTTGTCCCTTTCTCCTCCTGCCTTCAATCTTTCCCAGCATCAGGGTCTTTTCCAATGAGTCAGCTCTTTTTGGTATCAGGTGGCCAAAGTATTGGTGTTTCAGCTTCAACATCAGTTCTTCCAATGAATATTCAGGACTGATTTCCTTTAGGATGGACTGGCTGGATCTCCTTGTAGTCCAAGGGACTCTCAAGAGTCTTCTCCAATACCATAGTTAAAAGGCATCAATTCTTTGGCGCTTAACTTTCTTTATAGTCCAACTCTCACATCCATACATAACCACTGGAAAAACCATAGCTTTGACTAGACGGACATTTGTTGGCAAAGTAATGTCTCTTCTTTTTAACATGCTCTCTTGGTTGGTCATAACTTTTCTTCCAAGGAGTTCAGTTCAGTTCAGTCGCTCAGTCGTGTCTGACTCTTTGTGACCCCATAATCGCAGCACGCCAGGCCTCCCTGTCCATCACCATCTCCCAGAGTTAACTCAGACTCACGTACATCGAGTCCGTGATGCCATCCAGCCATCTCATCCTCTGTCGTCCCCTTCTCCTCCTGCCCTCAATCCCTCCCGGCATCAGGGTCTTTTCCAGCGAGTCAGCTCTTCACATGAGGTGGCCAAAGTACTGGAGCTTCAGCTTTAGCATCATTCCTTCCAAAGAAATCCCAGGGCTGATCTCCTTCAGAATGGACTGGTTGGATCTCCTTGCAGTCCAAGGGACTCTCAAGAGTCTTCTCCAACACCACAGTTCAAAAGCATCAATTCTTTGGCACTCAGCCTTCTTCACAGTCCAACTCTCACATCCATACATGTAAGCATCTTTTAATTTCATGGCTGCAATCACCATCTGCAGTGATTTTGGAGCCCCCAAAAATAAAGTCTCTCACTGTTTCCCCATCTATTTGCATGAAGTGATGGGACCAGATGCCATGATCTTAGTTTTCTGAATGTTGAGCTTTAAGCCAACTTTTTCACTCTCCTCCTTCACTTTCATCAAGAGGCTTTTTAGTTCTTCTTTGCTTTTTGCCATAAGTGTGGCATCATTTGAGTATCTGAGGTTATTGATATTTGTCCCGGCAATCTTGATTCCAGCTTGTGCTTCATCCAGACCAGCGTTTCTCATGATGTACTCTGCATACAAATTAAATAAGCAGGATGACAATATACAGCCTTGTTGTACTTCTTTCCCAATTTGGAACCAGTCTGTTGTTCCATGTCTGGTTCTAACTGTGGCTTCCTGACCTGCATATACGTTTCTCAAGAGTACTGCATTACTTTGCCATCTCTTTCTTTCTGGAACTCTCTTGCTTTTTTGATGATCCAGCAGATGTTGGCAATTTGATCTCTGTCCTTTGCCTTTTCTAAAACCAGCTTGAACATCTGGAAGTTCACAGTTTATGTACTGTTTGAAGTCTTGCTTGGAGAATTTTGAGCATTACTTTGCTAGTGTGTGAGATGAGTGCAATTGTGCGAAGGTTTGACAATTCTTTGGCATTGCCTCTTGGGATTAGAATGAAAACTGACCTTTTCCAGTCCCATGGCCACTGCTGAGTTTTCCAAATTTGCTGGCATACTGAGTGCAGCACCTTCACAGCATCACCTTTTAGGATTTGAAATAGCTCAACTGGAATTTCATCACCGCCTCTAGCTTTGTTCGTAGTGTTGCTTCGTAAGGCCAACTTGACTTCACATTCCAGGATGTCTGGTTCGAGGTGAGTGATCACACCATTGTGATTATCTGGGTTGTGAAAATCTTTTTTGTATAGTTCTTCTGTGTATTCTTGCCACCTCTTCTTTTTTTAATTAATTATTTTAATTGAAGGCTAATTACTTTACAGTATTGTAGTCATTTTTGCCATATATTGACATGAATCAGCCACAGGTGCACATGTGTTCCCCATCCAGAACCTCTCTCGCACCTCCCTGCCCATCCCATCCCCCAGGGTCATCCCAGTGTACCAGCCCTGAGCACCCTGTCTCATGCATCAAAACCTGGACTGGCGATCCTCTTCACATATTATAATATACACGTTTCAACGCTACCCTCACTAATCATCCTGCCTTCACCTTCTCCCACAGTCTAAAAGACTGTTCTTTACATCTGTGTCTCTTTTGCTGTCTCACATATAGTGTCATCATTACCATCTTTCTAAATTCCGTATATATGCATTAGTATACTATATTGGTGTTTTTCTTTCTGACTTACTTCACTTTGTATAATAGGCTCCAGTTTCATCCACCTCATTAGGACTGATTCAAATGCATTCTTTTTAATGGCTGAGTAACATTCCATTGTGTATATGTACCGCAGCTTTCTTATCCATTTGTCTGCCGATGGACATCTAGGCTGCTTCCATGTCCTGGCTACTGTAAACAGTGCTGTGATGAACACTGGAGTACTCATGTCTCTTTCAATTCTGGTTTCCTCAGTGTGTATGCCCAGAAGTGGATTGCGGGGTTATATTTGCTACCTCTTCTAAATATCTTCTGCTTCTGTTAGGTCCATACCACTTCTGTCCTTTATTAGCCCAACTTTGCATGAAATTTCCCTTGGTATCTCTAATTTTCTTGAAGAGATCTCTAGTCTTTCCCATTCTATTGTTTTCCTCTATTTCTTTGCACTGATCACCAAGGAAGTCTTTCTTATCTCTCCTTACTATTCTTTGGAACTCTGCAGTCAAATGGGTATAACTTTCATTTTCTCCTTTGCCAGTTATCCTAACTGCCTTCAAGGTCAAACTTCTCAAGGGTCAGCTGTTTCTTGTCTCCTTTACTCCACTGGCTGTTCACTCCTCAAACCATTCCAACCTAGCCTGAGCGTCTACAATTTCACTAAAACAAATGACAAAGAGTGATCATATCTCTCAATACAAAGAATGCTTCTATTCCTCAAGTTATTTAACCATTAAAAAAATGCAATCTGATCATGTCACATCTCTGATTTTGATAGCTTCACACTGCTTTACGGATAAAGACCAAGATACCACAATCCTTAGCATGTCCTGAAAGCAAGTTACCAGTTCCTGCACAGTGTGGTCCTTATTCTTTCCCCTTACTCTAATCTTACAGTCGCTGAGGCTGACACAGCTGCATTCTTCTAGTCTTTTAAATGAGTGAAAATGTTCTCTGCTGCATATGCTAGTCTGTTTTTCTGACCATCTGTTACTACTCTTTCAGTATTTAGTCTTCATGTCCCATTTTAAACATCGCTTCAAGAAAGCCTTTCTAGAATGTTCAGAACAGATCATACACTATTATAGACACATGAACTATTAATACTTCTTCCCAGCACTTGTCACATTTTAATTAAAAAATTATTATTTTTAGTAAGTTAGTTATATCCCTTACTAAAGTGAAAGCTCTGTGAAGTTAGAAACCATGTCTGTCTTATTCATTGTTACAACCCTAGTAACAAGTATGAGTCTCATACATACTAGGAACTGAAATTGTGGACAAAAAAGCAAGTAATGTAAAGTCATTGGCTCTATGGACATATTTACAAAGTGTAATTATCATCTGTTAATACAAACCTTATTGTTAAGCCGCCGGAAATTCTTCATCAAATAATACTTCAAATAGTACATCAGCTTCTCTATTAGCTGTTTAAAAAAGAGAGATTGAAAAATCATATAATTAAAAAAAGTAGAATGTGAGTTTTCAGAGTATTAGAAGCATTCCAATCATCAATACAGATGCAAATGAAAAGAAGATAAGCTCACAGATTACCTTACTTGTATTAACTTAAAGAAAAATAAAACTATTTTAAATTAGATGCTGTGAAAATTAATTATATTTTTATCTGTTTTTTATATGTTGGAAATTATTCACAAAAAGAGAGTTAAAAAAGAGATAACTGCAATTTGTAGTTTAGAAGGTTTTACAGTTTGACAAAGGAAACAGAGATTTGAAGACATGGCAGTAATGAGGGAAAGAGAATGGAGAGAAAGGATATATTACTAGATAGAACTGGCAGGAGTTTGTGACCTGTATAGCTAAAAAGACTGGAGATGGCAAAGATGACTCCAAGGTTCTGGCAGGAGATGACCTGGTAGATAATGGATGTCATGATTGAGACATGAGACATGTGAGAAAGACTATGGTACAATAAACCTTAAAGAGGAGCAGTAAAGTAAGTAAAGAGGAGCAGAGACAAACAAATTTGGCAGAGAGGATGAAAGGAAAGTTTAAATTTACCAAAGTTCCAAGGTAAAGTGAAATCATTAGCTATAATAACATTTGAATTCTAAGCCCAAATTAATCAGGGAGTCTATCACATAACTTCAGAACGGAATCTCTCTCTCTTCCCACCTCTAACCCCACCCTTTCCATTCCCTTGGTTCTGTTTCTCTGGAGAACCCTAACTAATACCATATCTGATACTGTGTTAACCCAGGGTAGGTGCTGGGGGATATTTCCCTCATTCTCAGCCTTTCATTGTTCAATGGGAACCAGGCCTGCAGAGCTTACTCATTCTCTCTCGGCAGCTGTATCTTTTATTCGACACTTTTACCTAAAATCTAAACCCAAGAAAGTGGGGCTCAATGAGACGCAAGAGTTTCTTTTGTGAAGTTTAAGATCCACTTTTTAGGTTCCTTTTCTTGTCTGAGGGAGGAGCCACTTACTGAAAGCATTATTGACCAAAGGATTGTTCACCCCCTTTAGTGGAGATTTCCATGGAGATGAGGCATCAGGTTAAGGCAATAAGACAAATATTCCCCTTTACATTCCATGTCCATAGGATATATGTTTAATAAATGACAAATGCTTTTTCCACTCAGTGTAGATACAGCTTTAAAATTCCTCTCTAGACAAAATTCCAACCGGTCACTATTACTGACTGGGGTTGTCAGAAGAAAGGAAACTTCTGTTATCATTAATAAGGCCTTTTCAGGACAACCTAATCAGAGTAGACTCCACTAAGCTCAGAATTTGAACTGCCAATGCGTGAGGCTGGGCAGACAGCAGCAGGAGGGTTGCTTCATGACATGCATGTGACCCTTACCATACTTAGCCTGGGTTTGTTAGCCTACTTGACTTTCTTGTCTTCGTTTTAAGCACCAAAAAACACATCCAAAAAATTCAAAGAAGAATCAGGGAAGAAAATTCTCTTTTAGAGGTAGACCCCAAGAAGATGTGCAAAATAAGGAGAACCAGCACTCAAAGTTAGAAAAGCATCAGGGGAAGGAGTTCAAATCCCAGCTCTGTCACTTATTGGTGTAAACTTGGGTAAGTCACTTAACTCTTGGATGACACAATATCAGGACTTCCCTAATGGCTCACTGGTGAAGAATTCGCCTGCCAATGCAGAAGACATGAGTTTGATCCCTGATCCAGGAGGATCCCACATGCCTCAGAGCAACTAGGCCATGCACAACTATTGAGCCTGTGCTCTACAGCTTGAGAGCCACAACTACTGAAGCCCAAGCACCTAGAGCTCTACAACAAGAAAAGCCACCTCAAAGAGAAGCCCATGCACCACAACCAGAGAGTAGCCCCTACTTGCCACAACTGGAGAAAAGCCCACACAGCAACAAAGACCCAGCACAGCCAAAAATAAATAAATAAAATTATAATAAAAAAAGAAATAATATTACTTCTCAGGTGGATGGGAGGGTTAAATGTAAAAGTGCACAGCACACTGTTGCCAATAAATAAGCAGTTCTCCTGGGCTCATGGCCTGTCTGCTCTTCCATCTTTCTGGACAGTGAGACCAAGACTGAGTGCCTGGGATATGGAAGGTCAGTGCTGTCAGTGCCCTAGCCTCTAGGTACCCGATGTGTTCCTTTGTGTTGGGTTGACTAGTTTTAGAATCTATATTGCAAAGCTTCTCACTCCAGGCATCCCTTTGAAGAATTTTTAGATTCTTAGCTAATTCTTCCCTTTTCTTTCCATACTCATTTTTCCTTTTTTTTGGGTAAAAAACACAGCATAAAATTTATCATTGTAACCATTTTTAAGTGTACAGTACTATAGTGTTAACTATATGTACATTGTTGCACAATGGATTGATAGACTTGTTTTATATACACAATCTAGTTGTATTCATAAAATTCAAACTAACATGTAAATCTCTTAACTGTAAATAAGCTCATACATCATGTTTGTTTATTTCTCTGCAGAAATCAAGTGATTACAAGGACAATTAAGGCAAAGCCCTGGACATGGTTAGATGAAACCCAACAAAATGTTTGTCTTAGTTTCATGAAAACACATATATGTATTCTCACTAAGCTTTTAGATAATTTTAATGTGTTACACATAAGCTACCAAAGTTTCAGCAGTCTTTTTCCGACTTTCACATCTTTTAATCACTTCCCAGATGATTACACAGACGGAAAAGGAGAATTTCCTCTGAAAACTAAAGCTGGAAAAAAATTAACTAAAACATAAAAGAATTTAGTGTTTTTCCTGATTTACAGTTGCTTTCTGCTTGTATATAAGACATACAGTATATATATATAAGACATACAGTATAAATGCAGTTGGAGACATATTGAGTATTGAGTTATTACCCCCTTTAATTCCTATGATGGTGCCCCGAAGGCCAACTGGAACAGAAAAGTTCTCTCTCACATTTACAACACGGTCAAAGAGACGAAATTCTGCATCTCTACAGGAATAACCCCATGTTGCTGTTCCAAAGGCTGAAAAGAAAGATGTAAATATAATTATCAACTCTCATTTAAAATTTTTTCTACTAATATACTGAAAACATTTTGTTCCTTCTGTACTTTCAAAGCAAAACAACAACTTTGAATTCTCTGACAAGAAACTTACTCTGTATAGCAAATGGGGCTTCACTGTCACTCGAACTTTCTTATTATTCTTTCTTTGCTGAGGAAAGAAAATTAAAAAAAAATTTTTTAATATTAAAATTAAAAATTATTAATGCACATGCCTAAATTTTAAAAAACCAAAATAAATAAGTAATTTTAAGACTATATGACTTTCTTTAGATGCAAGCAAGGATGAATAAATTAATTCTTGAATCTTTTTAAAGTAAAACTTTTTTGTTGACCTACAGAAAAAATTTTAATAAGATAAAAAATGACGGTTTTACTGACAAGATTTCAACCCAAGGCAGATCAGAAGTACTAATAAAGTACAACTGGCGCCTACGAAAAATAGCAAGAAAGAAAGATATGAGAAGAAATTTACAGTAGTTTAAAAGAACTGTGCCTGGAAGATTGCATATGAAAATACAACCTATATGCTTAACATATCCCTAGGCATTATTACTATCAATAAAATTACAGCATTGATTAGAAAATATGGCACTCAAACCTGATTGAGGCAAATTAACAAACAAGGGCATTTTCCCAATAGGCCCCAATCCATAGCTACTGAATAAAAAGTTATGGGGAATAACTACTCAAAGTGTGACCACTTGGGAGCTTGTTAGAAATGCAGAACATCAAGAACTGCTCATCTGAGAGCTACTGAATCAGAATTTGTATTTTAACAAGATCCTCCAGTGATTCATTTGGACATAAAGTTTAAGAAGTACTAATCTGAAGGTGGAATCCAGAATGTGTGCTTTATTTTAAAAATACTTCTCCAGTAATTTTGATAATTAGCTGAGTTTGGGAACCACTGTTCAATAAGAAAACTATAGATACTTTTAATCATGACCCTCATTAAAAAGAAAAGTTTAAATTATATTCAGAATGCTATGTTTATTTTTTAGTTTTTCTCCTTCTTTACCTAGTAACACTATAAAACCAAAAAGGGGAAAAAAATTACTCATAACTGCTCAGCTTTGACTCACTAACAGGTTTTTAAAAAAAAATCCTGTTTTATCTATATGTACACACATTTTTTAAATGGTATCATCAAAATGACAGACTACAACTTTGCATGTGTATCATCAGTTTGCAAAATTAGGGGAGAATGTGTAAAACATTTTACAACTCTCTGCATCCAAATGGGTTCAGATAAAATTTGGGGGCTTAAAAGTTAAGTGGAAAACTCATTTCAAAAGTAATGCTGGACAAACAGACTTTACATTTAAAGACAATTATTAAAAAGAAATGCAGATTTTCTATCTTCAACTGAATATCATTAACCTTTCAAAATATCAAACTCTTGGCTTCAAGGCTTACATTTTTTTCATAAGAGTCATCTAGTGGTGATTTTTCAGGCTGTATTCACAGCTCTTCAGCACGTGACAAAAGAATTCAAATAATAACAGCTAAGCATTATTAAGCATCAGTAATAGCCAGGCATTATTAGAAGGAGTTTATATGTATTAACACAGTTAATTTTTTTTTTTTTTTGAGGACTATATGAGATGGTACTATTTTATTCTTATTTTACCAGTCTGGAAATGCAGGCATGGAAAGGTTAACTATCTTGCCTAAGGTTTAAGTATTGAAAGAGGGATGGGGGACCAGGGCTTGAGACCCAGTTCTTAACTTACTCTATTAGTTCAAACAAGAGAGCACTGTGTGAGCAAAGCAACACTATTTTAATAAAAAGGCAAATGTGTGAAAAATAAAGCTGTAAGCTTAGAAAAGGAACATAATTAGCTCATTTTCTATTGCATCAAGACAGAGAATAAAAATAGATAAAAACAGTTAAGCCTACACAGAAGGGTATAACTTTTTAAAATCAAGACATAAAAAATGGATAGTTTAAGTGGACTTTCAAAAATACACGTAGTTGAATAAGTCTATCAGTGGGAAAGTATATTTTAGGAGTGATTCTGTAAAAGTGAAATAAATGTAATTTTTATGTTCTATAAAAAGATGGGAACTTCCCTGGTGGCACAGTGGACAGGAATCCACCTGCCAATGACGAGAACATGGGTTCAGTCCCTGGTTCAGGACGATTCCACATGCTGTGGAGCTAGGCATTATGTTCCACAAATACTGAGCCCAAGTGCTGCAACTGCTGAAGCCAAGCACCTAGAGCTTGTGCTCCACAACAAGAGAAGCCATCACAATGAGAAGCCAGCGCACTGCAACCAAGAGTAGCCCACACTCGCGGTAACTAGAGAAAGCCCATGCACAACAACAAAGACCCAGTGCAGCCAAAGAATAAATAATTAAAACGAAAATGAATTGTATCTTTAAAGAACTTAGAATAGGAAAGAGCTGAGAATTAACCTTATTTCTCAATCACAAACTTTTTATTGACTAGACTCATAAAATATTAATTCTTAAAATCAGAAACAGTCCATGGAATTCTCCAGGCCAGAATACTAGAGTGGGTAGCCTTTCCCTTCTCCAGGGGATCTTCCCAACACAGAGATTGAACCCAGGTCTCCTGCATTGCAGGTGGATTCTTCACCAGCTGAGCCACAAGGGAAGCCCAAGAATACTGGAGTAAGTGGCCTATCCCTTTTCCAGTGATCTTCTCGACCCAGGAATTGAACTGGGATCTCCTGCATTGCAGGCAGATTCTTTACAAACTGAGATATCAGGGAAGCCCTCAGAAACACTACAAGGACATAAACATTTAAACGCTATGGGCTTTCTTATATTGACATATATTTATGTAGACAAACTTGATGGACACTAGAAAAGGCTGGAATACTTTTTAAAATTATAGAATAATTTGATATAATTTAGAATCACTAAATATATGTTTTATTTGACTGAAACAAATTATTTATAGGATAACAAATACCTCAATTAACTTCAAATCTCATCGGTAATCTTCATTATTGAAAATCATACTTGCACTTTTCAATTTCTTCTTCAATTTTCTCAACAATAGCTGCATCCAGAATTTGTAAATCACAAGAAGACCGAGATAAAGTACTGACAGGATGTCCTTTTAGCCAAGTAATAATTTCTTGAACTTTCTCAGCACTATATTAAAAATAATAATTTTTTCACATTAATTAAAACTTTCTGAGGACTTATATAAAAAGCTTGATATAAACTTTCTGAAGGCTGTGGATTATAAATGATATAAAATATTTAACTAATCACTATACTTAATTGGGGCTAAATGTAAATATGGACATGTTACTTCTCAGTAATTTAAAAAAGAACACAAAAATTAGTTTAAAAGTACTTTACTGATATAAATGAAAGAAAAAATCACTTTAAGATCTTAAAGCAAGAACAAAACAATACAAAATCTTCCCCCCCAAAAGTAATATAAATTCTTGAGAAACTAACTACTACTTAACAGTGGAACCACGAAGTTGAGCTCTGAGGCGGTGAATCTCGTAACTTTTGCTTACCCGTTCTCATTTTCTCCAGGCCAAATGTCATCTTCATAGAACACATCCTCTTGGCTATTTTTGGCTATGTAACTGAATAGCTCTGGAGCTCTAGCCAAAGAAACAAATGACAACACTGCTTTTAAAAATACACATGGTGAATTTCATAGAAACTTCTGATCAAATAATTCTGAGTCTTAAGGGGATATAGTAAATATATTGAGAACTGATTACTATACACACGTAAGGGATAGAGACTAAAAGATTGAAAGTATTCCCAGGCCCTCATAAAAAGATGATGGAGAAATGACAATTCATAAATATAATAAACTATTACAATACTTATAAACTTCAGTCACTGATTCTATCCTTCTTGGACTATAATGATAGGTGATAAATATATAAAATAATATGTACAGATTCATAATAAAGCTAGAGCACTTTACAACAGAACGAATGAAAATCCATTAAAAGTTTCTTCTGATAGTCTTCAAAATTCCATTGCTCTCTGAACAGTGTAGCAGTACTCTAAATATATATACCAGACAGAATATATGTGCTTATTTTTGTTCCTTTCCCAGCCCACGAAAAGAATAGTAAAGGAAAAAGAAGGGCATGGACCTAGAAGACAGATGAACAAAGAAGCAGAGAATCTGATAGCACATGTGAGTTAACAGAACCTTAGAAACTGAAAACTGAATAGAGAAGTGTGAAATGATTTGACAGATGGGAACAGCTGTACCCTAAGCCACCAGAGTGAGAAGTCAACAAGAAGCAAGTTGATGTGAACTGTGGAAATCTGCAAAAGCTCAGGAGATATGACCTCTGTATGTTTTCATGCCACACTATGGGGTGAAGTTTATGAGGCTTTTAGTTGAAAATTTTGTATAATAAACAGTTAGGCAGTCACCTCTACCTCAGTGTAAATCCTGTAGTTTATTTACGGAGAAGTTGAACAGGGGCTGCTCAAGCCTTGTGTATTCCAGGCACAGGAAACTGGATGCAAGGGGCACGAGGAGGAGAGGCTAGGTGTTCTACTGAAAACAGGGCATCAGTGAAAGTATAACTACTATACATGCCACTAAGAAGCAGACTAGGAAGTGTAACACCTTTAAGAAGCAGGCCCTGAGATGGAGATAAACGTGGAGCAAGTTTATTAGTGTGGTCTGTGAAAACAACACCTGTGGAAGGGAAGGAAGCAGAACCAGGCCCATGTAGAATTTGGGCTCTGGTTCATTCTTAATGAACTCTTTGGCCAGCAGCATAGAGATCTCAAACCAGGATGGCTCTCCAGACTTATTCTGAACTGGGACAATCAGGTTGGCTGAGCCTTTATATCACTTTATTTAAATTTAAATTTATTTATTTTAATTGGAGGCTAATTACTTTACAATATTGTATTGGTTTTGCTATACATCAACATGAATCCGATGCCACGGGTGTACATGTGTTCCCCATCCTGAACCCCCCTCCAACCTCCCTCCCCATACCATCCCTCTGGGTCATCCCAGTGCACCAGCCCCAAGCGTCCTGTATCCTGCATCGAACCAGACTGGCGATTCATTTCTTATATGATATTATACATGTTTCAATGCCATTCTCCCAAATCATCCCACACTCTCCTTCTCCTACAGAGTTGAAAAGACTGTTCTATACATCTGTGTCTCTTTTGCTGTTATTTATTTATTTTTTTAAACATAGGTACTGGACATGAGGCTATTGCGGGAAAGGGATGTAACCGTAGGTGAGGCAGTTCTCTTCTGCCAGGCAATTTCTACAGAGGTCTTACTGCTGAGGGCTGAGAGACAGCTGCATTCCTGCTGTGCAGGGAATAGATTTTCAGTCCTGAAGAGGCATCTGGTGGTGTACTACAGAATCCACTATTTAATGAGACCCCATTCCTCTGGTTAATTTCCAGAACACTTGAAGTTTGTTTTGTTCTCTACATCTGTCCTCCAAAGAAAACATTGGAGAACATATTTCTGGGAAAACTACACAGCCCAACTGAAAAGATATACATATAGGTAGTGATATTTGGATATGCTCTGCCAAAATAGCCCAGTCCCACTGGACAAGCCTTATTGAAGCACATTAAATTTCCAATCAGTTTAACACTGCACACTAAAATACGGTAAGACCCTAAAGAACTACCAGGCCAAAAGAAAAAAAAAAAAAGCCTCAAAACAAACAAACAACATCCTCCCCCTCGCCCCAAATCCGAAAACACTTTAACATGAAAGGAGAGATCAAATCAAACAGAAAAGAAAAAAAAGAAAAGCAATCTGTAGAAAACAGAAAATACTGAGAACAGAAGAAAATCTAGATTGCTATCATTAGATAATAAAAGATATTTCATTTGTTATAAGAAAAAGATACTATAAATAGGGAACGTCAGAGAATGAGGACACTCTTTTAGAAATTAAAAATGGTTAAAGAAAAATAAAAAATGGTATCAGTTAAAGGTGAAGAAATCTCCCACTGAGTAGAACAGGAATATAACAATATAGAAAATGGATAAGAAGAGATAAGAAAATTAGGAGAATTAATCCTGTAGGTCTAACATATACCAAAGGAATCTTGGGTAAAAAAAACACAAAATGGTGACAAGGAAATTATCAAAGAAATAATACGAGAAAGTTTCTTGGAACGGAAGGGCATCAGCTTCAAGTCTGAAAGGGCTGAACAGCAAAATGAAAGAAAAATGACACACCATCACATTATTAAACAGCTTTGGTAACAGAATATTCTAGAAAGTTTTCAGAAAATGAAAATAGATCATCCATAAAGATTCAGAATCAGAATGGCACAAGACTTCTTGACAGCAAAGGAAACAAGAGAATGGAGCAGTGCTTTTCAAATTCTGAATGAAAAGAATATCCAATCTAGGACTCTAGACCAAGGTAAGCTATCAGTGAAGTATCAGGGAGGTTTGAAGAAATGTCCAGACATGCAAGCTTTCTCAGGAAGCTACCTGCATATCAAGTTGAAAAGTCAAGAAAAAGCAGGCTATATGACATTTTAAAAGAAATATGGAGGTAAACAGAATAATCTAAATTTTCAGATGGTAATTTGGGATTGAAATGTATCCCCTCCATCCCCCTCAAATAAGGTTCAACTCCTAGTACCTCAGAATGTGACCTTATTGTGAAATAGGGGTTTTTTTAAATGTCTTTTTTAAAAAAACTGAAGTATAGTTGATTTACAATGTTGTACCAGTCTCGGCTGTACAGCAAAAAGATTCAGTTATAAATACATAAATATATATATACACACACACATTGTTTTGTATATTCTTTTCCATTATGGTTTATCACAGGATAGGAATATAGTTCCCTGAGCTATTAGGACCTTGTTGTTTACCCATTCTAAATGTAACAGTTTGCATCTACCAACCCCAAACGCCCAGTCCATCACTCTCCCTCCCTCCTCCCCCTTGGCAATCACAAATCTGTTCTCTATTTTTTTTATGCTTTTTAAAAAATTGAAGTATAGTTGATTTACAATGTTGTACCAATCTCTGCTGCAAAGTGACTTAGTTATAAACATACATACGTTCTTTTTTTATATTCATTTCCATTATGGTTTATCACAGGTACTGAACACATGAAATAGGGTTCTAAAAGAAGTAATCAAATTAATGTCATTCAGTTCAGTTCAGTTGCTCAGTCGTGTCCGACTCTTTGCAACCCTATGAATCGCAGCACGCCAGGCCTCCCTGTCTATCACCAACATCCGGAGTTCACGCAAACTCACGTCCATTGAGTCAGTGATGCCATCCAGCCATCTCATCCTCTGTTGTCCCCTTCTCCTCTTGCCCCCAATCCCTCCCAGCATCAGGGTCTTTTCCAATGAATCAACTCTTCCCATGAGGTGGCCAAAGTATTGGAGTTTCAGGTTCAGCATCAGTCCTTCCAAAGAACACCCAGGGTTGATCTCCTTTAGAATGCACTGGTTGGATCTCCTTGCAGTCCAAGAGACTCTCAAGAGACTTCTCCAACACCACAGTTCAAAAGCATCAATTCTTCAGCGCTCTGCCTTCTTCACAGTCCAACTCTCACATCCATACATGACTACTGGAAAAACCATAGCCTTGACTAGACGGACCTTTGTTGGCAAAGTAATGTCTGTGCTTTTCAATATGCTATCTAGGTTGCTCATAACTTTCCTTTCAAGGAGTAAGCGTCTTTTAATTTCATGGCTGCAGTCACCATCTGCAGTGATTTTGGAGCCCCAAAAAATAAAAGTCTGATACTGTTTCCCCATCTATTTTCTATGAAGTGATGGGACCAGATGCCATGATCTTCGTTTTCTGAATGTTGAGCTTTAAGCCAACTTTTTCACTCTCCTTTTACTTTCATCAAGAGGCTTTTTAGTTCTTCTTCACTTTCTGCCATAAGGGTGGTGTCACCTGCATATCTGAGGTTACTGATATTTTTCCCGGCAATCGTGATTCCAGCCTGTGCTTCTTTTAGCCCAGCGTTTCTCATGATGTACTCTGCATATAAGTTAAATAAGCAGGGTGACAATATACAGCCTTGACGTATTTCTTTTCCTATTTGGAACCAGTCTATTGTTCCACATCCAGTTCTAACTGTTGCTTCCTGTCATTAGGATAGCCCTAATCCAATATGACCAGTGTCCTTATAAAAGGGGAAATTTGCACAAAGAGGTAGACACAAACAAAGGAAAGATGATATGCAGCAAGTGAAAGTGAAGTTGCTCAGTCATGTCCGACTCTTTGCAACCCCATGGACTGTAGCCTACCAGGCTCCTCTGTCCATGGGATTTTCCAGGCAATAGTACTGGAGTGGATTGCCATTTCCTTCTCCAGGGGATCTTCCCAACCCAGGGGTGGAACCCAGGTCTCCTGCATTGTAGACAGATGCTTTACCGTCTGAGCCACCAGGGAAGTCCTGGATATGCAGCAAAGGAAACCATAAACAAAACAAAAAGATAACCCACAGAATGGGAGAAAATATTTGCAAACAAAGTGACTGACAAAGGATTAATCTCTAAAATACACAAAAAGTTCACATAACTCTATGTTAGAAAAACAACTCAATAAAAAATGGGCAGATCTGTGAGAAATATATACATTTCTCCAAAGAAGAAGCACAGATAGCCAAAAGGTACATGAAAATATGTTCAACAATCCTAGAGAAAGTGTGTAGAATGGGGTCCCCCTCCCAAACTGTTAGTGAGAATATAAACTGATACAAGTGCTATGGTGAACAGTATGGAGGTTCCATGAAAGACTAAAAATAGAATTACTATCTGATCCAGCAATCTCACTCCTGGGCCAGTATCTTGAAAAAAACATAATCCAAAAAGATAAATGCACCCCAATGTTCACCACAGCACTATTATTTACAATAGCCAAGACATGGAAGCAATGGAAATGTCCATCAGCAGAAGAATGGATAAAGAAGATGTATACATATATTCAATGGAATATTACTCAGCCATAAAAAGGTATGAAATAATGCCATTTACAGCAAGATGAATGGACCTAGATTATCATACTAAGTGAAATCAGACAGAGAAAGACAAATATAATATGATATCACTCATATGTGGAATCTAATTTTAAAAAAATGAGACAAATGAATTTATGTATTTGTACATTATACAAATGTACAAACAGAAACAGACTTTCAAACACAAACTTATGATTACCAAAGGGGAAAAGTAGGGGACAGGGATAAATCAGGAGCTTGGGATGAACACGCATACACTACCATATTTAAGATAGATAACCAACAAGGACAGAGGAGCCTGGCAGGCTACAGTTCATAGGGTCGCATAGAGTTGGACACAATTCAAGTGACTCAGCACGCATGCATAACCAACAAGGACATATTATATAGCACAAGGAACACTATTCAATAATCTGTGATAACCTGTAAGGGAAAACAATGTAAAAAAGAATGAATATATATATATGTTTTAATATAACTGAATCACTTTGTTGTATATCTGAAAGACAATGCTGTAAATCAACTATACTCTAATAAAATTCAAAGAAAAGGATGATATTAAGACACATAGGGAGAAAAACCATGTGAAGATGGAGGACTGGGGTAATACAGCTATAGGCTAAGGAACAAAACTTATGAGGCTACAAGAAGCTAGGAGGGAGGCATGGACAGTTCCTTCCCTAGCACCTCCAGGGGAGGTATGGCCCTATCAACACCTTGATTTTGGACTCTGGTCTCCAGAACTGTTGAGACAATAAATTCCTGTCTTTTTAAGCCACGCAGTTTGTGGTAGTTTGACAAAGCAGCCCTAGGAAACTAATGATTCTCAAATATGAAAGAGTTAGAAACCAGTGAAACAATGGAGAGAACATTCAATCATTTAACAGAAATAAGAGATATTTCCTGTAAATCTTTGACACTGAGTAAACTCAGTAAATCCTGGTACTCAGATTTCTCACTTTTATAATGAGGAGTTGAGACCTATTGATTTCTCAGACTATTTCAGTAATAAAAATCAATAATTCTAGGATAATAATCAACTGTCCAGCTGGAGTTTTAAGAAAATTCACTATGCCAAGGGTTGTTGTGTTTATATATATCAATTTTATTACTACTGACACAGACATTTAGACTAGTGAAAAATTTATGACAGTAAGTTAAAGAAATTTTTAATTAAAGGGAGGCCATTCTCATTAACCTTTTTCACTGTGAATAATTTAAGTACAGTATTTTCCCACTCTGTTTTAGTTAATGTCTATAACACTCCATGACATTAGATTAATTCATATGTATCATGTTTTACTAAAGGAAACACTTTCCTTATCAGCAAGGCAAAATCCTTATCACATTTCTACGTTTTTGGATGCCTAGTAGGATCCTGCCATAGAAACTTACCTCTCCAAATACTCTGCAAGAAGTTGTTCTGCTGCAGATGAATACATCCATTCGTTTCCAACTTTCTTAGTATATCCAGGTACCTCCTCATTTTTTTTGTTGAATTTGAGATTCAAACCCACATTTGCTTTATGGTCTCCATGAGGGCTGAATTTAAACCACACACACACATACACACAAAAGTTTTAAAATTTTGTTCAAAGAATACAAAGCTTTGCTTTCAATTTTTAGAAAAGTTTTCTATGTTTTAGTTATCATGGTTATTTTCAAAGTAGTAGAAAAACTAGAGGAAAGGCTTCAAAACCCAAGTTAACAAAGCATATAAACAGACTATATAATTAGAGAGGAGAATGAAACAGGAAAATTCAGGGAAATATATTATGAGATTCACACACACCTTCTGATACCTTTTTTCAAGGTTCAATTTGTTAGCTGCTAAAAATAAGAACTGTCTTTCCAACCACCTACAGCATGTGCCATTTAGATGAAAGATCACCATCAGAGGATTTATACGTAATTTTTAAGGAAAATTCAAAGCAATAAGAGAAAATAAATACTGAAATATTAACCATTTAAATTTTATCATTTATTTTTTTCTGCCACTTTAAGTAAATTTCTCTAACATAAACTTACTTTCTCCTAGATCCTCTTCCAATAAAAATACTTCCTGTAAACCTTGAAACAAGGTATCCACTCACTCCAAGGCGACTGGCCAACACATATCCTGGGTTGTACTTTATAGAATATTTCTTTAAATATAAAAACAAAAAAGTCAATTATGGAAACACAAAGCATTAAAACAGTATATCTTACCTTTAAAATCTGGAGACAATCAAGACATCACTAACATTTTGGATTGTGGCAATGAAAAGATTCTTAAAAAAGTAAGTGACCTATTTTCCTACTCCACCCCATCCCCAACTTTTTTTTAAAGAGGATTTATAGGTAGAATTTTTCTGCTCTTTTCTATCCTTAAAGGACAGGATTCCCAAGGATGAATGAAAGGGGGAGGAAATAACACAGTTTTTGAAACTGTCTCAAGACATAAACACTACTGTAAGTACTAAATGGCAAGTTCTATAGGTGAGAACTAGTTTTAAAAAATTCCTTTTCATATTCTAAGAAGGATCTGGTAAAGTACTTGGGACAAAATGAGGTCTTGATAATTACAACATTGAATTAAAACATGAGTATGTCATCAAAATAGTTGCTACGGAGCAAAACTGAGTGCCCTTCATATGTGGATATATGTAATATTTATTTCTCCTAATTATTAATTATCATATGAAAATAACAAGTATGTAGAGGCTCATAATAGCATCATTAATATAATTCAGTCAATGAAATGTAACTTTTATTTATGTATTTAGGGGAAGAAACTATGAAGATAGTCAAATTAAAAAAAAGTATCAGATCATATAATTTTTAACCCCAGGAAGCAAATTACTCACACATTCAGTACCAATGATGGTAAGCTATCATATACTACAAACATCATGTGTACAATAATATACACATACTTATTTTATATAGATTTCATATACTATATTCTTATAAATGAATATATAAATACAATAAATGCTATATTTATTAATACATTATATAATTATTTTATATTCTTATTTCATGGGAATGTAAGGATAAAGTGTCTGCCTCCAATGCGGGAGACTCGGGTTCGATCCCTGGGTTGGGAAGATCCCCTGGAGAAGGAAATGGTAACCCACTCCAGTATTCTTGCCTGGAGAATCCCATGGACGGAGAAGCCTGGTAGGCTACAGTCCACAGGGTTGCAAAGAGTCGGACACGACTGAGCGACTTCACTCACTTACTTTCAAAAGTAAAACAAAATTTTCAGAGATTCATAAGGAATTATTTTCCACCATTATTTTTTTTTTAATGATCATGTCTATAATGACCCCTAAATGAACAAATTTTTCAGGCACTTGAGACATAGAGTCACTTTTTTTTTTTAAAGTCACTCAGTCATATCCACCTCTTTGTGACTCCATGGACTATATAATCCTTGGAATTCTGCAGGCCAGAATACTGGAGTGGGTAGCCTTTCCCTTCTCCAGGGGATTGGCACAACCCAGGGATTGAACCCAGGTCTCCTGCATTGTAGGCGCATTCTTAACTAGCTGAGCCACCAGGGAAGCCCAAGAATGCTGGAGTGGGTAGCCTATCCCTTCTCCAGCAGATCTTCCTGACCGAGGAATCAAATGAGGGTCTCCTGCATAGCAGGTGGATTCTTTACCAACTGAGGGAAGCCCCATAATGTCACTAACACAATACATTAATATGATAGTAAAGAATGCAACACAATTTTTCTATCAAAATCATGATCAGATTTAGAAATAATACCAACAAATCAAATAATGCTTTCCAGAATAGAAAGGAAGAATTAAGGCAGTAGTTCTCTATCACAGATGGTACTGCTTTTTGAATAAGCATTTGACATCAATAAATGACACAGGCTACAGGTACTTAAGTGTCCAGGGACCAAGGATGCCAACTGTCCTGCCATATACAGGGCAGTCCTCTTTCACACACAGTTGACCCACTCAGAAGATAGCTTTCCTTTTGAAAAATACTGGATTATACTATGGTTAAAATTAATTAAATCACCACAAATATGCTAGTATATGTAAAATAAGAAGTAGAGAAAGAAGAAGGTTTGAGTGAAAGTTAAAGAAAGAAAATATACTGGAGAGGGCATGCCTAGCAACACTGTACCCTTAGAACTGGGCAGGCTGTTTCAGATCTAGAAAAAGCCAAGGATGAAGCAACACAAGTTCTTCTACCTCCACTGGCTCCCAAACAAAGCTCCAGCTTCTTCATTTAAAGGTTCACTTTCTGATTTCCTGACTATGACTTCTGAATTATTTCTCCAAAAGAGACCCCATGGCAAGATTTTAGGGCCTTCTCTGCTCTCCATAAAGGTTCCTCACGTGTATGCTAAAGCTAAGGCCTTAAATTCATGTCACAGGAAATAAAATTTTAGATTTCACCACTAGTGAAAATAAAATATAAGTAGCAACAGCTGGCTAAATGTGAATTAATTTCAGTCAAGTTAATTATCTAATCAATCAGTATGAACAAATGATAGATATCAGGATTACCACCTTATTTTAAAAGGGAAAAATAAAAGAATGCCATGAACTTAAGTGCAGTTTCTAATTTTCTCCAGGGACTGTTCATCTTTAGCTGAATAGAGATGCATAACCTTTGCAAGAAGGTCATTTGTCACTTGTAACTAAAAGTTAAGGCTTTAAAAAACCTATCTATTCCCAGAAGATATATTAGTCAATGTGCCACTTACAAGCTTGAACAAAATAACCCATAACAACTATTACAGATTAATAATAGGATTTCAGCTGTTTTTTCCCTCCCAAAGATCTGCATGAAGTTTTGAGTACAGATGCCATACTTATTTTTAAATAATACTAGAGGCAACTGTGAGAGAATTTAATCAGTGTTAAATAAAATATTTGCAATAACTCAAAGGTGGTACCAAAAATATCCCTCTAACATTTAAAAAGTTAATTCTAAATTAAACAATATGGACTGTTATACTCACATGTTGGTTTTGTATTAAAGCATCAAGATTGGGTTCACATGGAATGCTGAAAACCACACGAATTCTGCCTTCTGTAATCACATCCCCTGAATCTTGAACCTTAGAGGGGAAAAAAAAAAATCACAATATATTTGAGTCTCTTTCATTACATTTTATTTACTTATTTTTCTACTTATTTGAACAGTGTTTATTATTTCTGAAATACAGTAAAACGAGCTGAATAGTGGAAATTTTCTTGGAACTTGTAAGTGAATGTGCTTAGATTATAAATTTGAGTCACTGTACTTTGCTTTAACCACTGTTAACCAGTCTTTAAAAAAAAACAAAACAAAACTAACTTCAATTTGCAAATAAGTTCAAACTACCAAAAAGCTGCAAAAATAAAAACAAGTCAAAGAACATTTACCCAGATTCACCTATTATCAGCATTTTACTAACGTTTGTGCTCTATGTGTATTTGTGTGATTCCATACTCAGTCACTAAGTTGTGTCCAACTCTTTGTGACCCCAAGGACTATAGCCCAACCAGGCTCCTCTGTTCATGGGATTTCCAAGGCCAGAATACTGGAGTAGGTTGCCATTTGCTTCTCCAGGGGATCTTCCTGACCCAGGAACAGAACCCGGGTCTCCTGCTTGGCAGGAGGATTCTTTACTGCTGAGTCACTGGGGAGCCCCATGTGTGTATTTACATACACATAATTACTTTTTGGAAATTCCTGAGGGCGTATTATATATATCATATATGGGCTTCCCTGGTGGCTCATGGTAGGGAATCTGCCTGCAATACAGGAGACCCCTGGATCAGGAAGATCCCCTAGAGAAGGCAATGGCAAATCACTCCAGCATTCTTGCCTGGAGAATTCCATGGACATAGGAGCCTGCAGGATGCACACAGTCCAACGGGTTGCAGAGTCGGACATGACTAAGTGACTAACACTTTCACCATGTGTGTATTTACATGTACATAATTACTTTCTGGAAATTTCTGAGAGTGTATTATATACATCATATCTGTAACCACTTTGGTAAATAAGAAGGATATTTTATTATATTACCATAGTATAGTTATTAAGTAAATAAACATGACAAATACTTTAATTTATTGCCTGTGTATCAATTTTGTCTGTTGACCTAAAAATGACTATATTTATATAAAACTCTTTTCTCCCTCTACCACAGGACCAAGCAAGGATCAGATATTGCATTTTGTTGCCATTATCTCTTTAGCCTCCTTTAAACTAGAATTTACCTAGAGTGCCTGTCTTTTATACACTAACCTTTCAAAGAATATATTTCATGCCTCCCTCTCCACCCTGTGTTTTTAAAAAAGTTCTACAATTTGGAGTTTTCTAGTGCTTTTTTGTGATTAAAAAACGAAAAGTGCACAGAAAATATGTTCTTTGTAGGCTATCTCATCTGGAGGTACAGAATATTCATCTGTCCCTCAAAGATATTAATATTAATCATAAAATCAAGATGTTGCTCAACTTCTTAACTGTATGATGATAGTTTTTTGTTTTCCCTGCAACTAAATTAACAATCTATGGGGAGACATCTTCTAAGACCATGAAAATATCTTGTTCCTGGATCAAAGGCTCCCCTTAGATTTGTCTTCCAATGACTGCTGCCTGATCCAACCTGAATCACAATGCATGTTAAACGGTGGTTTTCCAACTCCCTCACTCCCTCCACAATTATCCTTGAAATAGAACTAGAAGCAAATGCTCTTTTCCTCCCTATTCATTTATCTATTTCTTATCACTATGGAATCATGCATTTGTAATGATTTATAATTAACATGTACTTGATTAATTTAGTACTTAAATAGTCCCACATTTGGCCAGTCAGAGGCTCTTCAACCTGGTTCCTGTGTTTATGTGATACGCTCACATCACTTGTGAACACTTCCTTGCTTTCCCGCATAACTAGAGGTTCTAGGCTCATCTTGAACTTATTCTGCTCCAGCCCTGTATTCAGCCTTTTCTTTGAGAAGCCTCATTCCTTTTATTGGGATATGGTGTTAGAGATCAAGATCAACATGGTACCACAGTGTCTTTGCTTCCAATTCTTAAAGCAAATAGAGCCAGAAAATATATTTCTGTATTGAGACATACACATTTATGCATCTACAAATATACATACATAGATATATGCACACATGTACCATATACATACCTTTAAATCTTTTAAGGTATTTTAGTAATCACGAGTTCACATTACTACCTCCAATTTTAATCTTTCCTCACAAGTTCTTTCTTGCATTCTCCTGTTCTATACATGCATGTACCTCTTCTCATGTGAGAGGTAGAGTTCCCCAAAACATCAACACATATATAAATTCACATGATTTACATCTAAAATACATAATAATATATCTAAAATAATTTCAGAACTGCCTCATACATGCTACCACAATAAATAAACCTACAAAAAAAGAGATCAGAATCTGAATTCTTTTTCCATCACTTCCTGATCTCAATGTGCTCAACACTAAACATATACAGCCAAATACTGTGCTTATAAATTAGATGAATAAATTTTTTCTTATTTTTCCCATTCAGTATTACATTTTTACTTTACACCTAAATGAAGAGAAGTTAAATAATTGTATTAACTTGAAACCAGGAAGAATTTTAATTAGTAATAATAACAGAAACTAACCTCTCCAGTACATCCATAGTAGGGTGTTCCCAGCATAAAGACCATACTTCTAGGAGGAAACAAGTCATCCAATGTTTTTATACTGGAGAAACGGGAGTCAAAAGCTCGGATGTCCTATGTAGAATTAAATATAAAAGTGAGTCATCATGGTCAAAATTTCTATAGATTGCATATCAGGATTTTTTTCCTATGGGATTATGACTATGTGGTCTACAAATGTCAAATGTAAAGATTTTCTACATAACAATATTAGAAATGAAATGTTATCTCCTTATATGCCAGACACTCTTCTAGGTACTTCACACATTTATTAGATCATTTCATCCTCAAGACAACCCTCTGTAGCAAAGACCATTACTAGACCCACTTTATAGATGAGGAAACTAAAGCATGGAAAGAGGCGATCTTGTCTTAGGTTATATAGCTAAGAAATAAACTCAGTCGGTGCTCTTACTCACTATGCTACACTATTTGCTCTAAATTACATTATCGCTACATGCTTTTAAAAAACTTTGTCCCCTCACAACATCTAAGATCACAAACACAGTAGCAATAAATTTACTAATTTATTTAAAGATTTTTTTTAAGGATAAAAATAAATACATACAAGTTTCCTAGACACACCCAGAATGAGTGTCTGAGCATGTTATACTCCTTTTAAAGACCAAAGTATCTTGCAAATTATATTAAATAACAATATCAATATATATTGCTACATATTAATATGATTTAGTCTTTTCTTTATACAGTGTACAACAGTGTACATTAAGATAGGATGGAGACCTGATGGAGACTTACTTTAACAATGGTTTGATAAACAAATGGAAGAACTTGTTTTGACCATTGTTTCTCTAGACGGACTTCTCCATTTTGATTTATTTGATATTTACGACCTGTGAGTAACTGACCATATACAACTGCAGATGTTTCGTTTATTATTATTCCTTTTCTTCTCAGGTAGCTCAAAGAAAAAATAAAAAAGAAACAAAGTTGTGTATGAGTGTATATACATTCTATAATGATAACCAACATTAAACCACCAACTCATAATCAAATCCGTAAATAAATTTTAAATAAATATGCTAGTAGTTCTGAGTACCTAATAAGACTTTTTACACTATTTTGTAGCTACCCTTCCCAAAGTCTATAAGATTAAATAAGAACTCAGAGAGTTATAAGAAACTCCCATATTTCATAACCACTAGGCTGGCTATAACAAAAAGCAGAAAAACAAGAATGGTGGAAAAGATATGGCGAAACTGAAACACTTGTACACTGCGGATGGAAATATAAAATGGTGCAGCCACTGTGGAAAACAGTTTTGACAGTTCCTCAGAAAGTTAAACACAGAACTGCTAAACAGCTCAGCAATTTCACTTTTAGGTATATAACCAAAGAACTGGAAACACATCATCAAATAAATATTTATAGACCAATGCTCATAGCAGTGCTATTTACAATAGCAAAAAGGTGGGAAGAAACCGTATGTCCACCAACAGATGAACGCATAAACAAAAGGTGACACATACATACAATGAAATATTTGCCCATAAAAAGAAGTAAGTACTGATATACTACAATATGTATGAACTCCCTAAACATGCTATGTGAAATCAGCCAGATAGAAAAGGTCACATATTATGTGATTCCATTTATATGAAATATTCAGAATAGATGAATCTAAAAAGACAGCAAATAGAGACTGACAGGGAGAGGCATTCAGTGGCCTTTTCAGGCTAAGCCAGGGGTTGGCAAGCTATGGTCATGGGCCAAATTCAGACTGCTCCCTGTTTTTATAAATAAATTTTATTCGAACAGTCACTCATTTATTTAATGTCAATGGCTGCTTTGTGATACAACAACAGAGTTGAGTAGTTGTAACAAAAACTATAAAATCAACAAAACCTATAGTATTTACTCTCCAGCCTTTACAGAAAAAGTTTGCTGATCCTTTTTCAGCTTGATTTTTTAGCTCACTGATTCAGTCTTCAGTATGCCCATATAATACTTAGAACATCCACTGAACTAATTATAAAAATCACAATTTTAATTTTTGTATACATGCTTATACTTAAATATATGCATTATATGTTTTATAGATACATAGTACATAGTTTAATAACATTACTATATATATTTTTTATACCAAAATTTAAATTATGCTGAAAAAGCCAGATGTGTTTCCTATCCTTATGGAGCATACTATTCATGAAAAGAGTCATTAGAGTAATCACACTCATAAATCTATTAACATGATTCTATTTATGTGCTATAAAATAAAATTCAGAATAATGTGAGCTATGACAAGGGTATCTAACTTACACTACTGGGAGGCAAAAAATGCTCTACTTTTCCCTCTAACAGCTATGTTTATCTCCTTTTATGCTGGATAGCTTTTCATGGTCATTTAAAATTTTTCCTGTTTAATAATTTTAGAATAAGGATATTATTGCCTGGTATTAGCTCCTAAATTACAGAAGAGATATCTTCTTGAGTTCTCATTTATCAATAGATGCTATTACAGTTTAAACAGGAGGACTGATGGATATACATTTATAACAACACTTTATGTGCCACTGCCTGTTTCTATTACTCTATCTTGATTTAAGGAATTCCAGTGTTTGGATGGACACGACTGAAGCAACTTAGCAGCAGCAGCAGCAGCAGTGTTTGGATGAAAAAAGAGAGGTACTATTAGAGTGGGATCATGGGACACAAAGCATCCTGAAAATCCAGGGTTAGCTTCTTGTTACTTAGTTGGTATAGAACTTGCATTTCTGAATTCAGGGGCATAAGGGGTTTGGATATAGGTAAGACAGAAGAGTAGGGAGGAGGGAAGGGTGAAAAACAAAGGAGAGTATTCCATCTTATTCTTATTACTAACATGGGGGCAAGAAATTCATGACCTTATGGCTAGTAAAATGAATGCTGAAATTCAGGCAACTTTTTAACTGTGTATTCCTAGGGTAAGTGATTATGTCTTTCCTTCCTTCCTTTCTTTTTCAGTATGTCGTGAAGTATTTTACTGACAAACTGGACAAAGTTCTAACTGCTGCTAATTAGATTTTATTTTAAATTAGAACTCATTACTTTTTTTAATATATAAAATGAAGATGCATTCAGTATTCAGAGTGACCACAGTGTTAAGTGAAAAATCAGTTAAAAAATAACTACATTAGACTACCACATTCTAGTTCAATGACATTAATACTATTTATAATACTCACTATTCTGAAATTCCTTGTACTTCTTTTGTCCAATTACACTGTTCTTTGTCTCCAAGATGGACCACTTTAGATGGTGGTGCAGTTCTTCCCAAATAAAGCTTCTGTGTTCCTGGAGGTTCTTCCAAGTAAAACCTTGAAAATTAAAATAAAAATTAAATTACCTCCAAATTTGTGGTTTAACATAGAGTTCCAGTAGTGTGAGTCTTCAAAGTGAAAAGATTTCTACATGGTATAATAGAAAAAAAAAACAAAACACCTCCTTTCTTAAAACTGTAAAAGGAATTTCAGAACAAGGACTTATAAAACATTTTAATCAAAACTTAAAAACAAATAGTATTCTCTTTAAGAAATTAAAATAAATACATAATAAAATACAAACTTTTAAAGAATACTCTCAAATTTAATACAGTATTTTTGCTGAAAAAAAGTTTAACTTGATCCTAATCAAGCCACCATACCTAACTCCCAGTTTACAGGAAATACGTGGGATGAAGGACCAATTTAAATGACACTAATAGGCAACAACTACCTAAATTCAGAATCTACAAAATAACTGACCTATACTCTAAGAAAAAAAGGCAGGGAAGTTAAGTTTAGCTAGGTCTTGGGATATAAAATTAATATACAGGATCAATTATATTTCTGTATACTAGCAGGGGAAATGGAACCTTAAAATACCATCTATTGTTGTGGTTGTTTAGTTGCTAAGTCATGTCCGACTCTTTTGCGACCCCACAGACTGCAGCCTGCCAGGCTCCTCTGTCCATGGAACTCTCCAGGCAAGAATATTGGAACGGGTAGCCATTCCCTTCTCTAGGGGATCGTCCTGACCCAGGGATTGAACCCAAATCTCCTGCACTGTAGGCTCATTCTTTATCACAGATCCATCTGGGAAGTCCAATACCATTTATAGTTGCTTCAAAAATTTTAAATACTTATGTAGGTATAAATCTAACAAAATATGTATAGGTTCAGTATACTGAAAAAAACAAAATAGCAATAAAAGAAATCAAAGATTAAAATTAATGGAGCGATAAAAGGGGATCCATTTGGATCAGAAAATTCAACAAAGATGTCAAGTCTCCCCAAATTATGTTTAATAAAATTCCTATCAAAATTTATCAAAGATTTTTTATAGATGTTAAAAAAATTCTAAAATATATATGGAAAGGCAAAGGACCAAAAATATCTTAAATAATTTTGAAAAATAAAAAAAAGGTGGAAGGAATCCTCTACCTAAGGTTAAGACTCACTACATAGTTACAGTAACAACACAATGTGGTGCTGGCATAAAAAACAGACACAGAGACAAAATGGAACAAAATGGAGAACCCACAATGTAGATCCATACAAATATTCTCAACTTATTTTTGACAAAGATGTAAAAGCAATCTAATGGAGGAAGGAGAGTTTTTTCAACAAACAGTGCTAGAGCAAGCAATTCAATATTCAGAAACTTGACCTCATACTTTATATAAAAATTAACTCAAAATAGATCATGGATTTAACTACAAAAGGAGGAAAAACTATAAAAAAATCTCAAGATAATCATTGGGACTTAAGGTAGGTGAAGAGTGCTTAGACCAAAAGCATGATCCATTAAAAAAAAAAAAAACTAATAAAAAACTAAACTTCAACAAAAAGGCAGGGGAAGTGAATTCTGGTGATGAAAAAAGAATCGTCAAGATTCATATTAGTGTTGACTTCTCATCAACAAAATTAAATGTTAGGACAAACAGATATGTTTGCAGAGATCTGAGGGAAAAGATTAGGCTTCTAATTCTAAACCTATGTGGGGGAAAAACAACACAAAAATTTTTCTGGGTAAGTAATAATTCAGAAAGCATTAACATCCTTAAATTTTCTCTGGAAAAAAAAATTAGGGAGTTTTAAACGTGAAAAAAGAACAAGACATCAGACCAAGTTTACATGAAATAAATGTAAAAGATGTCAAAGAATAGATTGTCTAAATACTCACTGATAAAATGATTGTGAAATTAAATAAAGTGTTAAGAAATTATCTTTAGAATAGAAGATATATGTTTTAAAAATTACATATTATTTAAATGAAACCTGGGAAGGGTGTGAAAAAGGTAAAGTTACATATGCTATTCAATCTTGTCAGAAATAAATATATTTGCTAACAAGGACAACTGGTAGAAAAGAATTAGGATATGGAACTTTCAAGTTATTAAAAGGAAAAGAAGGCAAAAGGGTAAAAATAATATATGCATCTAAAATATATGCATCTCAAGGGATGTACAATAAACTGTCAACAGTGGTTGAACTTGAAGGGTGTGATTAGAGAACTTTCATTTGCACTAGAGAGTGTAAATATTTTACAAATATTGTATCAATTAAAATGTATGAATGCTGCTGCTGCTGCTAAGTCGCTTCAGTCGTGTCCGACGCTGTGCGACCCCACAGGCAGCAGCCTACCAGGCTCCTCTGTCCCTGGGATTCTCCAGGCAAGAATACTGGAGTGGGTTGACATTTCCTTCTCCAATGCAAGCATGCATGCTAAGTTGCTTCAGTCATGGCTGACTCTGTGCGACGCTATGGACAGCAGCCCACCAGGTTTTTCTGCCATAGGATTTTCTAGGCAAGAATACTGGAGTGGGTTGCCATTTCCTTCTCCAAAATGTATGAATAAAAGCCATCAAATAGCAAAGCATATATACACTTTAAAAATTACAAATAAAATCTTACTTAGTTTCTCCATCTGATACACCAACAACTCTAGCTTCTTCAAGATGAGGCCAATTAACAAAGACAGACTTCCCAAGCACTGATGAAGCTATATTTTCTATACTCTTAAAGTAAAAGCAGAAAAATTCATTACTGTTTTAGGTCCAAGAGAAAATTTTAAAGAGGCAAAATTAAATAATTAAAACTGGCTTGTGTTTTTAACTGTGTACTTGAAATCTATAAAACCCCACCTTAGAGTAATTAAAATATAAAAATATTTGATCACTCAAGCCAATTATTCCCTGCTCGTAACTGCTCTTCACAGCTTTATTTCAACTTAATTATTCTATCCAGTCAAATTTTGTTTTTTAAATTTCTCTTAAGTTGTGCCTTTATTGCTAACTACTCTTTTCTTTAACATTTCTGTTCCTTTAGATTTTTGGGGTTTTTTCCCCCTTTCCTTTTTTATAAAAAATAGTTTTAAGTTGTTTTTAGCTATCTGCTTTTTTTTTACTCTTTATAATTTATTATGAATCTGTGGAAGTTTACCAACATAACCTTCCCCTCTGCCAATCTCTTATTAGATGGGAACTATGACCAACTTAAGGACTTTTCAACAGTATAAACATCACACTAGGAAGCTTGCCTCTTCCTCATCATTTCTTCAACAGCATTGGCAGTTATTAGTGAAGTGAAGCCCACTGATTTTAATCCTAAATGAGATTACTTGGTGAGAAAATAGATTTCAGTAAATTCAAACAAAAGGACACTGCCCTATAACATGAGTATTACTGCTCATGATATAGCTAACATTAATAGAAATAATGTTCACCAAGAAACTCAGGTTTTTAGTTCTGCTTCTAACTAGCTGAGCCAATGTCTGATTTCAATCTTCTTAATTTTTTTTAATTTGTAAAATTATGAGCTGGATTAGTTGTTTTACAAAATTCCATCCAGTAGTAAAATCCTATGATTCTATTATTCTCATGATTATCTGTTTATTTTTCTCATGGGAACTGAAAAAAGTGAAAAGAACAGCACAGATGTCTAGAAAAGAGCTATTATTCATTATTTCATATCAGATAGACAGCAAAAAAAGAATTTAAGAAATGTGATTTCATTTGTGATTGCTATGATTAAATAAGAACACTAGACTTATCTCAAGTTAGAAACCACGGGTTCAAAATTGGGTTCTATTTCTTTTCAGCTATAGAGTGTTAAGCAAATCCTTTAATCCCACTGAGTCTCAGTTTTCTTTTATGAGAAGCTGTAACATCTACCTCACAATATTCATTTAAGGATAAAATAATATACACAAAAACCTTTGTAAACTATAAAATGCTGTACAGTCAGCTTTTTGTATCCATGGGTTCCACATCTGCAGACTCAACCAACCTCTAATGGAGAATACTTTGGGGAAAAAAAAACAACTTCAGAAAGTTTCAAAAGCAAAACTTGAATTTGCTAAATGTTGGCAACTATTTACATAGCATATAAATTGTATCTACAATTATTTATATTGTGTTAGGCATTATAAACAATAAAGATGATTTAAAGTGTAAGGGAGGATATATGTAGGTCATATGCAAACGTTACAGCTTTTTTTTTGGGGGGGCACAAGGATGTAGCTGCTCCTCAGGCATGTGGGATCTTCTCATATCAGGGACTGAACCCATTTTCTCCTGCACTGGCTAGCAGATTCTTTACCACTGAGCCACCAAGGAAACTGCAACACCATTTTATATGAGAGACTTGAGCATCCACCTGATTTTAGGATCAATTGAGAGTCCTGGAACCAATGCCCCATGGATACCAACTGATTATAAATTCTGTATGAAAAATATCTTAAGTAAAAATTCTTAAAAGGAAACATTACTACTATTGGTTAGACAACAACAACTTTGTAGTAGAAATTGAAGTTGAAATATAAATTTTCATTCCCTTTTATTATGCTTGATCATTATAAGCAAATATTTCTTTAATAATTAGAGATGACTATTTTTAGACTTTGGGAGATTACTGTATTTATTATATGAAGACATTTCTTACTGTGAACATATAAAAGAGTGACTATTCTGATAAAACAAGTTTCAACATTATTAGAACTAAGCTCCCTTATACTTTTCCTTTCTATATATCTAATTTCATTCTCCCACACTTCCCTTCATTTGGAGGAACAGCTATCCTACTTGCCCAGATTAATCCTTTCACTTAAGCCCTACAGGAAATCCCTTATTTCTTCATATCCCTTCCCTCCACAGTGACTTTAAGACCTCCGTTGTTCTTCAGCTCTACTGCTCTGCTTAATAAGCTCTACTGTTCTGCTCTGCTTAACAAGTTGCCTCTTCTTTACCTACAGCTATGTTTCCAGACTTCTTTTCAATGAGAAACTTCTGAACTAAGGGCTTAAGATCTGCTTCCTTTACCTTCCATCTAACTAGTCGCAGACTAGTACTCAGGAACTGGACTTCTGCCTCCAACAACCTACTGGAATGGAATTCTCAAAGTCCAATAATGGTGACCAAAGGAGTTAGTTTAATTCACTAGGTCTAATTCACAGACCTAGTTTTCACTGTTCTTGAACTGCATGTACCATCTACTTGTGCTCTTGTGATACTGCTTAACTTGGGAATCATTCTCTGTTTTCTCTGAGCACTGTCACTTTTACTGGCTCCTTTTCCACCCTTTATACCTATGAGTATTTCTTTACAATGGGGCCTTGAACCCTCAGAATTCCCTTTTTTCAGGGAAGTCAGCCCCAACGCCCCAGCCATGACTTCCCTGCTCACAATCTGCATGCATATCCCTATTGCCCGTCAAGCCTCAGCTATATGTATTCAACTGAGTATAACCATCTTTCTTGACTGAAGTTTTTCATCTGAACCACAGAACACAAAAAACAATTGGACTAGGGATTTTACTAATTCTCCTAAGGATGATACATAACTAGTACTATTCCAAATGATAAAAGCTAATTTAATTTTTATAAGCAAATGGATGACTTAGCGCATTAGGGCTTAAATCTCTTGTGGAACCCTGCTAAGAAAGGCTTACAGGGCAGCTCCAGATAAATGTTCTAGAACCAACTTAAAATTCTGTGAAGTAAGTGAAGTCGCTCAGTCGTGTCCGACTCTTTGCGACCCCGTGGACTGTAGCCTACCAGGCTCCTCCGTCCATGGGACTCTGCAGGCAAGAATACTGGAGTGAGTTGCCATTTCCTTCTCCAAGGGGTCTTCCCGACTCAGGGATCGAACCCGGGTCTTCCACATTGGAGGCAGACGCTTTAACCTTTCAAACAAGTACCTCTCCCATTTTAGCTTCTTTATTCCAACAAATTTTTCAATTTATTAGTCTGATATTTAGAGTCAGTCATATTTAATATTTTCTTTTTCTTTTCATCCTCTATTTTTGAACAAATGATGGAACTTGTGAATTTAGTCTTGTTCATCTAGATCTATTACCACTTTCACAGTTTATGTCTTTATTATCTAAGGCTTCTATTACCACAACCTCAACTTACAGGCTTTTCCATTTTCTTCCATTTCTCTTTTATGCAACTTAGTCTATTATGCTGCTACCAAATTAATTTTTATGAAAATACCAATTTCAAGATAACAGTCACCAAAAAATAAGTCCAAACTCCTTAGCCTGGTATTCAAGGTCCTCCATAATCTGGCCTCAATCTGTTTCTTCAACCTTATCTTCTACTATTTCCCAACACAAGTCCTCTGCTTCAGTCAGGTTTATCTATTCCTTCTCCTCAAATACATCACATTTACTCTAAAAATAGAAAAAGTATTAAAAATTTCAGACATACAAGAAGGTTAAAAAAATAATGTGCTAATATCACACTTACTTTTCACTATAATTCCCAGCTCATGTTATTTTTTTCAACTGGCATACCCTTTCCCCTCCTTTTTCCTCTTTGTGAGGCAATCTTTATGTTAGTACCCCGCTTAAGACTATTCCTATTTACAGATCTGTACTAACCTAAATTCACACAGCTCATCTTTTCAAAATTCCTCCAGCATTTTTTTGCTCATTATGTCACAATTACACACATCCTTTAACCTGTGTAAATGTTTCTTTACTCTATCCTTATTTCCTGTGAATTTCTGGAGTTCCTACATGTTATACCACTTTGGCAAACACACTGCAGCTAAAACACTTTTATGTATAATATACAGTAAAGAAAATACTTACAAGTTCATCTGACTCAGCATTCACTAAGATTTCCAACATCATGTTTTCTCCACGACTGCTTTGCTGGAATACTTGAACCCCACTTTTCTTTAAAAAAAACTTTAAAAGAATTCACAGAATTTAATTTTTAATTATTTTTCCATAATTACTTCACTTTCAATAAAGTAAAAAAATTCTGAAATAGCCACTGACTTTGTGTTTGATGTGTTTCAAAGTAGGAAATCCACAGAAATATAATGCCTTCTGGTCAACCTTGGTTATGTTGTTCTTGCTTATATCTATACGCCAAGCATCTAATGATATTATTTTATACCTAGAAAATAAATCAAGGTATTTGACTTAAAATTCATACATTATAAGCAATCACAGTTTTTCAGCATCCCTTCAGTATTTTGCAAGAGTTATCCTTGTTTTTATACAGGAGAATAACAATTTGTCCTTTCAGACAAAGAAAATATAAAGCAGCAGATTCTCTGTTGTTACTAATTCAGACACAACCATGACTGTAACATACTGAGTGTAAAATTTCCCATTTATTTAAAAATACATATAATATATAAATGCACAAATATATAATATATATAAAGTACACACATATATATGATTTTCATACTAAAGGAATATATAACACACATTACAAATCTCTACATCTTCCATTTTCCAAAACCCAGAATGGAAAATAAACACTTTATAATGTCTATTTTATCTTTCTCTTTAAGAAAAGGAAAAATCATAATGGAGAGACGTTTACTTTATCTGCAACTCAACTTCCATCTGGGTATTACTGCAGGGAAGATGAGAAAAGGAAAAAAAAGGAAAACATTTTAATGAAGAAGAGAAAGAAGAAATGGACTGAAATGGATTTGAGGCAAGAAAACAGAGGAGCTCTTTTATTTCTTGCTTTTCTTCTTTCCTGTTGGGTGGTTACGAAATGTAAATGGTAAGCTCATAGCATGTCAAATAATGCTGGGAGTAGACACTGGCTATGAAAACAAAAATTCACACATTTCTTGAGGAAGAGAAGAGATATATACCGTGGGGGATGCCAGAGGCAGTTGGGTAGGGAACAACTTTAATAGAAGACAGAAACAGAGAAGCAGAATTGGACAGAAGCAGAGAACTACAGAAACAACTGAAACAGACAGAGATGCTATGATCCCTGGAAAGTTGGATGTAATTCATTATCAGCTGCATACAAATGTCATAAATTATCTGTTAGTTCTTGAAATAGATATTCAAAAGCTTTGTAAAAGTTAATTTAATTTCTTTTTGGTGCACTCTCTGTTTCTGAAGAATTACCACACAACATTACCTTGCACAGCATCGCTCTACGGGAGGGAACTTTTCTGGCCATGGAGAGGGGTAGGTGAACTCTGTGCTGCTGTCAAACCAGCACATTAGGCACTCACTATGTTGATTTCTTTTTCTCTCTTCTTTTTTGAGGGAGTGGTTACATGTCTCCATGGCTTCTAATAATCGCTTCTGAATAGAACATTGAAGAGAGGAGTCAAAAACATAAAAATTCTGTAATCTTAACACATAGAATGAATCTTTTCCCTCAAAAAACAAAATTACTATTTGTGTTCTTAAAAAGAAAAAACCTTAATAACAGAATTCTTTTCAATTTAATTACATGAAAAACTGATGTGCTATTCTTGTTTCTAAGGGCCCTAGAATATTTCTTGTCACTACAAATTCCTCTGAAAATATTACTTCAAGAACAGCCACTCAAGTGTGGATAAGAACAGCAGAGAATCAAAATTTAAATATGAATTTATCACAATTCACTGCTCCTTAATCACTCACATTACAAATGTGCATTGATATGAAATGTTCATCTTTATGATTATCTTTTATATTTAATGCAGTTCCAATGAAAATCACAATGGTTTAAAATATATTTTTCAAAGGAAAAATGACGTTAGTGTTCATACTGGAAGAATAAACGTTGAACTACAAAGTTATCAAAAACTTGTCTTATGAGATCCTATCACTTTTTTATAAAATCACCTATAAGCAAAACACTTAAGTATTGACACCACAAAAGACCCACAGATGAGAAGAACAAAATAAATAGTTAAAAACCAAATCCAAATACATGTCAAACATAGTATTCCAGACACTTAAAATAATGTTTTTGTCCAGCTGGGAAAGAAAGCACATATATATTTCAATATCATCCTATATACAAAATAAGTAGTAATGAGACAACAAAGTATTAGAAGAAAATCTAGGAAAGTATTGATAATTTGTAGTGAAAAATTCTCAAGTAAGGCAGAGAAAAGCCTAGCCATTTTAAGGAAAAAGACATTTTTAACTAAAAGAAAATATATGTGATAAAAGAGGTCATGAACAAATCAACAGGCAAATGCCACACTGGGAAAAAAATATTCCGAGCATAAAAAGAGTTGCTCAAAATCAAAAAAAGAAAATCAGGGAAAGGATATAAACAGATAATTTATAAAAGGGAAAATGCAAAAGACAAACACACATAAAAATATATCACATTAGGGAGCAGGTAAAAATAAACTTGAATAATAATAAAATGGCATTCTTTATCATCAGTAGACTGGTCAAAATTAACAATAACATTCAGGACTAGAAAAGCAGAGAAGTAGGTACTCTCAAGTATTGATGGTATGAATTAGACCAGTCTTTTTGAAAAAGAATCTGGTAAAATCAATTAAAACAAAAACCATACACTCCTATTAACCAAGCATTTCTGCTTTGGGGATTCTACCTTATAAAAATAAAATTACCAACACATGAGAATGTATTAATAAACAAAAAGAATACATAAATACATAAGTACTTTTATCATAGAATTGTGTACAACAGCAAAAACATGAGAGTTGTAAGAATCGGCAAAATAAGTATGGTGTGTTCCCATGTACTTTTCACCCAATGATAATATCTTACATAGAGCCACAGTAGTTATGAAAACTAGGAAATTGACACTGGTACACCGTGACTACAGATTTATTCAGATTTCAATCTGCTGAGTCGTTCAGTTGTGTCTGACTCTTACGGACCCTACGGACTGTAGCCTGCCAAATTCCTCTGTCCATGGGGATTCTCCAGTCAAGAATACTGAAGTGGGTTGCCATGCCCTTCACCAGGGTATCTTCCCAACCTAGGGATCGAACCCAGGACACCTGCATTGCAGGTGGATTCTTTACTGTCTGAGCCACCAGGGAAGCTTCAGATTTCACTAGTTTTATATGCAAATACTGTGTATGTACAGCAGTATGGAATTCTTATCATACATGCAGACTCGTGTGTGTGCTCAGTCGCTGAGTGGTGTCTGACTCTTTGCGATCCCTATGGACTATAGACTGCTAGGCTCCTTGTCCACAGGGTATTCTTCAGGCAAGAATAATGGAGTGGGTTGCCATGCCCTCCTCCAGGGGATCTTTTCAACTCAGGGATTGAACCCAGGTTTCCTGCAATGCAGGCGGATTCTTTACCATCTTAGCTACCAGGTAAACTTCATGTCAGTTCAGTTCAGTCGCTCAGTCGTGTCCGACACTTTGCAACACCATGAACTGCAGCACGCCAGGCCTCCCTGTCCATCACCAACTCTCGAGTTCACCCAAACTCATGTCCATCGAGTCAGTGATGCCATCCAGCCATCCCATCCTCTGTTGACCCCTTCCTCTCCTGCCCTCATCCCTCCCAGCATCAGGGTATTTTTCAATGAGTCAACGCTTTGCAACACAAGCTGGAATCCAGATTGCCGGGAGAAATATCAATAACCTCAGATATGCAGATGACACCACCCTTATAGCAGACAGTGAAGAGGAACTAAGCAGCCTCTTGATGAAAGTGAAAGAGGAGAGTGAAAAAGTTGGCTTAAAGCTCAACATTCAGAAAACGAAGATCATGGCTTCTGGTCCCATCACTTCATGGGAAATAGATGGGGAAACAGGGGAAACAGTGTCAGACTTTATTTTTTTGGGCTCCAAAATCACTGCAGATGGTGACTGCAGCCATGAAATTATCAGACTTTTACTCCTTGGAAGAAAAGTTATGACAAACCTAGATAGTATATTAAAAAGGAGAGACATTACTTTGCTGACTAAGGTCCGTCTAGTCAAGGCTATGGTTTTTCCTGTGGTCATGTATGGATGTGAGAGTTGGACTGTGAAGAAGGCTGAGCGCCGAAGAATTGATGCTTTTGAACTGTG